>JANFCV010000119.1:0-410000 GCA_024500475.1 Phthorimaea operculella
AAAAATATTTTAAGGCCCTGCTAAATTGCTCGCTGATAGTTTTCAGTCTAAATTAGCGAGATATATGTGAAGCGGAAAGCTATTATGCACCTGAAGAACAACAAATGTCCAGGGATTGACGACATGCCGGTAGAACTGTGGAAGTATGGCAGAGGAGCACTACAGTCGCAAATGAGAATATTGTTACTCTAGAAGGAAGAAAATCTGCAAAAGAGTGGAATATGGGAGTTATCTGCCCGATTCACAAAAGAAGCTCTTGAAATAAATTCTCCAACTATAATGGTAGGTACCTATCGCGCTACTCCCGACTACCTACAAAGTACTGTCTTCTTGTCTCTCGGATGCTTTTGAAGTGGACACAGGGCTCAAACAAGGAGACACGCTATCACCTATGTTGTTTAACTTGATGCTCAAACACGTGGTCCAAAAGTTCGTTGATGGAATGGAGTTAAACGGAATGCATAAAATAATAGGTTATGCCGACGACCTGGCCCTAATAGGTTGAAGTGCTGCAGACGTGAAAGCAATGGCCAGTAAACTGGAGGAAGAAGGAAGAAAAGTAAGTCCCACGGTAACCCATGACAAGACAGAGTACCTCCACATGAGAAGATTCAAGAGCGCCAAGACTAAGAGAAACAACCTTATAGCCAATGACACCTCCTACAAAGGGGTGAACAAATTTAAGTACGACGAAATCAACATTCGCGTCCAGAATGCCCCAAGGTACTCAGCAGCCCTGCACAATGTGTTGAAATCGAAACTTGCAGGATAACAAGGGTTCGTATTTACAAGACCGTCATATGACCTTACCTTAAGGCCTAATAATGTACGGATGCCAAACATGGACGTTATCCTTGACGGAGGAAGAAAAGCTCTTAATATAGGAAAACACTACGGAAAATCTTGAGACCAACTCAGAATGAGCATGACACTTTTAGAAATAGAAAAACAGGGAGATAGAGAAAATCATCGCCCAATACCATCGGGAAGAGTGAAGCCGATAGGCTGCGCTGGCTGGCTTGGCCACGTCGAGCAGATGGAAGGGGTCGGCCGACGGGCAAGCGTCGTATCGGACAACCTACGTATAGATATCGCTGGACTGACGAAATCTTATTTCCTGAAAATTTGCGAATTTCACTTGATCTAATTAGTGTCTTTATTTCTCCAATTTTGCGTTTTAGGTGGTGTTTTTTCGCATTTCTTATAGTATTCTTGCATCTTGTGTGCACTTTATCGTTCAACTCTTTATCTTGTTCCGCTAGAATTTTGTGATTTCTCCTTCTTCTACATCTATTTCGCATCATTGTGTCCACCATGTTCTCTTTGAGTGTCGTTTCTTTCTCCATAAGATCTTAGTCTCACCTCTTTAATGAGTCTCATCGGGTCGTTAAACGACTCGGTGTCCCATACGAAGAGAGAGAACGTGTCTCAGTTTCTGAAAGTTCCCAGCCGCTTTCAGTGCATTTTTAGACCTCCAAACCCTCAAACCTGTATCGGAGTTCCTGTCGGAAGACCTAGATTTTGCTGGACTATCGAAATTTTGAAGGACCTACACTCTAAAAGCCTGATTGAAAGCAAACTGCGCAGAACAGGGAAGTGTGGCGTGCAGTTGCATCGGAGGCCAAGATCCACTTCGGGTCGCTGAGCCAGCGGAGTAAGTAAGTATTATTTTAGTTTCTATAACCCGACAAAAAATAGCTTTTAAAGTTTTTTAATTGTTGTAACCATGCTATGTACCTGGTTGTGCTTCAGAAAAATAATTCAGAACAATTAATTACCTTTCATTTGACACCACACACGTGCATATACAACAAATAGAAGTGGCGCGGAAAGAGACAGCGTTGTACTCAAATCAGTGTAACTTAAGGTCTCTTTATTCGAACAATAAAGTGCTTTTAGATTTTATAGCTATTGCATTGAGCGTTACTTTTCTTCTATGTCACTTTTCTTAAAAATGAATATTTTGAATTCTATAGCCACACAAATAAACTATTTGCTGTTTTTTTTTACATAAAGTCTTTTAATTTCAAAATCATGCTATGTACCTGGTCGTAGTTCAAGACAAATATGTAGAACAATTAATTAGCTTTCATTTGATACCATGCACATGACAATGCAACTTATAGTTTTCAAACAATTTGCAGTTTTCTAAATGCGGCGGCCGCCATCTTGATGACGTCATTTCTGCGGGAGACAGGCCCTCATCAGCTTGTCTCCCGGCGGTTTTCTACAGCTTATGTCATGTTTATTAACATACTAAAATTTGGTACCGGTATGACAATCCGAAGTATTTATCGGCTAACTTACGGGACTAATATTACCAGTAGGTATGCCACTTTCATCAAAGTTGCTTTGAAATATACAGGGTGTAAGGGATGGTGTACCTAAAACTTTGCAGGCGCGATCAGACCATGAAACTAAACAAATTATACTATGGAGCCAATGGTGGGAAACGAGAAAAAACTGCAATGTTTTCGGTACACCGTCCCTTACACCCCGTATAACATGATGCAAGTGGTACCCAAATCACGCATTGCATATTTTTACAGGTCGAAAGAAACAGTTTTATTAAACACGAATCACGATACGTTTTCATAATAATATATAATCTCATTTTAATCCATGCCCGTTTTCATCGTGGCTCCCGTAACTCAGTTGGTAAAGCAGTTTCGGCAGCAATCAACATTTATTCGATTTCTTACTTTTCTTCATTCATAATATAATAAAATCGAAAGTTTAGAAATACGTCTCCTGCCGTGGGAATAACATGCGCGCCGGCTCCATTCGCCTGATTGCACGTTATATTTCACCGCCTCTCCCGACGCCTACATGTGAATCAAAGGGCATCACACACGGTGGAGATACTATACCGTCATGACATGAACTGACGTAACTGCTTTCAGTAGGCTTTAGGTTGGCCGCGTTTAGAAAGAATGGTCAGGTCAGATACATCATGACTCTATAAAATTATAATAAGCTTTCATAATAAATAAGTAGAGTCGTAACACTACTCTCCTTTTTTTTATCGCTGCTAATCTGAACCCAGCTGAAAGTAAGTTATGTCTGCAGTTGGTGAAAGCCACGAATAATAATATACCGTCGTTCAGCTGATTGGTTTCCTATTGGGTGCCCAATTTTATTTTCATAATTCGTCCCGTGTTCCATGGGAAAAGTTGTTCAGTTTCACGAGTACTTTCGACTGGTTATACCCTTTTTGTTACTACCTGCATAGCTTGCTTTAAAATTTGTATGAATCCGCACTTGTGACGATAATACCATAATTCAGTTAAAGTGTCTTAAGACATCAAGTGATATCCATGGGATTTATATAAAGATACCGAGCGAATACACATTTGGCATACTCTTTTATTTAAACCTATTAACGTATCCTAGCCGTTAGTGATACCTACCTTATTATGATACTATATTAATTATACATATCCATTTATCTAAAGATAAAATATTATAGTATCTTTACCGTGTGAGACACCCTTAAGAGAATTAAAGTTGCGTGGGCACTGGGTAAATCCGCCTTCTCGATGATACTCCTACGACGATGAAAAGTCAGATTCTAAGAGCTAGTTAATGATTTATCGGTAGGTACTTCTAATAATAATATCTAAACATTGTGCCCTCCTACGAGGGAAAAAACAGATCCTCTGAGCTCCTCGATTGTACCAACTTGTAAAAACCTTGCAAGTTTATGTTTGTAAAGATAATATTATCAGAGAAATATGTTCACTTAGGAATAAATGAATTGCACATTTAGTCACTTTTAAAATACGAATATTACCATAAGTTGTACCATAAGTTGTAATGTGTGTCGATTTTTTTGACAAGTTTCTTTCATGACAAAAATTGTTCGATCGTGCACTTTGAACGTGCACATAATCGTGCACTGCTGGACATGGGCCTCCACCTATCGGGGAGTATTGCCATACTCACCACGCTTTGCAAGCGGATTGGCGAGCGTAGTGCAAGATGTTTATTTCACAGGAACGCTGGCTGCCCATTCCTAGAAAATTAACCCATAGTTGCTTTTATGACACGCACGGGTAGGTTTGTCGAATTTAAGGTCGAATTAATGTAAAAGTGTATTGAACTCGATGCGATATTCCTTAGCAAAAGTTTGTGCAATACACAGTATTATGGTCGGTAGCTATAAATCGAATACCACTATTTTCTATTACTTACCTACACAAACAATCGCGCATTATAATCTTGGTGAACAATAAATCATTGAAGAATTTCAATTACAAACAACTTTTCTTCTATTTTGTCCACTAACAAGGATTTAAATAGAGAATGAAATATTGGAAGAAGCGAAACTGTCGCAGTTTGTCATTCTAAAGCTTTTGAATGATTACACGAAAATAAATTATGGATAATTTTGTAGGATTTGTTTAATTTAAACATGATTTTTTCTCAAACCGATTTTATTTTGGCTCAAAACGGCTTAAGTTAAAATAAAGTAGGTATAGGTACCTACCTAAGTAGTAAATAATATTACTTGACATAAAAAGGGCCAAATCTACTCAAAAATCTGCGACGCAATTAAAATTCTTATGACATACGACTAAGACGTATTAGTTGTCAAACATATTTTTCTGCAGAATTTTCTCAGTTTTAAATGCCGGCTCTAGTTGCGAACCTTAGGGCCTTAGCCAAAAAATATTTAAAAAACATCTTCATACAAAAACCGGTGGGAAAGCGTTTATCTTACTTGAAACAGCTCATAAAAAAATGTTACGCTTCGTCTTAGCTTGGTCGTAGCCGTAGCTGTAGCACTTTGCTACGTGTATCGTAACCAGTGCCTTGCAGTTTATCAAAACGAAGAAGCTCAAACACCACATTTTTTCTGTGAATTTTTTTGGTTGTACATACTTTTATATATGATTTTGAGTAATAAAACTAGTACGTGATCTTTTGACAAATATTTTACATCAGCATCAAAAATATATATTATTTGCCACGGCAATTTTATATTTTCTTCGTTGATAAAATATCCATGCAATTATAGGCGGCGTGTGTCGGGCACGGCTGCGGTACGTGGCGCCATTACTACGTGCTGCGTGAAATACGACGTGAATTCACGAGTTACGGCGGTCACTTTGTGCAACGTAATTCAACCACCAATTGGATTAAAATACACGTAAATAGTAAATAAGCCTGGAATGGACGCAAAAGCACCATCTAGCCCCAAACTTAACAAAGCTCGTAGTAAGGGATTGGAGAGTTGATTTGTATTGCAATTTTTCTGAATGACTCCCGAATTTTGGTCGAACGTGGTGTAAATATTCGTTTTTCACAGCCGTGTACACTCTGCCTACCCCGCAAGGGATATAGGCGTAATATACAGGATGTAAAAAATCTTACTGCAATCTATTCTTGGGAAAAGTTGTTCAATTTCATGGGCTGGTTCACCCCTTAAAATATTTGCAGTTGATTTTATATCATCATCGTACATGTAGGTATGTATTATCACAGGAAAATAAAAATAACGTAGTAACGCAGTTAAAAAGAAAAGTTTTAAATAAGTAGGTAATCGTATCACAGACACGCATTCGGTCGCATATAGGGAAAGTTTTATTAAGTTTTGCCTATTGGGAATTAAAGTAGCGCACGTCAACGAGCATGCGGCTTGCAGAAAGAAACTATACAATAAACAATAATATAAATAAAAATAATGCATTTAAAAAGATGCAAAAGACATACATAAACATGTGTTTTTATTGTGTTGTTGTCTTTAATGTTGACTGAAATCGTAACCGAATTACCCAAGTAACTACGCAGTTTATTATTTACCGCGAAAAAATATTGAATGATGCAATATTTATCTCAAATTATCCCATGAGCTAATTGGCATGGTAGAAATACAAAAGAGAGCGTTTACATAAGGATCAATGGATTATTTCTATGTTGTATATTCAGGGTTGCTAAGTCAAAATTCTCATCAGCGAGCGTCAAAATCATCGCTAGTACTAAATTAGCCATTTGCTAAGGCGACCGAGCGTTTTCTCTCTTATTTGTGGTCGAAATGTATGAATGAAATTAATGCAAGAGTATGTGAACTATGTAAGTAAATAGTAGTAGCTATTTTGTGGTACATTTGCATTTTTATTTGGCTCAATGACTCTTTTCCTCAAAACTAGGCGTAATGCCCTGACCTCGTTTAGCAAAAGAACAATGGATGCAAGAGTTTACAATTTACATAAGAACAGCTGCGTTGCAGAAATTGAGGCGTTTATTACGTGATAACACAATAATTTCCCATTTAAAAACTCCATGAAAACTGAAAAATAGAAAAGGAAATTAAAAGGGGGTACAAAGGTATTAAGATTTGGCCGGCCCCACATGAAACGTTCGCAGCTGCGCTATTTTAGCACAACGCTAATGCATGCGTCTGTCAGATGCATGCTTTCGTATTCTAGCAGGAACTTTCGTTGAAATAGCTGTTATTTTAACTTCCATTTTGTTTTATTCTTTACAACCATTTATTTGCTTTTTAGCAGCAGATAAAAATCTAAAGTTTTCGTGAAATGAAAAGGACAAAAGAAAAATTGTAAACACCCGACATCTGTAAAAAAACAAATAAACGGAAGAACTATAGTGTGGGGACTTCAAAATCTCCTTGCATTTGACAGACGCATGCATTAGCGCCGCAAAGAACCCCATGAAAACTGAAAAACAAGAGAGAGAAGGGTTCTGTAGAGCGGTGTTAAGATTTGAGATAACGCGGTCGACTCTCTACATTACCGTAACAAAGACTACCAACTAAAATATTTCGGCACCACGACTTTTATCAGTTTTTCTTTAGTTAAAGTTGGCGTGATTGGGGTTTTTTGTGAAAATATCAAGAGTAGTCAGAAGGTTAACGGTAAAAGTTCGGAATAGCCTGACGGGCTGGCTATCTCTATTAAACTATTTGTAAATTTTCTATACGTATTTGATCTGATATATTAATTGAACTATTTATAAATTTTGTATTGTGTTTATCTGTCCGCTCATCCTTTTCGACTTTCCTACATCAAAACATCTTCGATAAAATAAAGAATCATTGACGTATTAACAGAGTTCAACAATAGATTAATCAGTCAAAAATACATTCCTTATCATAGTAGCTACTTGTTATCTAAAGTGGCTCAGGCAGGTTAACGATAGAGAACTCACCACCCCTCGAGACGAGAGCGGTTAGGCCGATAGCGGCTACAATTACAACTCGTACAAACTTTTGTTTAGATTTACCCCAATTTATTCTTTATCCTGACTTTAACTGAGAATAAAGTAAACGGAGCACTGTAAAATAACATACCTTTTAGAAGAATACCCCGCTACTTGAGTATGAGCTACTTTTTAATTTTTTTGTATTGAAATATTGAAATATGACCTCATATATTACAATTTCAATATTTTGTTTGGCGTCAGTATATTCTTTTTCAGTCAATTAATGCTTATTTTTATTATTTTGAAAAATGATGAGTGAAGTCTATAGTATTTTCGATAAAAGTTCTAAGCATACTTTTACTTATACAGCCACAACCAGTCCACTGCTGGAAATGGGCCTCCCTATATACCTTGCCTTGCCATACTCACCACGCTTGGCTAATGGATTAGGGAGCGCAGTGCAAGATGTTATATTCACAAGGAACACTGCTGCCCTTTCCCTGTATAAATTAGTTGTTTTAAGCATACAACTTATGTATTTTATTGCAAGAAGGAGGTTGGTAGATTTTTCTTTGTATGCGCCACTCTGTTTTCATTTACTTAGAGATCTAAGCCAGAGAGATTGGGGCCATTCGACTGAGGACCGCCTTTACCGCTACCTTTGTTTGTGTATGTTGTTTGCTGGACACGGCTGGACTACAAAGCTGATTTTATTTGACAACACGGTTCATGCTACCTATGTGACTGCTTTACTCAGTTACCAATAATTGAAATCGTATTTTTTTAACAGATGAAAATAATACTTTGAACTTGTACCATACCGGCTAAGCTAGGATTTGGGCTGTGTATCTCCTACGCAAATCGGTTTACAAGTTTAGCTTCGGCAGGGAAATTTGGCACAGATTACGTATGGCGTGCGGCGCGTATACACTTCATAGATGGCACTACATACATTCCTACTTATGGTCAACAAAATAAAATAAAGAGAATTCTAATACTTTACAAATTTTACTACCTATACCTAGTTTCGCTGTCCTTAAGTTTACCCATAGGTACAGGCGTTTCCAAACATTAATACCTTGGGCTCACTAATAAATAGGTTCATTCATTTTCCCAAGAAGGCATTTTAGTTTTAGTCTTTATTAGTCGCAACTCTGAAGTTTAGGTTGTCTGTTTCAAATATAGCACAGTGAACCTTCTGTATGTAAGGCAGTATAGGTATCGGCTGAGCTTCCCAATAGAGTCGTACACTGAGTAACGAATGGCTGACCGACTCGACCTACATCCGCCCGAACACCCAGCGTTATACCTCCGTAGCTTTGCCGGTATCTTCTATCTTCTAAGCAATGTCCGAAGAATGTTAGATTCTAAGCTAAAGAAAATTGGTTCTGCAGATAAACTTTCTAAATTGGATGCAAGCTTTGAATACTGACAATAAATCAAACCAAAGTATTGTTTTTTTCGTTACTAGTACTTACCTACCGTATCGAATTTAGTATAGGTCCTAATGCACGTAAAGAAAAAAGTTCTCGATCCTCACCTGGAACAAAGAAATTGATCAACGTTAAAAAGATGTAAAACTTGTGTTTACAACCAAATTTAAAAATAATATTGGCGTTCTTTTAAAAGAAGGTTGATGTTGTAATAAAATATTTAAGTAATAATAAAATATTTTCATACAAAAACGCAAGAAAGAGTTCATTGCGCGTTTCGCTTTCTTTGTGGTAAGGCCCAAAGTGGTTATTATCTTACTTGAAACAACTTATAAAAATGTTACGCTCCGTCGTAGCCGTAGCTGTAGCAGTTTGCTACGTGAATCGTATACCAACCAGAGCCGTGCAGTTCATTAAAACACAGAAGCTCAAACACCACATTTTTTTCGGTTAACTGTTTTGTTTGGTTGTACGTAGTGTAATTTATGATTTCGAGTAAAAAAAAAACTATTACGTGATATTTCTTACAAATATTTTACATCAGCATCAAAACTATCGGGGGAACGGCAGTGCCCCCACCAAGTCGAGCTGAAAGCGGCAAGGCCGTACCATCCTCTTCTCAAACCCGTTCAGGTCATTTTCGACCCCCCCATAACTCCCTTGATAAGTTTAGAACCCTCATTTCAAAATATCTTATTAAGCACTGCTTAGACACGATAAATTTCAAATTTCATCTAATTTATAACTGGTATAAACTGTTTAGAAGTTATAGTTAGTTAGTCAAAGTATCTTAATTTTCTGCCTGACTGACTGACTGACTGACTGATCATCAAAATTCTAAGGTACTTCTAGCAGACTGAGGAGCTTCAAACTTAGAATACAACTTGTATTTAGTGTATTAATAAAGGAAAAATTTTAATACTCTGCATATTCAGTTGCAACCGCATAATTAACTTTGTATTTCCATACAAATGTATAGGATTAGAAAGTTAACTTTGCTTTGCTGATCGTAGTAGGTATGCGGCTGTTATGACACAATTACATAAGTATGTCGCCGTATCACATTAAACATCACTTGGCAATCGCACACTATTTACTTGTGAGATACGATGGTCTGGTGCAATGGCCGGGTCATTCTAGTTATTGTAAATATAAAAGTTTTTTAAATATCGATATGGTTACTATAAAATGATGTCTGTTACCTAATTACGCAATAGCTTAAGATCAAAGTTCCCTGAAGTAGTCCTTGAATAAATCAATAACCGACTTGGCATCACATGGATCTGACAACTTTTTACAGTAGAAGAACTAAGAAGCGAGACTTGGTTCTTTTTACAAGTGAATGTTTTTGGTGGGATAGGTATTACTCAAATCAACATTCACAAAAATATTCATGGAATTATTCTAATGTAACTTCTGGTCGATGGGTTTCGGCGGGCATCGGAAAAACGCATTATCTTTGTAGAGCACATTTTGAATTAAATACTTACTATATTTTGAAGTACATACCTACATGGGTACTTACATGTTTGCATGGTTATTGTTTACACTGACTACAATAATATTTTTAATACTTATCTCCTTCGTTTAAAAATGGAGATAACTATGTAGGTACCTAACTGAAGAGTATATAATATCTTACTAAGATAGCCTTTGAAATAGCCAAAGGTGAAAAGTGCAGACATAATATCCTGTTATCAAAATCCGGGATACTATAAATACCAAACATAAGTAACCGAGTCTCAGATTAAAAATATCCACAGCACGATAATGTTTAAATTGCTTATTTTTACTGCATTGCTGGCGATAGCCAAATGTGATGGGATAGAGAAGTTTGCTGGCACATGGACACCAGTTAAGGTCTTCCCTGCACAACCACATTCAAGAGGGTGCAGGAGCATTCTATACGAAACAACAAACGTGGTTTGCAATTGTGGAGATGACATAAAAGCTCCGATTGTAAAAATATCTAACAGAGAAAATCGGCATCATCCTAACGAAATCCCTGTAGTGGTTGCGGAAAACGCGAATGAAGTTTCAGAAGGCCTAAATTCAACGTGTACCTGCAACGGAGTCGAGTCAAATTCGCCGCCAATGGTATTCCGTTATATCAACAGCAATTACTTCACATCCGATATGTATATTCCAGATGAAAAACTTCATATTTCGATGCTGTTCGCAAAAGACATTCCTACGGTTCAAGAGATGGACAATTTTATAGAAAATACTGAGAGTTTAAAGTGGGAGGGTGCAGCCACCATGTGTGCCAGCGACATGAGAAGGCCCCATCATAGATATTAATCAAAGTTTTATGAGTGAGGTAATACGAAAGTCCGGATTCTAAAACATTACCGAGTTTTAATAGTAAACTTACCTACTGTTTGTGCATTTGTATTATATTTGTTTTGATTAAAGTAATTGGTTTATAATTCGATGTGGTAAGTATTTAAGTGTTAATAATATCCCACCAAAAACATTCACTTGTAGAACCAAGTCTCGCCTCTCAGTTCTTCTACTGTAAAAAGTTGTAAGATCCATGTGATGCCATGTCGTTTATTGATTTATTCAGGGACTACTTCAGGGAACTTTCATCTTATGCTATTCAAAGTAGCTTGCTTGTCGGTATTCTACAGGATACATTTCGGGGAGTGTGCACAGTCTCTCCATGACCTGATACCTCCGTCACCATTCCATCTCCGGTGCACGAGACGCCGGTTGGGATTCCACCCTTATATCGTAGACATCCCGCAAATTCGCACAAAGCGCTTCACTTCTACATTTTTAATGCGAACTGCTAAGGAGTGAAACTCCCTGCCTGCGGATCTATTTCCGGAACGTTATAACCTGGGCCTTTTCAAGGCGAGAGTGAATAGGCATTATCTGGGCGAGCATGTTCCATCATCGTCTGCATCGTCGCTTAACATCAGGTGAGATTGCGGACAAATGCTTACCCATTGTTTATAAAATAACAAAAAAAATTGCGTAATTAAATTAGGTAACAGACATCATCTTTTAGTAACCATATCGATATTTAAAAACTTTTATATTTCTAATAACTAGAATAAATGAATGAAATGAAATTGGCAATAGCACACTATTTGCTTGTGAGATACGATGATCTGGTGCGATGGCCGGGTAATTCTATTTATTGTAAATATAAAAGTTTTTAAATATAGATATGGTTACTATAAGATGATGTCTGTTACCTAATTACGCAATAGCATAAGATGAAAGTTCCCTGAATTAGTCCTTGAATAAATCAATAACCGACTGGCATCACATGGATCTTACAACTTTTTACAGTAGAAGAACTGAGAGGCGAGACTTGGTTCTTTTTACAAGTGAATGTTTTTGGTGTTGTACGATCCTCAGGGATCGTATTGATGATTGACTTGACAGGAGTTGGCTCGACAGCGCGCCACCGCTCATGGACACGGTCGGGTATAGACTGACGGGGCAGACCTTGTCCCCACCCCACCGTAGCGACGTATGCGCACGAGACGCTGACAGTCAATACACTTACTCAGTTTACTACAATAGTCAATAGACTTACTCGATACACTACATCCCTTCCTTGTTTTAGTTTTGCTATGGTTTCCTCGACTAGTTTTGATCCAATAAATAATATTTTCTAAAAATCGTTTTTAATAAATTATTACTTTTTCTAACCCCATATTAAACTGAGTTGCATATTTTCATAATATTCAATAGTTTACTTTACTAGTGGAATAAAGCATATTCAAATAGATTATTGTAAACATACTTATGTAGGTTTCCATTTATGTTGAACATAAATAAATAAAACTATAAATTCATTACATCTAAACCAACTAAGTATTTAGTCTATTACCTTTTCCCCCTCCTTCGTTTCAATTTTTTTCTCATGTTTCAACTATATTGGTATTTTAACTAGCGATCGGCTTAGAATTCAATATATAATTTACCCGATATACCTAATGTTGCTTGTGTAAAGAAAACAAGTCCTTATTCTCCTTGAATTAGGGACATGTTATTTTTCTTGACTCAATTTGCAGTAATTGAGATCTGTAGGGGATTAATGCTTAGATACTTTTTATCGTCGATAAAAAAGATACGTATCATTAAATGTTTTGTACTCGCATAAGGCATTATTGACTAGTTCTATTGTTATGATTTTGCAGCTCAGTTCAACTTACAGTTATAATATTATGATAATTCGGTATTGTATTGTACATTAACTGAGGAACTGGTAAAATTGACACTGAATTAAACCAGTTGAATATTGAAAGTAATTCATCTTATTTTTTCGTACTGATGCAAAAAATGCGAAAACTGAAGATAAGTTAGATACGTACTTAAATAAATAGGCACTATCCTTTAAAGAGGAAATTGATTTTCTGCTAGTTTGCTTAGTGAATTTATTTTTACCCTAAAAGTTATCAATTTCGTATTTCAAAATGTAATTTAAAATTAAATAACTTTTCGTTCCATTAGAATAGTTGCAATTAAACACTTATTATTATTAACAGAACAAAATTTATAAAAATAAATAAGTAGGTAAGTACACTCATGTATGATATTGATATCACTTAAAACCAAATATTAAATTATTTGCCAGTGCTGATTGATGATATAATTATCTCCATAAGTCAGCAAAGGTGTAGGTTTATGAAACTTATTATATCACTCACCAAACATAAGACAAGTCTTTACAAGTTGCTAATGCAGCCACTGGATACGCCTTAAATTACTAATATTTTATTTATATTTACACTATAAATCAGCTGCCCTCTTTACAACTAAAACTGAGTAAAGATCAGACTGTCTAAACCTGTAGTTTAGAAATTACTTACCTATATGTACTTAAACACTGGAAGTTGTCAGTTCATAGTTCTCAGTCGTAGACTGTAACCCACAAAAGGTATGCGCTTTCACTGGATAGGTATATCGCGACACAAAACTGCATAATGAGAAATTATTTTGAATTGTGTAAGCTTACCCTCAATTTGCTGACGATTTCTAACGCAGTCACCGTTGCATAGTCTCTATACCTGTAGCAGACTAATTACATAGCAATGTTAATGTATCTAAATGTACTCCATCTGACTGTTATCGTCGCATGTGGTCCATCTTCTTTCCCTTTTTTTTTTCGACAACAACATAATGAATCCAAACTGCACGAATCGAAATAAAAGATGCATGGTTTCTTATTTATTCTGAACGAAAAATCTATGAATATTGTAGGAAGGTAACCTGAAGACTTTTACCCCAGAAAACTTACTTAAATTTGTACAATATCTATTGGTCAGGTACCAAGCGCAGAAGGACGCCTTAAAACAGAGTCAATAAACAGTAATAGATACCTATACACTACGAAAATAGGGAATTGAACCCGCGACGAAAATCCAAAGCATGGCAACTTCGCGGTCACACAATATGCGATATAATAGGTATCATGATTCACACACCTACCTGTATTACGTCATATCCTGAGTAAAAATCATAGGAACCTACTATACTACAGCAACCATTGATCCAAAATGTCGTTTGATTTGATATTTTATATTCTGCAACATTTCGTAATAGGTACCTCTCATTCAGACCCACTTGTTTCATCCTCCACAAACACACTATTGAAGGTAACTCATCATATTTCAATAACTAGGGTGGAAACCCTCGGTTTCATTCGCAGCTGTATTTACTACTTACATGACTTCCTGTTGCAAAAAGTAGCCTTTGTCACCCTCCTGCTTCGCAAATCACTAGCTTTACTTTCAATATTGTTTTTATTTACACCTGCTTTGATGTGACGGGAAAGAAGGACAAACAAACACCATTCACCATAGTGAATAATTACATAAGTAATTTATTGGGTGTTCTTCGACTTGGTCCCACACGATAGAAGAAGAATAAGTATGAATCATCATTGTAGTCCTCGTCTACCTAACACTATTCCAGGCCCTGCGGTGTACTTACAGAAACATAAACGCACACATACAATATATATATGTATACCAAATGATCAGTTTTCGCTTTTGAAACTATTACCATTCATCAATTAAATGGTCAGTCTTACCTGTTTGCCCAACCTTGTAGGTACCAATTTAACTGCTATGAGAATACTTTAAATTTCAATCAAGTCTTACCTGTTCTTATCGATTGAACGATCAGGTTATGCCAATACCTGCTGGCATCGATTGAACGATCAAGTTATAACTATACCAGCTTTTATCGATTTAACGATCAGGTCTTTACCTGCTACCATCAATTAAATGATCAGGTTATAACTATTCCTGCTTTTATCGATTTAACGATCAGGTCTTTACCTGCTGCCATCGATTTAACGATCAGGTCTTTACCTGCTACCATCAATTAAATGATCAGGTTATAACTATACCTGCTTTTATCGATTTAACGATCAGGTTTTTACCTGCTACCATCGATTGAACGATCAGGTTATAACTGCTTCCAAATGAACGACACAAACAGAGACCTTCCTTCAAATACCTACTTTTAAGTATTTGTATTATTTTTTCTTCATGAAACACACTTCTTAATAGAATATTTACAAATGCATTGTACTTTGTACTATATTGAACTGATTTGCAATTTTGTTCATAATACAGTGAAATGTAGGCAGCTTTTATTGTTAAAATATAAGTAATAAATTATACCATACAAATTAAAATAAATAAATTCTGTTTTAGGTTTTAATACTGTACACTGAAATTATTTTGCCTATGATTCAATTAACTTTTCGCTCTGCCAATTTATGTTATTTTACTTTTAATATTTGTTTATATGTGCGTAGTTTTCACACAGGTACATACCTGTATCTATTTGTATTTGGTGGGACATATTTTTATTCGCTAATTACTAAAAATAGGTGTTTGAGTAAAATTCAGAACTTTGGAGACATACACATCAAAATATTAAACTTTTTATACTTAATTGAGACATGGATATAAGCAGTGAATCCTCATAGCAAATATTTTGTATCAAAATATAGTTTGGTATAGTTTTCTTTGTATTTGGCTTTTGATCTAAATAAATGTTATGCTATGTTTGGTCAATGAAATCTTTCAATTACTTGTGTGTTAAATTAACAACAGAATATGTTTTTTTTTAAATATTACTTATTATGACTGTACTTGCCTATTAAGTTATCAGCTAGGATTATTTTTTATAAAATATAAAGGAAAATGCCCATTACTTGTCCATGAAATTGTCTCGCATCAAAATGAAAATTAAAGCAATATGTAATATCCCTCATTCTAATGTAGAATAGCTACTGCAATAGTTGTACAAAACAGGGAAACTAACTTATTCTCAAAGGTCCTACTAACATTAGGTATTTTTACCAAAGATTTACTGTGGTGTGAAGCTTTTTTTGCACTGTTTGCTTCGGTATAGGTAACGATAACGATTTAAGAACGAAATACTCGATATACAGCGAAATTTCAGCACTTTTGTTTCTTCCGATTCCCAACTTTAACATTTAATAACTTCTAATTAAATTATTTTCAGTTACAAAATGTTAAGCAATAATTAAACTTTATAATTATTTAACTTTGGCTTTGATGCGAGGCCTGCAAGTAGTGAGGAAAGCAATGGAAGAACATCCATACTAGAGTGGGCATGATCCCTTGATTTTCTTTTTTATATTTTCGATAGAATAGCATTTCATTATTAGTAGTATTTTAATATAAGGTGCTGTTTAAATATATTAAGTGCAGTTCAAATAAGGTCGCAAATATTCCTTTGAGTTTTTTTGTTTTTCGTTTATATACTAAGAACAGGTGGGCATGAACTGGAAGATTATTATGTATGCCACATAAACAACAACGTAGAATCTAATCATGTCGCTGTACAGTAGACACTCGGCCAGAAGGTAGATCTATAACGTGAGGTAGCAACTCCGTTTAAAACACGTCATACATACATCATCGGTTGCACTTACAATTGTAGGTATATAACTAAATAATGACGTTCCGAAAAGGTAGGTTAAAGTACGGACTAAATGATTATACCTACCGCTGTGCTCACTATGTAACTTATGAGATCTCAATCGTAAGTATATGATGTAATAACATAATCTGTCACATACCTGAATATTTCTCCGCTTCTAGCACTTAAACATGATCCAATTGACATTTTAGTGTAACTGAATGCTCTGAATAGTTATTCGTTTAATCTATCTGAACTGTGTCTGCGTCGGCGCCTCACTTTCACCACTTTCTTTCCGCGCTTTTCACCTTCGCTATCAGAATTCTCATGAAACCGCTAAAACTCTCACAATTTTAACTATATTCGACAGAGAAAGTGTAAGATAATGCGCGACACAAAACTCGTATGGAATACCTACATTTAAAAAGTGATCATAACAAATAGTGATAACTGTATTTTTTTGTATAGCTTTGGCTACTGGGCCTTTAAGCGCTGTGTGATAGGTGTTGTGGGTGTACTAACTACTAAATGATTATTTTGCTGGATATTTTCAGACAGGCGTGTTAGACTAAGCATTATTTTGCAGAATGTTTTCAGACAGGTGTTTTAGACTAAGCATTATTTTGCAGGATACTGTCAGACAGGCGTTTTAGACTAAGCATTATTTTTCTATATGATTTCAGACAGGCGTCTTAGACTAAACAGTATTATTACGGATTTTGCTGAATTTTGATTATCAGATACCGTGAAAACTTATAAGAGTTTGTTAACTTTATTAAGCGTGTTTTAGTCAAGTTTTCGATATGTAACGTAGTATTTAAAACACTTGTTAAAATTTGGCTTTTCGCCAATCGATTCAGTGCCAATGACTTCCATCTAAGGTCTTTTCATAGGACATAAAATCAATACTTTAGCTTATAGCAAAAGATAGATGGTTCATCGCTCCTGAAGCAACAAACAACAGTTACAGCTTTAGCAGAAATACTATTACTATTAATATTTTTGTAGGAAATTTTCCATCAAAGAATTACTTTTTTGCACGTTCAATATTTTTTGAAATTCAATTATTATTTTTACTCCCTAGCCATTCCCTTCCTTTTCAAAAGGGAAAATATTGCACTTTACTCACGGTTTTCCCGATTTATCCTCGTCGCCATGTACGATCCTCAGGGATCGTATTGATGATTGACTTGACAGGAGTTGGCTCGACAGCGCGCCACCGCTCATGGACACGGTCGGGTATAGACTGACGGGGCAGACCTTGTCCCCACCCCACCGTAGCGACGTATGCGCACGAGACGCTGACAGTCAATACACTTACTCAGTTTACTACAATAGTCAATAGACTTACTCGATACACTACAGGTGTGATATATTATTTGTCGCAGCAATTTTATATTTTCTTCGTTGATAAAATATCCATGCAATTATAGGCGGCGTGTGTCGGGCACGGGCGGGCTGCGGTACATGGCGCCATTACTACGTGCTGCGTGAAATACGACGTGAATTCACGAGTTACGGCGGTCACTTTGTGCAACGTAATTCGACCACCAATTGGAATAAAATACACGTAAATAGTAAATAAGCCTGGACTGGACGCAAAATCACCATCTAGCCCCAAACTTAACAAAGCTCGTTGTAGTAATGCATAACATGTAGATTGTAGGTAGGCGAGTATTAATACTAAATAGGTTCTTAGAGGCGCCCCGCGTCAGGCGCGGTCACAGGGGGGGGGGGGGTCATAGGGGTCATGACCCCCCCTGAAATCCAAGGAAAAAAAAACTACCGTATATACCGTGTAAATCTTTGCTTATTTATAGCGTGAAAAGTCGGGCTCGCTTCTCTCGCGACACGTACAACTTTCTACCTGTTTTACATCTACTGCTAGTGTTGAGGCCTCTCACTTTCTTATAACGCGAAAAGTCGAGCTCGCTTCGCTCGCTGTACATGTACCTTTTAGTCTGTTTTTCACTGGCGGCCAGTTTTTAAGCTCATATGCTCGTTTTGTAGCGAAAAAGTCGAGCTCGCTTCGCTCGCTGTACATGTACCTTTTAGTCTGTTTTTCACTGGCGGCCAGTTTTTAAGCTCATATGCTTGTTTTGTAGCGAAAAAGTCGAGCTTGCTTCGCTCGCGATACGTCCACGTCTTTGTGCCTTATTTTTACCTGAAAACTTCAGCCTACCCAGATAAATATCCTGAGCATGCGCACAATTTGAAGAGAAAAGGTAATCCGCAAAATTTTATCATATTTTATGAGGATTCTTTAGACAACAAACAGATTTTATTATTATTTCATTCAAATCATTCAGTAGTTTAAAAGCATCTTACTAAGGAATTCAAAAATCTGCATCAGCCAGTGTTCAGCGTGTGACGAGTGGGGAGACGTCATTATGACATTATGCCTATGCACGCAGTAGGAAATTTTTCTTAAATGTAAAATGTGGCTAAAAAAATGGTTCTAAGGTATTTCAGCCGCCATGAAACTGAGGGCTGTGACCGCGCCTGCCCCGCGTATCGTCTCCCTAATTTGTGATTTAGTAAGGATAGTCAAAAGCAGCAAAGGCATTCGAAAGCAAAGACAATAGGTATATCACATGTGGCTAGCTGACTTGACTCAAAGATTAACCCGGCGTCGTCCAGGTGGGAAAATGTTACATTAAGATCCACGTTGGGTCAAAAAAACCCGTGTTTATATCATGGTCTATTTTGGAAACTAGTTAAATATATTCATAAAAATCTTTGTTTATGAATGGTATTATTCATATTTTTTGCCTGAAAAATAAAAAAACATCGAAATACAAAAGTAACAGCTTTTATTATCTGTTTTTATAAATCACTCAAAAACTGTAAGAAATAAAATAGGTGAACTCTTTTAGACCCTTCAAAGTATGAAAATATAGTTTTTTTAACAATTATTTTATTTAATACGGCTAGGTTTTCTTAGATCTTAATGTAAATAGTACATTTTATAATGAGAAAATGTTCCGTAACATTAATTATTATCAGTCCTTAAATTTGCATATGTTGCCTACATCAGAATGATGTGTTGCGGGCAGATAAACTTTTGACATCCATGACAGCAGCGTTGGGCAAATTGTAATTAACTACTAATTACAAAATTACAATTACTGTATGTAATTGCAATTACCAATTACGAATTAATAATTTTAAAAAGTAATTTCAATTACCAATTACTTTAATGTAATTGTAATTAGAATTACTAAATTACTCAATTACATATGAACAAGGGCCATATAAATAACAGCTATAAGAATTTTTAACTATGTGTTTATTTCTAAATAATGACCCATACAAAACAATATGATGAAATAAAAAGGTGTTTTTAACATCTCTATTCAAAAACAAAAACAGTAATGTATCAAGGATAGGTTGATGTGCTGCTGATAGTACATGAATCAATACTTAGAATTGCTTGGCCTTTTGCACTCTTTGAACCTTTCGTTTTTTTAGTGTAAGTATATCGGGTTGTAAGGGATCATCGCGTTGTAAGAGTTCATCAGGTCGTACGGGTTCATCGGGTCGTAAGAGTTCACCGGGTTGTTAAGGTTTATCGGGTCGTAAGGTTTCATTGTTCTGGTCGAAAGGGTTCTTATGGTCGTAATGGTTCTTCGGGTCGTCACGGTTCGTCGGGTCGTAAGAGTTCATCGGGTCGTAAGAGTTCATCGGATCGTAACGGTTATTCGTGTCGTAAGTGTTCTTCTGGTCGTAAGGGTTCTTCGTGAACTCTTAGGACCCGTCAAACCCGACCTGTTGAATCCTTACGACCCGATGAACCCTTACGACCCGAAGAATCCTTGCGACCAGCTGAACCCGTTGAACCATTACAAACCTAACAACCCTTACGACCCGATGGCTGACCTCTAAAGACCCATTGACAAGCAATTCGAAGGGCCGAGCCGGCCGAGTCATTATGTACTTATACCTACAAATTAGTTTAAGTTTTGACTCAAAAATTACTTAATAATCACCACAAAAACTAGATTTTCAATCATCACTAATTTAGTGACAAAATTATAAGTTTTAATCGTCAAAATTTGTAATTATGCCAATACTGCAATGTATCATACTACAAAATGTAATTGAGTAATTGAATTACGAATTATAATTACTTAATTACATAATTGGAAAAGTAATTGCAATTACTATTTATTTTATTTTGTTGACCAAAGTAGTTCAATTATTAATTAAATTACAAAAGTAATTAATTACGCCCAACACTGCATGACAGGTATTGGTGGTCTTTCTGTATTTTTGTGCTGGACATTCTAGACACCTTTTGCGGACACCTGGAAGCTTGGGTGGCGATTCTTCGACCAAATAATTTAAAAAGTCTTCACGCTATGATGGCATAAAATTATGACATCGAAAGCCACGTTGGGTCAAATATACCTTTTTGAACTTTGCAGGCGTCTATCTCTCGTAAATGTCACACGACGATTGCGATGCACTGTCTAATGAATAAAACAAAGTATTATCTCCAGCTACTAAAAAAATCAACATCTGTGTACAACTTATCTTGAAAATACAAAAAAAAAAAATGTCGGGTCAATTTGACCCAACGTGGAGTGCGCCGGGTTAAAATCAGTTCAATTCTTTTTTTTTTTGTATATTTCACTTGATAAAAAAAAAACAGTTGCCAATAAAGTTTACGCATTCAAGTTATTGTATCTAAAAGGCGTGATCTCCCGTTAGTCGCAAGTCAGCCTCACTAAATAAATATTGCAAGTATGGGATTTACAACATGATGTGTTATCATTATCATAAGAAAACAAAAATAACGTATAACAGACTTAAATAGAGAAGTTTCAAATACGTAGGTAATCGTATCACAGACACGCATTCGGTCGCATATAGGGAAAGTTTTATTAAGTTTTGCCTATTGGGAATTATAGCAGCGCACGTCAACAAGCATCCGGCTTGCAGAAAAAGCCTATATAATAATAAATAAAGATAAAGAATTGAAAAATATGTGTGTTTTTGTTTTGTTGTTGGCTTTAATATTGACTGAAATCGTAACTGACCAAGTAACTACGCACTTATTATTTTTTATACACAATTTATTATTTACCGCGGAAAATATCGAATGTTATGCAATATTTATCTAAAATTATCATGTGAGCTGATCCGCACAGTAGAAACACAAAACAGAGCGTTTACAGAAGGATCAACGGATTATTTAGGATTTTCGTGATTGTCACGTGTTACACAATCAGGGCTGCAATATCAGAATTGTCATCTCTGAGATTCCAGTTCATACCAGCAAGCATCAAAATAGTCGCTAGTACTGAATTTTTTTTTTGTAGAAATGTATGAATGGAATTAATGCAAGGGTATGTAAGTAAATAGTAGTAGGTATTTTATGGTAAATTTACATTTTTATTTGGCTCAATGACTCTTTTCCTTAAAAACTAGGCGTAATGCCCCGACCTCGTTTTACAAAAGAACAATGGATGCAAGAGTTTACAATTTACATAAGAACAGCTGCGTTGCAGAAATTGAGGCGTTTATTACGTGATTACACAGTAATTTCCCATTTAAAAACTCTATGGAGACTGAAAAATAGAAAGGGGAAGGGTCATCATCATCTTCCTGCCCTTATCCCAATTACTTGGGGTCGGGGGAAGGGTACAGTGGTATAAAGATTTCGCGCGGGGCCCTCGCGTAAAGTCTAACACGAATTTCAAATTCTAGCGGGAACTTGCTCTTCTTCTTCTTCGAGTGGTCGTTCAACGATCCGATGAACCCGTGTGCGACGAACTTGCGTTGAAACAGCTGTTATTTTAACGCCACTTGCTTTTGTTGCAATCTTGCCAACCATTTATTTGCTTTTTGCCATAAATAAATCTAAATTGACGTGAACAGAACAAAAGAAAAATTGTATTCACCAGACAGCTGCCCAAAAACAAATTAATGGAAGAACTATAGTGCAGAGAATTCGAAATCTCCTTGCTACTGACAGACGCATGCGTTAGCGCCGCAAAGAACTCCATGAAAACTGAAAAACAAGAGAAAGAAGGGTTCGGAAAACGGTGTTAAGATTTGCGATAGCGCGGCCGACTCTCTACATTACCGTAACAAAGACTACCAACTAAAATATTTCGGCTCCACGACTTTTATCAGTTTTTCTTTAGTTAAAGTTGGCGTGATTGGGGTTTTTTTGTGAAAATATCAAGAGTAACCAAAAGGTTAACGGTAAAAGTTCGGAATAGCCTGACGGGCTGGCTATCTCTATTGAAAAACTTATTTGTAAATTTTCTATACGTGTTTGATCTGCTATCTAAATTGAACTATTTGTAAATTTTGTATTTGTGTTTATCTGTCCGCTCACCCTTTTCCCCTTCCTACATCATCATTTTCGATAAAATAATGAATCAGTGACGTATAACAGAGTTCAAAATTGTTAGATTAATCAGTCAAAAATATATTCCTTATCATAGTAACTACTTGTTATCTAAAGTGGCTCAGGTTTACGATAGAGAAGAGAACTCACTACCCCTCGAGACGAGAGCGGTTAGGCCGATAGCGCCTACAATTACAACTCGTACAAACTTTTGTTTAGATTTACCCCAATTTATTCTTCATCCTGGCTTTAACTGAGAATAAGGTAAACGGAGCACTGTAAAATAACATACCTTTTAGAAGAACACCCCGCTACTTGACTATGAGCTACTTATTAAACTTTTTGTATCAAAATATTGAAATACTTATGACCTCATATTACAATTTCAAATTTTTTGGATGGCGTCAGTACACTAACTTTCATAATTATTTTCAGCTAATTAATGCTTACTACATTATTACATATAGACTCCATTCATCATTTATCAAAATTTATTATTTTATACTATAGTATTACTATACTATAGTATTTTCGATAATAGTTTTAAGCATAATTTTACTTTTACAGCCACAACAGTCCACTGCTGGAAATGGGCCTCCCTATATACCTTGCCTTTCGCTGCTGCCCTTTCCCTAAATAAATTAGTTGTTTTAAGCATACAGCTTTTGTATTTTATTGCAAGAAGCAGATTGGTAGATTTTTCTTTGTATGCGCCACTCTGTTTTCACTTACTTAGAGATCTAAGCCAGAGAGATTGGGGCCATTCGACTGAGAACCGCCTCTACCGCTACCTTTGTTTGTGTATGTTGTTTGCTGGACACGGCTGGACTACAAAGCTGATTTTATTTGACAATACGGTACATTGATTAAAGCCCTAAGCTACCTATGTGACTGCTTTACTCAGTTACCTACCTGAAATAATTGAAATAATATTTTTTTAACAGATGAAAATAATGCTTTGAACTTGTACCATACCGGCTAAGCTAGGATTTGGGCTGTGTATCTCCTACGCAAATCGGTTTACAAGTTTAGCTTCGGCAGGGAAATTTGGCACAGATTACGTATGGCGTGTAGCGCGCCTACACTACATAAATGGCACTGCCTACTTTAGGTCAACAAAATAAAATAAAGAGAATTAAAATAATTTACAAATTTTACTACTTATGTCTACCTACATATTACCTAGTTTCGCTGTCCTTAATTTTACCCACATGTACAGACGTTTCCAAACATTAATACCTTGGGCGCACTAATAAATAGGTTCATACATTTTCCCAAGAGGACATTTTAGTTTTAGTATTTACTAGCTGCCCGTCAGCGGTTTCACCCGCTGCAACCTATTATTCCGCGGGAAAAAAGCATTACTCGCCAAGAGATGTCGCTGTTAGTTTTCGGCGAAAACATTTAAAACGCGAATCGGGTCAGTCACGCCAACTATGCAAAAATATTGGATTATGCGTGATCCCATAGGAATAAGTCATTTTCCCGTGGTAAAAAGTAGCCTATGTGTTATTCTAGATACTCTTCTATATTTGCGCAAAATTTCATGTCAATCTAATCAGCCGTTTTAGCGTGATGTCGTAACAAACACACACACAAACATCCACCTTTATAATATTAGTAGGATTAGTCGCCACTCTGAAGTTTAGGTTGTTTGTTTCAAATATCGCAAAGCGAAACTTCTGCATCTACGGCAGTATGGGTATCGGCTGAGCTTCCCAATAGAGTCGTACACTGAGTAACGAATGGCTGACCGACTCGACCTACATCCGCCCGATCACCCAGCGTTATACCTCCGTAGCTCTGCCGGTATCTTCTAAGCAATGTCCGAAGAATGTTGGAATTTTAGGCTAAAGGAAATTGGTTTCCTGAGAAACTTTCACAATATTGAATGCAATCTTTATTCATTGAGAGAAAGTGAGTAGGTGCTTACAATGAATAACTGGATAACATTTTATACTTCGTTATTTTGAAAAAAGTATTTTCATTCGTGTTTTAGTTGTATTGACTACAGTCGCAACTCCAATGTTTAGGTTGTTTGTTTCAAATATCCCAAACTGAGGCTTCTGTACGTAAGGCTGTATGGGTATCGGCTGAGCTTCCCAACAGAGTCGTACTGAGTAACGAATGGCTGACCGACTCGACCTACATCCGCCCGATCACCCAGCGTTATACCTCCGTAGCTTTGCCGGTATCTTCTAAGCAATGTCCGAAGAATGTTAGATTCTAAGCTAAAGAAAATTGGTTCTGCAGAGAAAGTTTTTAAATTGCATGCAAGCTTTGAATATGTATTGACAATAAGTAAAATCAACATTATAGATATTGTTTTGTCTTGCTAGTACTTACCCTACTGTATCGAATTTAGGACTGTTTCTAGGTAATTCGGGTAAGAAGATAAAAGTTCTGGTTCCTCACCTGAAACAAGAAAATTGATCAACATTAAAATGAGTTTAACAACTCATGTTTACAACCAAATTTAAAAATAATATTGGTGTTTCTTTTGAAAGAAGGTTGATGTTGTAATAAAGTTAAACGGCAATCAAAAGAGAGCGCCATAAAGCTTAAACGTAGCTATCTATTAGATTAGAGGGCTGATAATATTACACCACGCTGCTGCGTCGATTCTCATAAATGTATATAGGACTACCTGGGGATACAAATAGTTAATCTTACCAATTTGCTACTTTCTGACATGGTTCCTAGTTTCACTATTATATCAGGCTTAAACATTTGATTAGGAATGCGTGGCTCACACGAAGTGGGAAATAAGCGTGTGAAAGATTTCCTGGCTTCTGTGGGTATCTACCCACACGAAACGTCGTTGTTTGTCTACAATTACTAAGATACCGGCCTTTAGTTAGCCATGTCCGAGTAGAAGGTAATAGGAAGTTTTAAAATCGCCACAATTGGTTCGATCTTTTACCAACTCGAAGTACCGCAAGATAAGCAAGATAAGCAAGGCAAGCAATTCAAGAGATTGAAGGCAAAAATACGATGCTTCTTATTGGTCGTAAAACATGAGGTTCAATTTCAGAGTAGACCGCAGATTGTTATTTGATGATTATCGATTAGGCATTTTACATTCTAATTTTAGAGATGAAGAGGAACGAAAAACCAGACCAACGACCGCAGTCCAATGTTGTATTTATTTCTATTTTTATAGCCCAAATAATTTAAAAACTACGAATGAAACAAACGTCCATCATTGGCATCATTTCAGTCACATAGTTTTGTTGAAATGGTTAAATATGACATCAAAGATTTTGGTGTACCTACCATGAGTTGTCATATTTCATACAAATCTAAACATAAGCTACTTCGTACGTGTGTACGAACGTACCTAGCAGTGTGTACCAAACATATACCAAAAATACAGGTAGGTTTTCATACTCTTAGGCCCTAGCTCCACATATGAGACGTGAAACATGAGGCATGACACTTGAGACGTGCGACATCGCGACGCTTGAAACCGTTTCCATATAAAATGTATGAAAAAGAAGAGACAAAGCCACACACGTGAGACGCGCGTCGCATCGATGGTGGCTGACGATCACTTGTCTGACAGATGCCATTCCACGCGTCACGTCGCAAGTCTCCTCTGTGAAGCTCGCGTCATACAAAAAATTGAGGACAGCTTATGAGCTCCAGTGCAATAATTTATATGAATTTTAATAACCAAACATTCAACCAACTGTTTTCGCCGAAATGGCATAATGTTTACCAGAAAATTCAATGTGTTATAACGATGTTGATTGCAAGCGGCCGGCTCGGCCGTTAATGAGCTCATGTTGTTATTTATAAAGTGGTGTATGTCCGTACGAATGATTGCAAATCGTGGTCCATTCATTGGAAATGCAGAAATATACGTACATACATACACATACCTACATGCATACGGGTTGTAAGGGACAGCTCTCCGAATACTGATAGATAGCGTATATTAAAACCATTAAACTGAACAACTTCCCGTATTTTTTTGTCAGTAGACGTAACAAAAATTTTGACCTCCCATACAAAATCTCGATTAGCTGACTGTAATTACTATAGGAAGTCAAAAATAGATTTACTTCTCCTGAAATATTTTCTTATGGGAAATTATCTAAGTGCACCATATTCGGAGAGCTGTCCCTTACACCTTGTGTACGCTACCGCCACGTTTGTGTATCATAATGGACAGGTTGTCAGACTGGTGCCTAAAATTGTAATACACATAAAACCCTCGTAGCTTTAACTACCTCTAACGACACCCCCCGAAATAAATAAAGGTGATGCTATTCTAAGCCGGCATCACACGGCTCCTTTGGTAATAAACTTTTCGAACTATAAAATAGCATACGCATAAAAACTCTAGTTTGACTTGGTTTGATGTATTGTTTTATTGGTATTTTACGAGTATACACCAAAATAAATTAAATGAATTAAGTAATTTTGAATTTTAGGCTGTCTTGCCTGTTGTATGGAATGAACCGCTTAAAATTCACCTTCCAAGCTAAACTAATGAATGAGTTTCCGTGAGGTAGTTCATAATCCCTCAGTGCGGTTTCGTCTAGACGAACCCAGAATAAATGCAAAACAGACGGCCGACTCTGATGTATTTCGTATCATAATGTACAGTCAAGCTCAGGCAGGGTTAAGCAGAGTCTTTCGCTCAAATTGTTTTCCATACAAATGGAAAAACAAAAAAATAAATAGCGGCGGACATATAGAAATGTGAATGGCTACGCTGGAGTGTATATCGATGTTGTGTTTTGTTTAGAAAAAGCATGAGCATGAGAACCGTCTTTACATACCTACACAGTTTAGACTTTGAACCGCGTCAATTCGGCCGACATATGAAATTGCGGTTAATCACAGACTATCAATTCCAGCTGTCCCGAATCGCAATATGGTCCGGTCTGTGTGTGATTTGCTAACCCTTTATTGCGGTTTGGTCTAACTAGACACCGCTAGCTAGAGACTGGCGTTTTCAGTCGTTACATCTAAAGTATTTTAGACGCGCACAATCTGTTCAAACCATTCCCAATGACCTATTATTGCGTTATAATTTTATTATGTTCGGGTTTTCCGTCGTCACGTTATTTATATATCGGAGCTTAGTGCATCGTATGGAATACTTTTTACAAAATATATGTGAGCCACTTTGTACCAAGAGGAAACCAAACTTGGCATCAAAGTACAACCGTTACACGTTACTAATGGTGGCTGTCATGAACCGCAATATGATGCGGTGTGTGTGTGATTGCTGTTCCTGTGCGGTCCTTTAGTGGTCTAGACACCGCAGTGAGGCAGAACAAATGCAAAACCGACGGCTCTGACGTATTTCATAATGTATCTGGGGGATCTAGATTAGAACCAAAACTTGAAACATTCTAAAGTTTTAAAAAATGAGTTTACATTAAGTAGATTAAGTTAGTAAAGAAAAAAAGGGTTTCTCTTAATTTTAGGTTATGCTAAACTGATACCTATAAATAAATTATACACTACCGCGAAGTCCCAACTTTTAGCAACAGTCGCATTGTTAAGTGAAAACTTGCGGAAAAGTAAGTTGTAATTCCGGTTTGCTTAAAATTTGTTTTATTAAAGTTTTGGGTCAACAAAAAGAAACTCTCAACTCATTTTCTCAAGTTATGCACAAGTAGCGCTTCAACCTACTTGAATATTTTGCAATTCTGGGAACGTTGAAATACCTACGAATAAAACGAAATTGATGCGAAAAGTAGGTGGTCCCAAACCGAAACAGTCGCAAACTTGTAATGACTCGTAAAACGGAACGGCCTGTTTCGCAATTTTAATCCGAATTCAAATGTCGCAAGTTAAATCGAAGGGCCCTGGTCGTAGGTAACCGGTTCCCAAAGGGTCTTTTCTGTGGGCCCGGTCGTAGGTATCCGGTTCCCGAAGGGTCCTCGTTTCTGTGGCCCTCGGTCGCGGGCTGAGATACGATTAGGTCCGACCTATTTCGCGGACCCTATGCCACAGTAGAAGAAATATGTGCAGTAAACAAGATGGACCATACACTTGCCTTGGCAAGCAAATCTCAGCCTGTGAAAGCCGCACGCAGGGTGCGCCAACTCGATACCTATACAGGGTTATTTTTTAGTCAGTGCGCAAACTTTGCAGGATGTTTCTACTCGTGATTCTGAACAACTTTTACTATGGGGGGGCCACCTGAGAAATCTAATAATTTTTTTTGGTTGTTCCATACATTTTTGTCGAGTAGGTAGGTATGAATTTTTCTATGGAACATCCAATTTTTTTTTGCGTATTCGCAGGTGGTTCCATAGTAAAAATTAATCATAATCACGAGTAGAAACACCCTACAAAGTTTGCGCACTGACTAAAAAATAACCCAGTATATGCGACGTTATAACTCCTTTTGTCAATAAAACCGGTCCGGTAAAATTAACGAAAATCGCGAGATACGTGTGTGAACCACCTAAGTAACTGAACATAACTCCCATACAGCAATTGAATTAGATTTTTCTTTTTCTTACGTCATTTTGATAACAAGTAATTTTGCTGTACCGTGTGAAGCCGTCTTAGAACATACCTTATTATCCCAATTTACCTGTGGGTGTGGTAAAAAGTTTTACGTTCGTGACGTTCCCTGTGAGGTAAATATCTTGCATCTGGCTAATCCGCCTGCCAAGCGTGGCGAGTATGGCAATACGCTCCGATAGGGGGTGGTCCATGTCAAGCAGTGGAATGTTGTGGTTGTTAAAGTTATGCTGTGATAACAATGATACATAACAGAGGCAATGATCTATTAAAAATAAAAATCTTTTTAATTTTACATTTACTATGTCTCTATAATGTAGAGTTTGCTCTTTTGCTCTTCAGCTGGCTTTACAAGGCTTTGCGAAGCCCATAGATCAAGTTTAGCCATTGTGTGCCCAAAGACTTAAGTATTGAGATCTCGGGTACCTATTCATGAATATCTGTATTCAAATAGATTTGGGCCTCTCGTATGAAGCACCACAGGGAACAAATTTATTCGAAAATCGCAATCAGTGTTTCATTGAACGACCATTCATGGAAAAACTTCACAAATCGAATACGTTAACTTGTTTATACAGCGTGTCCCGTAATTGATAAATCAACACTATTAAGTAAGATATAGCTGATAAAATACATCTAATTTGACAAATTTTGATATGCCTTGGGGTAGGTACCCGAGGTTTTGTATATACAGGGTGTAAGGGACAGCCCTCCGAATACTGAAAGGGTGCATTCAGATCATGAACCTGAACAACTTCCCATATAAATAAATTTCAGGAAACGTAAAAAAAAATTTGACTTCCTATAGTAAATGCAATCAGTTGATCGTGATTTTGTATGGGAAGTTGTTCAATTTCATGGTCTGAAGACCTGTCCCTTACACCCTGTAGACTGCAATGTAAAATTGTTACCTACCAGGTTTTTATGTCATTAATGTTTTTTATGTGTATTACCCTCCTGTGATAAAGACAATGATTAAATATCATAACAACATTTCCGTTTCCGCATATCCAAACTCTACAAATCTTTATTATTGTAGATGAACTAGAACTACTATGATTTATTAAAGGCGCCATTTTGTGTGGCATAGATTTATTAGCTAGCCGTTTGTCGGAAAGCAATAACAATAAAACGTGTATGAAATAAGAAAACACAAAATAACAGGTGGCTACTTCTCTATACGAATGCCCTGGGCATACCCTGGGGGGTCGTATCGTAAAGCATGTGTATGTACTTATGTCCCTTCCCTCAGACCTTTGTACCAGACCTTTTTCACTCTGGCAAAACACATGTCCATTCAAATTGATATTTACGGCATTCCCGATGTTTTCAGCAAGTAGAATGAATCAAATATTACCACACGAGGACAGCTAACAATGAAATATGTGCAATTTTAATTTTCTTTTCATTCAAAAGTCCGAGTACCTATGCGACTACTTCTCCGTCAGAGATGTTTTCGTTGTAACAATTTTCACACTGTCCAAATTAATGAAAATTATTACGCGTTATCAAAAGCAGCCTACTTACTGGACAGAGTTTGAGAAATCACCCCCATGGGTTCTGGTGGGCACAGCTAATTTAATTACCATAATACATAAGTAATGAGGTGAATATATAATTACTTACGGTGAGGGCGGTACGACCTACTGGGCAAGCAAGATTATCAGCCATCTCAACTGAAAATTATATGAAGTTTTTGTGAGTTTAAATTACTACATAGATAGTCTTATCCTATCTATCGAAGTATGTAACCCTTGCTCCACCTCATCAGTACTAAGATAAGATAAGATAAGATAAGATAATTTTTATTATTTATAAACATAATTAAAAATACGTAAACTTATACTAACAATTATGAGGCCTAACTATTTCCTGAACTAGGAATAGGAAATTCCTGTATCACAGGTAAACAGATGGCCGACATAACTATTACACAAAAAAGAAAAATCATATATCTGTACTGCGAGGGATGATTTGATTAGTAGCCCTATCAGTAAAGGTTGAAGTCGCGGGATATAATTTATGCATTTGGAGAACATTTATGAATGGGTACAACAGTAATCTGTTGGTAAACAGTGTTAATCGTAAACAATGCTAATCATAAACAGTGTTAATCGTAAAGTTAATTACACACTGATGTTAGCAACTACCGTGTTTGTAATCCATCAAGGGTCTCGAAAAGCTCACGAATACCAAATAAGCTTCCAGCAGATTGGTCGTAAATTCCATTCGGGTTGTGTCCAGCTTGCAGGGTGCAATCAGTGTGCGCGTGTGAGGCATGTTGCTAGCCCAGCACCCACTTGGCGCAAAGGGTTTCCAAATTTGAACATTCGTTATCTTGCATTTCCTTGACGTGGGCGCTTATAATCATTCGTAGTCGTAACGTCTGTTGCTGCGGAAGCGAAGTACCAACGCATGCAGACGCAAGGAAATGTCGAATCCGCTACTTGACTGACAGGTCAAATAAGCTACTTTTTAAAATCTTTTGAAACGATATTAAGTATGAAAATTAGATATGACGTCAAATATTGAAATATTATAATTATGACGTCGTCGTGGATGTCAAAACACAAACTTTTATATTCTTTTTCAGTTCAATCATTCTAGCTTTTAATATTTTTAAAAACGATAAATAAAGTTTATGGTATTTTGGGACGTAGTATAATAGTTTAATGCATAGGTACAACTTTTATAGTTTATTAACGACCCTGTCAAGTACAAAATTTCCCATACGCGATGTGAAAGCGTTGTTGTTGTTTCAACACTTTTTAGTGTCGGATGTTAGAATGGGGAATTCAAATGTTGTTGTGTAGGTAGGTATGTATCTGACAGACGCATGCGTTACCACTGAGCTAAAATTGCGCAACATCGGACGTTACACGTGGGCCCGTCATATTACAGAGCTGACTTGAAGTAGCTCTTCGTTTGTTGCCGCACACAGAAAAGAGCTTGTATAAAACTCGCTTGAGCGCAATACAAACAACTTGTTGGTGGAGGGTAGGCATGCTTCGCGTGTCAAAGGTTTTTCACCCAGACATATTACGTGTACGGCCAGTTTCGCTGGTACACGAAAACATTACACGTACTCGATATCGCACACAAAATAGCTATACAGGGTGGACCAGATAGTGACGTCAAGAGACAGAATTTTATGCTACTGAGGTCTAGGTATCCGACTCACCCCCTTGTACGTCCCTCAATTTTGTGTAGGTAAGTTATATTTAACTTTTAAAAATGTTTGGGAAAACTTGTTTTTTTTTTTTATATTTGTCATATTAGTATTCGAGCGGTTGTTTGTGTAGCATACTATAATCTTGATGATATTTATTTTCTTTCTATTGTACAAAACAAGTTACTGCTTGTTAAATTTTCCCATACTACTTTTAAATTTGAATAACTCGTAAATTATAAAACTCGTGGAACATAATGGGCTAGATTTGGATACCTCTCAATATAAGTTGGTAGATACAAGGAGTTAAAATTTTGTCTTTTGTCGTCACTGTAGGGTGCACCCTATATCTCAATCCACTCGCTGGAGCATTTGCTCCGAGCTACTCATGTATTCCATTCAGTATATCAGCCAGAATTTATGCGTGCGATTGTGAACCGACGTGACTGTGTATATAGGGTCCTATTAAATTCACTGCAAATATTTTAGGGGCAAATCAAATAAAATATAAGCATGTACTAGGCAAATTAAAGAAATCTACACGCTAGTTTTCGAGAAAATTGCATTTAACTAAAGAAAAGAAAACGAGAAAAGTGCACCATGTTTGTCCTAGAAACACACACTTCGATAAATTTAAATTACGCGCCAAAAAAAGGTGCTGTGATTGGATGGTTGTTAGTGTGCGTGCCGTGTTAGTGAATCCTGTCTACGTGGCGGAACGTCAGTCGGGTCAGTCAAAGGGTGTTCACATAATTAATTAAAAAGTTTGTTTGAAAATGAAAGAAAAAAAACTAGCGTGTAGATTGTTTTTTAAATGCCTTAGATGTTTTTCTTATCTAGACACACGGCAGTGTGTCCGCCAAGTTCGAGCAAAAAAAGCGACACACCGGCCGTGGGTTATATTACACGAACCATTTCAGGCCAAGTTCGACCCACCTATAACTCAAAATCTATTTTATCTACGCATATGAAATTTCTAGTATCTGTCGAGATCTACTTACTTATCTAAAATACAAAATTTCATTAATGTACCTATTGTAGGTCTTGAGATATTGACCTCAGAAAATCGCTATTTTTACTATACACTCACTGACTGACTGACTCACTCATCAAAAACCTAGACCACTTCCAATGGTCGTATTGACTTGAAATTTGGCATGGAGGTAGGTCTTTAGGTCAAGGTAAAGGAAAAAATCTGAAAATGGCCAAGTGTGAGTCGGTTTTAAAAATAATGAAGGTGTAAATTCATACCCCTAAGGAACTAAAACAAAAATTTTATCTATATCTTCCAATCGTCGTACCGACCTAAAATTCGTTACGAAGGTTTGTATTTAGTCAAAGTAAAGTATAAATGAGATATTTCCTTACCTAACTTAATCATAAGAAAAAAGAAAATAAACCTTACAAAATAAATGAAATCCACCCAAAACATAAGTGTGAAAGGCTGCCAAGTTCGATAATATTGGAATGCTTCGCCTATAAAGAAGTGAGATCTAAATAAGTACCAAGTTCCATACACAGACCTTAGTTAAAAATAGTTACAGGAATGCACACTTGATTTTTCGCAGTTTGGAAATAAGAATCTACTTTCCAAACTGCGGAAAATCAAGTGTTTCCTGTAACTATTTTTAACTAAGGTCTGTGTATGGAACTTGGTACTTCTCACTCTTTATAGGCGAAGCATCCAATATTATCGAGCAGCCTTCACTGTTTTGGGTGGGATACATATTTACGCATGCCCTTAAAATATTTGCAGTGAATTTAATAGGACCTTATATAGCCAGACGTCTGGTTATTCGCAAGGGGTCTCTGACTGATGTGGTAAGCCCACTAGATGGCGATAGCGGCGTACATTTACTCAACGAGATACCAGCTCAGCTGATTGTATTATGCGACGATGCAATTTGGTATGCAGATCACTTGGAAACTAAAATGTAGAGAATAAAACGTTTTGCATATAATCAAATTTGGCGTGTCTAGTATTAGAGAATATGAAGCGAGCAATGAGATTGTCTGACGGCGTCCGTGTTCCCGAAAATTAGAAGAACAGAAGCTATCTTAAAATACAGTCCAGACTCCAGATACTTAGTACTCAACGTTTCAGATTAAATGCTGGCTAAGAATTGTTAAGTTACATAGGCTGATTAACTTTACTAGAAGTTTCGCGCTATTTATCTACCTAGCCAGAAAGTGAGTAACACACATAAAGTCCATAGCTGCGTTGCGTAACACATGCGTCGGGAAAATGGAAACCACCTTATTTTCGTACGTGTAGGTATGGAAATAAGGTGAAAATTCGTATTGTCCTAATGCATGCGTTACGTTGCGCTAAAATAGCGTATAATGCCTAACTCAAAAATGGTTGTAAGGCCCAATATGAAGTCCTGTAGGGAATTTCTATCTAGGTAGGTATATAATATTTTCTCTAGTTATTCCATTACTTCCAGCCATAAACATTTATAATGACCTGAACATAAAATAACTTTCGCCTGGTAGTTCGTGCGGCACGAGAATTCCACTAATGTGGCGGGAACGCTCCTTTCCTTGCACAGAAGTAGAAACACACCGTAATTAGTTTTACGGCCCCATTCAACTAGTCATAAAGATAATTATTTCCTTTATTGAAAAATACAGTTTTCTTTCTTCGTCATATTAGTAAAAAGAAAGAATATCTTTCTCCAAATTTTTATCTGCGGGTAGGTACGGTTCCAAACAGACTTAGGTGTTTTGCTGTTTCCAGTAGAAATAATGCCAACCTTTGGCGATGAGACGCGTGTCTCACGGATGTAGACGGCGTTTCTTCAGTTTTTTATAGTTTTTATGGAAACGGTATCAAGTTTCGCGCTGTCTCACGTCACACGTGTCGAGATAGCGGAGTGGCGCCTTATATGAGGAGTACGAGCGGTAAGCCAACTGGTTCGTTTCGCAAACCAGCGCGATTCGCCAACTCGCTCTCTGCTTACTTGCGTGTTATGCTTACTTACGCTATTCGTCGACTGAGCTATTGGTAAACTATAGCTATAGTGTACAGTCAAGTACAATTTTTTTAAAATACCTCACTAGTGTAGGTATGCTTACTTTCAAATGCCGGATTATCATCATTGCATTAAATGCATCTCTCTGGAATGCTGGAAAACACTATCCGGGAGTAGTAAAGGATGATTTTGCACGAATGTCTGTCTGCACTCTGTACGATATCTGATGCAAAACATTGTACTTTAGAAAGTGTTAATAGTAAGTACGTTGACTTCCTTTTTCAGCTTTACTACTCTGCTCTTTTGGAGTGAGAAATACAACAAAATTTATTTTGAACTTATTTAATCGGTGTTAATTTTATTTGCTCAAGTGAAAGATTGGTACAACTGTTGAAAAAACATTACCCTGAGGAAGTCGGGTAAAAAGTAATTAATATTTTACCGTGTACAATTCAAATTGCCAACCAAGTTATGAAGGGTTTAGATATATGCGAAGGTTATTCGCAAAGCCATTAAACGTGTAGTTACTACATTATTCGTCTAGCGTGCCCTAAGGCGGTTATCTTGACAGAGTAATGGGGAATCATTACTACCACATGCGCACGTCTAGCTCGCTTGTGTGTGTAATTAATCTTCCCCATGCTTTCCCTTGCCCGTGCATTCTCTACGTTGTGTTTTTGTCTAGCATTTGGTGTCATTTCGGGTAAAAAAATCTCACATCAGTCCATAGCAGTCCACAGCTGGACATAAACCTCCACCAGGGTACGCCACAAGGTAATCCAGAAGGGTCATCGGTCCTTCTGACCGAAGGGCGTCCAAATAGCTATGCTTGCTAGCTGTGGCCTCCATTCGAGAAATATAATCTCCCGTTTTCGCCATCTAGTCGCGTCGCTACCGGCAGCTCTCTTTAAGTCATCGGTCCTTCTGGCCGAAGGGCGTCTAACACTACGCTTGCCGTGGCCTACACTCGAGAAATAAATCCATACATGTATAAAATGAACTCGCATTTTGCGTTTCTTTGTCTGTCTGTCTGTCGTGGAATTCGCTAACTCCTAAATCGCGCAACGGATTTTAATGAGGTTTTTATGTAATAGATAAAGTGATTCAGGAGAAAGGTACGTAGTCGTCGGACGACTTGGTGTCCTACTCGAAAAAGAAGAAATGTATAACACATGCCGGGAAAATGCACTTTTCCCGCGGGAAAATGAGTTTCTGAGAAAATTGTGAATCCGCTAACGGGGTGCTATAGTAGGTACGGAAATTCGTATAGGCCATATTTGACAGATGTCAAAGCAATACTAGGAAACATGTCAACAAATAAAATATAATGTCATAGCTGAGAATTAACATGATTTTGACAGCTGTCAAATATGGCCCATACATATGACCGTATTATAGTTCATAATATAACGTAGGTATTGCAATGCAATACACCATCCTCCGACAGAATTTCTGAATTGTAAATGATGTGCAAACCATGAGCATACAGAATCCGTATACGTAATTTCTGGGTGTTATTTTATCGGACAAAAGTAGGCGGCTTTTATTTAAAAGCGGTTTAATTAAATAAATTCTGCCGTACAGAGCCTAAAACGCAGTATCTGCATTTTTGCCATTTTTTTTTTAATGTTGAACCTTGACACCCACATCACAAGTTTTATGTCAATTTCTCCGGATTTTTGATATAATAACTAAAAGTTGAAATAATTAAAAGTCGATTTGCAGTAACTGATGACAAAACGGCAAATAAATGTAACAATACCAATTAAAATGCAGCATCTACAGTTATCAACGATCATTACTGATTAAAATGCAGTAATGAATACAGAAACTGCAATGCAGTTTGTAATTTATGTAGTTATGTTATGGTAATATACCGGCTAAAGTGCAGTAAAAATCAGATACTGCATTTTAGTTGGGAAATTTGTATTATTGATAAACTCACCACTTAAATCGCAGTATCTTGATTATAAAACAGTACATACTGTATGTTACTTGGAAAATTTATATTATAAATGGGCGCGGAACTTACCACCTAAATTGCAGTATCTCTTAATTCGAATCAGCACATACTGCATATTACTTGAGAAATGTATATTATTAATGGGCTTAATTTACCACCTAAATTGCAGTATCTTGCTTCTATGCAGCACATACTGCATGTTATTTGGGAAAACGATATTATTAATTTGTCTTAATTTACAACCTAAATCGCAGTATATTGATTCTAAACGGTACAATCTTGCTTTTACTGGAAGGCGCTAAAGTCAAAGCCAAGATGGACGATGGCGAATCTGCGAGGCATCGGTCTCACGAGTGTCTTGCGACAACTCTTGTGAGTTTCGTCCTCTACGAAATGAAGGTGAAACAACCATTACAAAACGAAACGCACCTAAAAGGCAAATTAAATAACTTTAATTAGAGCCAGGCAATTATCAAGCGTCTCATAACTTCACCAACCGCTTCCGCTACACGTAATCCTGATAAGTGGGTATATTCGTATTACATTTTAGCCCTTCCTCCGTAATCGTTACCATTTTTGGAAGCCCGCACCCGTCGTTCACCCGGTGCACCAAGCGTTATGAGGAGTGATCTCCCAGGTCTGTTTTTGCTTGTTGCTCCTCTAGCTTTGCAGCAATTAGGGCCCGTTCTGCCTCCTCCTATTTCTCGATCAGGGCTTTTTTGGCTAGAAGACGATTTTTTGACATGGTATTTTTATAAGATAGCGGTAACTGCAAGCTATTATTTAGGTTTACAAGTTAAAACGCAGCAAAGTAGGTGAGATACTGCATTTTAGATGGCAATATTAATAAAGTTTGCAAAAATTTGCAGTATCTTGCACAGATACTGCATTTTATGCAGTTTATATGAGAAAAAAATCTAAAATTGAAATGTAGTAACTGCAATGAATTTAAACATTTGTTTTTTTTTCGTAAACTGTGAGCTAAATGTAACTTATTTTTCTGTCCCTTCCTTCTTTGTAACTATACGTTTTTGATGGTAGTGAATGCTCTAACTGAAAACATCAGGAAATTGTAAAAATAATTAGCTAATGTAGTTTTTTGCTGTTTTCTCAAAACTGTCCGATTGCAGATACTGCGTTTTAGGGACTGCACGGCAGAATTATTCATGTTATCAATAAAATGTTTTTATCAGTGGGTTGGTAGTTAAGCCGATTTGAACCTTGTGGCTGTATACGGGTTTCATCAATAAATTTTTGCATCCTTTCTGACCGGCTGCCTAAGAAGGAGGGTTATGTTTTTCGAGTATGTATTCTTTTTCATGGGCCCACACAACTGGACGGATGTTCACATTACGCTTCGACGTTACTTTTGCGTTGCGTTACCTTTGCGTTGGGTAGAACAATACGAATTTCAACCTTAATCTCATACAAATATGATTTATGTCAAATAGTTTGATAAATGCTTCCGTCAACGCAGCGTTGTGCGATATTTTTGCGCTAACGGATGCGTCTGTCAAACCATTTCACATAAAGCGTATTTGTATGAAAATAAGGTGGAAATAGTATTTTTCAAACGCAATGGATAGCGCTGCGCAAAAATACGTAATGTGTGTAAAGCGCCTTATTATGAGGTATCGTTAGATTGACTATTTTAAAATTTCGTAAATATTGAATGGTGGATTTAACACGTAAAATGTAACTTTGAAATTACCGCAGTCGAGATTTAGTTATTGATTCAATTTTGCTTGTTTAATCAAAAACAAATATTAGATATCTACTAAATCTAGACACACGGCAGTGTGTCCGCCAAGTTCGAGCAAAGAACCGACACACCGACCGTGGGTTATATTACACGAACCATTTCGGGCCAAGTTCGACCCACCTATAACTCAAAATCTATTTTATCTATGCACATGAAGTTTCTAGTATCTGTCAAGATCTACTTACTTATCTAAAATACAAAATTTCATTAATGTACCTATTGTAGGTCTTGAGATATTGACGTCAGAAAATCGCTATTTTTACTATACACTCACTGACTGACTGACTCACTCACTCACTCACTCACTCATCAAAAACCTAGACCACTTACAATGGTCGTATTGACTTGAAATTTGGCATGGAGGTAGGTCTTTAGGTCAAGGTAAAGGAAAAAAATCTGAAAATGGTCAGGTGTGAGTCGGTTTTATAAATAATGAAGGTGTAAATTTCATACCCCTAAGGAACTAAAACAAATATTTATCTATATCTTCCAATGGTCGTACCGACCTAAAATTCGTTACGAAGGTTTGTAATTTAACCAAAGTAAAGTAAAAATTGAATATAACCGGCTACGTACAATTATACCGCCCTGACTTGGCAAGCTTATCAGTAAATAGAAAACGTGTAAAAAAATCCAAGATATTGCATGGGCAATGCGCTCTAGCGTGTCAGTCGTACAAGACAGCATACAAAATGACAAAACAAAAAAGTTTCCTTTGCCACGCAAACGTAGAAAAATTTAATAAAAGAAAACTAGTCCATTTCTTTGTAAGAAGCATAGGCCATCTGAAAATTATCTGAAAATTAGTATAAATGAGACATTTCCTTAACTAACTTCATCATAAGAAAAAAAGAAAATAAACCTTACAAAAGTAAATGAAATCCCACCCAAAACATAAATGTGAAAGGCTGCCAAGTTCGATAATATTGGAATGCTTCGCCTATAAAAGAAGTGAGATCTAAATAAGTACCAAGTTCAGTGTTTTTTCAGCAGTTTCCTTATAACATTTTTTTTTCTGTACATTTTAATGATATAACTTGGCAAGTTTTAATGGAAAATTATATACTTGACTCATTGCGTTTAGTAGGTTTATAACAAAGTGTGTGAAAACTTGCCAAGTTATATCATTAAAATATACACAAAAAAAATGTTATAAGGAAACTGCTGAAAAAACACTGAACTTGGTACTTATTTAGATCTCACTTCTTTTATAGGCGAAGCATTCCAATATTATCGAACTTGGCAGCCTTTCACATTTATGTTTTGGGTGGGATACAGCTACTCAGGAACAAACAATTAGGTACATTCGAAACATAATACGACCTGAATGTCATGCTAGTTTTGTATTCTGTATTAAACCAAGGAGCCTATCTAAACAGGTAACCTTTAACCCTTTTGTTCTGAAGTTAATAGAATACAATACTCGAGTGAATTCCTTAATTGCGGATACAAAAGCGTTCATTTTGCGTTCATTTCGGTAAAGTAATTTATATTTATAGTAACGATTAACGTAAGAGCTTCACGTATTAGGGAAGCTAAGAATTAGAGGGCTTTGTGCTTCATTTATCTACTACCTATAAATTGTACTCCACTTGATGACTACGTTTTTTGTACCTATACTTACTTACTCATTCCTATACCAGATAGTTATCTTAGGCCCTGTCCACCCAGCGAATTTTATTCGCGTACCGCGATATTTTTCCTTCCGTCATATTTTGTTTTGCATGAAAAAACAAGCGATATTTATCCGTCAATGCGGAAACTTGCATAAGAATCAGTGTGTTGCAAAAAAGCGAGAAAAAAAACAATCGCTTAGTACCTACAGCCACATTAGAAAGCGATTTCGGGTGTTCGCCCTCTAGTGCCTACTGATAGATATCGACCTTTGCAGTTACTGTAAGATTTTTAACCACTTTTAAATTACAGCCATTAGTTTCTCTGTTTGAATCGAAGCCATGCAAACATCAAAAAGTTTCTGTAGTTTATATACTCTAGCACTCATTCAAACTTCGTTTATAACTACCGCTAACTTTTATCGGATTAACCGCGTGGTCAGTACACATACATTGTAGCTTTGGTTATTCAGCCAGCGTGGTTATAGCTGTTAGTTATACAGTCGACGCTGATTGCGGTGTCTGAACAAACACGGACTGTCCCAAGTCCAACATGGCGGTCGGAACTGGAATATCTTTCCGAATACGAATAATTCAAATCCGCATCCGCACCGCTCTATAATATGCCGCATGATACAAAATAAAATGTGATTAGATTGAGCTGTGGTCAATTTGTACGGTCGGGATGATAAAGAGCATAACTAGAAACTCCTCAAATGGTTCAAATATCATTTTATTCTCTAGGTATACATTAATGATCTCCTGATTTAAAACATTGGCAAACGCAAATCTTGGTTAGTGTTTATAGTTTTGCACCATTTAGGAATAGAACTGTTTGGCGTTCCTAGTAAAAGTTATACGTGCGAGGCAACATTTTAAATTTAGGTCACGAACTTCTTGTTATTTTTTCTATACCCAGTCATTACTTAAAAATTGCATGTTGTTATAAACTACTTATTCCAAGAATTTAAATTTTTATTTCACCTAAGTATTTTAAAAGTTATTTGATTTTAATGAAAGTGTTCGTAGGTTAATTGAAACCTACAGCATAATTTGATAAAAGATATTGCAGAAATAGGCGGGTCTCACACACACTCACACACGTTGTTCAGTGGGTCTGTCACGTTGCTCATGTGACATACCCACTGTTTATTATTATTATTATTTTTACTTCTTTTACAAGAAGGTATTACTCTACCATTATTATTATTAGTTAGCCTACTTGATCCCACTGCTGGGCAAAGGCCTCCCCCGCAATCTTCCATTCCTTACGGTCTAATGCCACCGTCATCCACTCCTGCAAATGTGCGTCGAGATCGTCACGCCAACGTTTTCGGGGTCTACCTCTACGTCTAGACCCGTTTTGAGGTGCCCACTGTTCGGTGACATACCCACTGAACAACGTTAAATTCTAAATTCTCTTGTATCTGAAAGTTGCATGCGTTACTGATGCGGTCTATGCGGTCGATAACAATTCGCACCAAAAGACGTAGGTACCTAAAGTGAAATTCCCACCAAGCCAGCCAGCCAGCTAAGTTCAAGCCAAGCACTGGGTTTACTAACCTAGCGAGCAGGACTGAGTTTAGGTACCCAGATAGTAAATGTAATACATGAACTACCTGGGTACCATAAGTGGCGAAGGGTTCGCACATGCCGATTCCTATCGGCTTCCCTTTCAAAAAGTTACAAACAAATATATACTATCACATTAATCTACTTTCATTTAGTTTTTTTTGCTTTGACCTACCGTCGTTAAAAAGCCATTCTTTGCCACTGGTAGGTACCTATTACTTCCCCAGCAAGTACTAGTGTTAGAACCTAGCCTTTTCAAATTCTCAAGAAGCCTCATTGGCAATTCTGATTACCTAATAGATACGGCTCCATTCCACCCACGACGGTCAGAGAAACAAGTAGGCGGTTAGAGGATCAGGTGGCCTATTTTTGAATCAAAATTAATCCGACTTGAATCTGATATGAATGGACTTGAGCAGTAGAAGGTATGATACAGGTTATCACACCTCTACTACTCAAGTCCATTCATATCAAGAGTATTTTATTTGTGTATGGATCGTGGTACGCGCGAATGGATTCATGTAGTTAACTGTATGATACTGGTTTTCACACTACAAGTGTATTGGACTACTTAATGCCTTAGCGGGAACTACGAGTATGTTATAAAAAGAACATTATTTACAGTCAGTATCTGCAGCGTTTAGAGGGAATCCAAAGTAGACTGGCGCATGGGAAATTAGTCTTGATTCAAAAATACGCCTCCTGCACACCCATTCATTTGGGCAAGTCGACCACCCGGAAAGGACAGGGCGCGCTCGACTGCACGGGACCAAGAGCTTCTGTTTGATAAACTTGGTATCTAGTCGATTCAGGGCTAAGGTGAATCGCAAACGGATCGGACGATTCTGCGGTTCACCGCAAACGCCATAGAAATGACGACTGTAGTATCCGCAATTTACCGTTGAAGATGTGTGATATTTTATTCAAAAGATTCCGAAAGTTCTTTTGTCAGAAAACCGGTAAGATACCGGTAAATATTGCCTTACCGATGCGGTCGTTTCGGTGGCAATATCTACATATGATCAAAACTGACGGAGGACGAAGAATTTTTACCATGGCCTGCTGTTTATTATGCCATCCGTGGAATATTGTTTCCGCCTGTTGGCAACTTATGTGAAGTGAAGGAGCACTACAAAACTTCGAGTTGTTTTCTCCTTTGCTTCCTAGTTTGACTCTTTTGACTTTAGATGACGTAGACACAAACACCAAGTGAGTTCTCCGGCAATTTTCGAGCAAAACTTTATGTTTGTGTGATGAGAGACGAATGTGGATACATTTTTAATTCCATTCCCATTTCGGTGGCATGTGTGCGGACAGCCGGGACAGCAACAGCAATGAGAATGAATTGGAGCGGGAAAGGTGGGTCCCACACGTAACGGCCGTTTCTGCGAATGTTGATTGCACTAAAGCATGCGACTGTCGGATGCAACGAAATTTCGAATTCTGCATCCTTTACCTTTACAGCCACAACAGGACACTGATGGAAATGGGCCTACTCTTCTCGGGGAGTATTGACATACCTAACTCACCGCGTATGGAAGGAGCTCTCCAATTCTCCATACGTACTAAAATCGACATTAGAACAACGCAACGCAAACACCTGCGTTTTGTTTGACAGACGCATCCGTTGACGCAAGTTTCTGTGTTCCGTTGCTGTAACGTCGGTTTTTAGTATGGGGACAGACGTATGCGACTGCGCTGAAAATGCGTAGCTACGGACGTTACATGTGGGCCCCACCAAAGTAATATTATTGTTACCAATTTGTATTTTCAATGGATTTGTTCAACTCTATCACTGAGGCGAATGAATCGGATGATCGGATTGCCATATAGAGCCTCATAAAAATTCAGAGGTTTCTTTTATGTAGGACATTCAAGTACTTATAAAAACAACCTGCTACACCTTTTTGTCAGATTTTTAAGCCGCAAGCTCAACGTCTCAAATAGACGTGAGACTTATGATGACGTCTGACAAACAAGTCATCGTCGAAGACGTGAACCGTGTGACATCGCGACGCTTTAAATCGTTTCCATATAAAATGTATGAAGCGGAAGAAGCAAAGCTACACACGTGAGACGCGCTGAGATAATGAGAATAACCACCGAAGATAGCTTGGCTGACAGATATCAAGTTGCGCGTCGCGTCGCGCGTCATCTCTGTGGAGCTTGCCCTAAGTGCTGAGGTGAAAAGATCACATAAAAAAGGTGGTTGGTAGCAATACATAATAATAATAATCAGGCTGTTACAGCTTGTCGTTAGTATGTTGGCTGTCACAAACCGCAAAAACATGTGATTTGTGAGCGAAACTTACGATTCGTACTTAAGAGTATTTACACCACGTTTTATAACCCCGACTGCAACGGTCGCTGATAATTTATTACTACTGATACACAGTAGGTATACACATACAAATATTTTATTACTTTAAAAAAAAGTTTGACAGACGCATACGCATTTAAAATAACGCGAAAGGCTGTGTCTGTCAATTGTTTGACAGACGTTTTAATCAATTAAAATAAAGTGTTAATAACTAGTTCCTACTGTGGATTTAATAAGTTTAAAATAAATGATACATTTTTATTATTATTTTCAACTACCAAGCCTGGCGCTTTCAAAACTTTATTGATAACAAGACTACAGGATCCGATGTGAATTACTCTATAGAAATACGTCACACAGAGTCAGAAGTTAGAACTTAGAACTAGAGCTAGAATAATACGTCAGAGTTGTCTCTGCGAAGCGGGGAGCCTCATCAGAACAGAACTGGGTACGTACCTATAACTTTATCGGGGCTCGAGTTGAGATATTCGCTAGCTCAGGAAGCGAATGGCAAGACTTGGAGTTGGGAGCAAGATCTTAGAAGTTAGGCGGGGAACACAAGTGGCACCCGTTACAAATTTCTGCCTTATTCCTGTAACGCGAAAGGCTGCGTCTGTCAATTGTTTGACACACGTTTTAATCAATTAAAGTAAAGTGTTAATAACTAATTCCTACTGTGAATTAAATAAGTTTAAAATAAATGATACATTTTTATTATTATTTTCAACTACCAAGCCTGGCGCTTTCAAAACTTTATTGATAACAAGACTACAGGATCCGATGTGAATTACTCTATAGAAATACGTCACACAGAGTCAGAAGTTAGAACTAAGAACTAGAGCTACAATAATACGTCAGAGTTGTCTCTGCGAAGCGGGGAGCCTCGTCAGAACAGAACTGAGTATGTACCTACAACTTTATCGGGGCTTGAGTTAAGATAGAACTAGAGCTAGAATAATACGTCAGAGTTGTCTCTGCGAAGCGGGGAGCCTCGTCAGAACAGAACTGAGTACGTACCTATAACTTTATCGGGGCTTGAGTTGAGATATTCGCTAGCTCAGGAAGCAAAATGCAAGACTTGGGAGCAAGATCTTCAAAGTTAGGCGGAGAACACAAGTGGCGTCTGCGTTGCGAATTTCCGTCTTGTTCTCGTAGTACATATTGTTCATATTGAAGAATTGTACAAAAAGAGCTATACGGCCGCCGTTCGAATTAGGCATATTTGACAGCTGTGAAACCCATAGTAAAAGAAATTTCAACAAAGAAATATTTACGTACTTTATGTCTTTACATTAACATGATTTTGACAGCTGCCAAATATGGTCTATTCGAATGGTCGCACTGTAGTAAGTAACATTCCTAAGCTGCTGCCACCAGCAGAAATGGTAGGCTATTAGCATAAGCTAGAATCATTTATATTTCAAGGTGTTATTAAGACAGCTCCGTGCGTTGTAGCCGCCGGGTTAATGTTTCTAGCGCTTACTTAACATAAGCCTGCCTTCATTTATATGCCAATTTACATTTAATTCTGTTTTCTTATTGTAATAATTATTTTACTTCTTTTCATGCGTTATTGCCCTTGACTCTAGTCTAGGTATGCGATTATGACGATTACTGTATTAAAAAAGAAATCAACTTTAGTATGTCTAGAAAAGTCTACTATCACCTGTAGATAGCAGTGGCAAAGGGTTCATGCATGCCGAATTCCATCAGTTTTCTTTTCAGAAAACAGACCTATTGACTCTAATTTATATATTTTGATTTAGTATATTTTTCCGGCTTACCTTCGTTAAAATATTATCATCCTTCGCCACAGGTAGGTAGATCTGGGACCACCCCCCTGTTCATATTCCGGAATTATTGTTTAATAAGAAAAACATGGATAATCTTATTCATAGAATTTGAATTTGAAATTCAGTCGCATACCTACAGCTGGCGAGTTTCAGCTCCAGGGTAAGGAAGGAAGATTTTTTACAAATATAAGGAATTATTAGAACTATAACTATAACTTGCATGATTCAAAACTCCATGGTTGAAAATGTTGACCTACCGCCTCTAGAACTGTTGGTTTAAAAGTAGTAGATAGCGTGAGGTGAAAAATCAGCTCGTCAGCTTGATGCATTGGCCCCTTGCCGCGGTAGGTAGCGTAATACCGGGTAATAGCTCAACTTTTGAGTACCTGGCCATTTAAATAAAAGCTTCTCTTCATGAAGAGAGTAAGGAAGTAGGTGTATTTTAGGTCGTCATTAGTGATAGTGAAAGATCGTATCTTTTATGGTTTTGGTGAACTGTTCACACCACAAACGATAGGTATTTCAGCTGGTGACAGCCACCATACTAAATAAAAAGCTATGAAAGCCGAAATATAATGCGACGTGTGTCAAAGTATCCAACTTTTGTATAGGATTCCGTAAACTCCTTTCGACAAAAAACCGGATCCAACAAAAGATCGGAAAATTATACGGTGAGTGTGAAAGGAATCTGTGAATCTCTCAATTTTTTAAGCAATTAATGATTATACTTTTCTGTCAACATGTTCAAAGTAAGGCGCTATACATAAGTATATAAAGTCCGTTGGTCCGTTATTTTTGCGCAGCGCTATCCGCTGCGTTTGAAAAATTTGATTTTCCGCCTTATTTTCATAAAAATACGGTTTATGTAAAACGGTTTGACAGTTGCGTCAGGTTGCGTCCGTTAGCGCAAAAATATCGGGCAAAGCTGCGTTGATGGAAGCATTTATAAAAAAATTACATAAACCATATTTGAATGAGAGTAAGGTCATTAAGGTCGTATTGTCTCAAAGCATGTGTTACGCAGTGCAAAAATAACGTCGAAACGGACGTTATATTATGTGTAAAGCTCCTAAAGTTCAATGGTAAGCTTTTCCATTCAAAGGAAGAACTGTACCAGGGGCGCCGTATAATTTACCGTTTAATTTACTGCGACTTGTAATATTGTCACACGTGGTTCACACGAATGACTTTGTAACGTAAAGGCTGGAAGTTACAAGTTACTCGTGTACTGGTCCCTGGGGAGTTTTAGGGGAACTGTGATGTCACCTTAAGCACTGACAGCCGATGTGGCGCAGTGGCTAGTATAACTGCCTGCCACGCAGAAGATTCCGGGTTCAATTCCCGGTGGGGTCACTCACAAAGTTGATATTTATCACTTTGTGTATGTATTCCCAGTCAGGTTAGGACATTGCAGGCTGAACCACCTGATTTTCCGAAAAGTAAGATGGTTCCGTGCTTCGGATGGGCAAGTTAAGCCGTCGGTCCCGGTTGCTGTCTATGATGGCGGTCGTTACACAACCATGTCAGAGGCCTGCTACTTGTAGTAGGCGGTTGAAAAACTCTGACACCAGGGTTCATCGGATCGTTGACCGACTCGGTGTCCCACACGAAGAGAGGGAGACCTTAAACACTATCTTCACTCGTGAGACGTGTAAGGTTTCGTATATTTTTCTACTTTAAATAAATCGATTTTGACAATCGATTATCTGATGTCGATACCTTGTTGTCATTCTGGCAACATCGACAAATCGATTGCAAGGTATCGACAACGGTTTGACATCGATAATTTATTTGTCACTCTGGCAACACCGGTTATCCGATTTCTAGACGTGGTGAACTTGGCAAATGGCGGCATTCGGGTGATAGCCGTCGGATCGGACGGACGTCTTTGGTGTTTTAGTATACGTATACTCTGTGAATTGTTTGGTGGAAAATAAATTGTGTTATCCATTTTTCCGGAGTTTTCATCTGAGTTCCTCCTGGGGTGATTTACATCTCAGAAGCGGGATAAAACTGTAAGTACACGCCTACATACGAATTTTCCGTTATAGGTTACATAGCTCTAATAGTAGTGATAAAAAGCGAATTCGAGTTTCGTGACAGTCGTAGAAATATAGAATTTTGAAAAATATAAAATTTTATATAAAAAAAAAGTGCAAGCACGTGGCTAGGCACGTGGTCGATTGCATGGCTGGACACGTGCTTTTCTTTTCTGTCCCTTGGTTTGTCTTTAATGTAGTAATTTTAAACTACGTCACGTAATTTTTTTTAAATAATTACTTTTTTATTTGATTTGCTACTTGGTCAGACTCAGTGACGTTTACAAATGTATTTTTTTCACGTATTTTTGCCCGAAATTGAATTTTTAGCGATTTCACGGCGATCCCATGGATATTTTCCATGTTTTATGGTGCCATTCAAAAGGTGATTTTTAAACACATAGGGGTATATAAAAGGGGTTTATTTTGCCATTATTTTTGCTCTAGGATGCACCGTTTTTGAGATATTACAGATTTTGTATTATTTTTCCCCGCAATTGAATTTTTAGTGATTTCACGGTGATCCCATTGATATTTCTCATGTTTTATGGGGCCATTCGAAAGATAATTTCAAAACGCATGGGGGTATATAAAAGGGGTTTAATTTGCCATTATTTTTACTCTCGGATGCACCGTTTTCGAGATATTGCAGATTTCGTTATTTTCAACATATTTTGACTAAGTTTAATTTCATTCTTTTAAAATAAGCTTTACTCAAAACTAACGATTGATAACACAACACTAATGGCTCCTATTTATGCTACGAGTTTCAGGAAATGGACGGAGACGAAGGAAGTGGCAAGAAACTGGCGACTCCACGAAGGAGCCAGTCTCGTGCAAGTCGCAGCCGCGGATTCAAGATTCAAAGATTCAAAACTTTTATTTCCAAGTAGATTCACAAAGAATACTTTTAGAATGTCAATATTAAACAAATCAAATATAATAAAAGTAGGTACATATAAAATTCAAATTATGATTAAGACGAAGTTACAATTGATTATGACAATTTTATACTCCTTGTAAGTCCTGATTTGGTATTCAAAACAAGTGCGTGTTTCTTGTGCTGCGCTGGAATTTCAGAAGTCCACGCATTTTTGTCATTAATATAATCATCTAACTTATAATAAGCTTTATAACATAAAATTTTCTTAATAACAGACTTAAATTTACTTTCTGATAGACTTAATATATCTTCCGGTATTTTGTTATAGTATCGTATACTTAGACCTTGAAATGAAGTCCTAACTTTGGCTAGTCTAAACTTAGGTTGATCTAATTCATTTCTACTCCTTGTATTGCGGTTATGCCTTTCATAATTTCTAGTGAAAGTATTTATATTCTTTCTGACGTACATGATATTTTCGTAAATATATTGGCATGGTACGGTCAAAATATTAATTTCTTTAAACAGTTCTCTAAGGAGTCACGACTGCAAAGTTTATAAATTGCTCTAATGGCCCTTTTTTGAAGTACAAAAATTGTTTCAATATCAGCGGCGCGACCCCACAACAAAATTCCATAGGACATAATGCTGTGAAAATAACTAAAGTAAACAAGTCGTGCAGTTGCAATATCCGTAACTTCTCTAATTTTACGTACCGCATAGGCAGCCGAACTTAATCTTCCCGATAAAGATGTAATATGTGGACCCCATTGTAGCTTTGAGTCAAGAGTAATCCCTAAGAAAACTGTGCTGGTAGTAAATTCTAATTTTTCATTATTAAGTTGTACATAATTACTCGATGAATGTACTACATTTGGCAAAGTAAATAATACACATTTTGTTTTCTTCGCATTTAGAACTAAATTATTTGCAGTAAACCAACTATGAATTTGTCCAAGAGTGTGATTTACCTCGTCATAATTCTGTGCATGTCTATCAACCTTAAATATAAGGGATGTATCATCAGCAAATAATACAATCTTGGACAAGTTCTGTACCATGTAAGGCAAATCATTTATATAAATTAGAAATAAAAATGGTCCTAATATAGAGCCCTGAGGCACACCAATTTTAACACGAGACCCTGTGATTTGGCGCCATTTATTTGGACCTTTTGAGTTCTATTATCTAAATATGAATTCATCAGTTTTAGAGCTGTGTTTCGAATACCGTAATGGTCTAACTTTAGCAATAAAGTTTCATGATCTACGCAATCAAACGCTTTGGAAAGATCACAAAAAACACCAATGGCATCCTTTGATTCTTCCCAGGCATTAAATACATGTTTCATCAGAGCAACACCAGCATCTGTGGTACAACGTCCCTTTGTAAAACCGAATTGTTGGTTGTGTAACAAATTGTTTCTATTAAAATGGGACAGCATTTGATTGAGTATGATCTTCTCAAATACTTTGCTCAGAACTGGCAGAATAGATACAGGTCTATAGTTACTGGGATCTTGTCTGTCGCCAGCTTTAAACAGCGGAACTACCTTGCTATCTTTCATTAAATCGGGAAAGATGCCATGATCAATACAATCATTAAAGATATCAGCCAAATATGGCGCTAACAATTCAATCACTGATTTACAAACTTTAACTGACATGCCCCATAAATCTTCGGTGCTCTTAACCTTAATATCTTTAAAAGTTTTTAAAATACACTGTGGACTAACATGATGAAATTTTAATTCCGAATTGCAGACATCTACATTTTGTTTCAGTAAAATAGATGAAATTGATGGTGAAGAGTTCAGTGATTCAGTCGTTTTTAGCGGTATATTTGTGAAAAATGACTCAAACTCCTGCGCTACATCTGAATTTGTACTAATCATGCCGTTGTCAGTATTAAGGAAAAGTTATTTTCGCGTGGCTTAGTTTTACCTGTTTCGCTATTAATAACTTTCCAGACAGCTTTAATTTTATTGTCTGAAGACTTTATTTTATTACTAATAAAATTTGCTTTAGCAATTAGACAAGCTATCTTAAAAGTTTTGGAATATTTTTACCAGCTCATTAAAACTGCCATCAGTTGTCATGTTTTTAAGCTCGTAAAGTTCAAAAGTCTATCTCTGCTAATCCTAAGACCTTTGGTCGCCCAATCACAGAATTTAAATTTCGTATTAATTTCTTTTGTGTCTATGTTAAAAATCAGTTCAAATTCTTCACTTAATAAATTAAAAAAGTCTTGGTATAAGGTATTAGGATTATCTAAGTTATAATTATGGAATGGTAATTTCTTCATCAATACATTTTGGTATTTTCTAACCTACTAGCAGTGATGCGCCTGGTTTCTATTTTGATGGTTTTAATATGGAATTTGAACGGAAATAATACGGATTGACCCTTGTGATCTGACTGAAGAGAATTAATAATGCATTTATCTACAGGGTCACAATCACTAAATACATTATCAATACATTTGGCAGAAGTAGCCGTCACACGAGTAGGCTCATAAAATACATTAGACAAGTTAAATGATTTAAAAGACCCAAAATTTATCACTGAACGCATTTCTTACTAAAATGTCTACATTAAAGTCTCCAGCAACAATAACATGTTTATTTGTTTTTGTGACTAATTTGAGTACATCTTCCATAACTTCTAATAATGTAGTAAAATTGTTAGCTATAGGCGGTCTGTATACGCATACTATAACATGACTTTCCAGCTCAACACAAGATAACTCAGTACAACTCTCAACCGACAATCCAACAACATCCTTACGTTCCTTGAATTTAATATTATTTCTAATGAGTATTAATGAGCCTCCATGGATTGCGGATTTTCGGTTGAAAGAACTGGCAATACAGTAATTTTCATAATTTATTAAAATGTCATGATCATTTTGGAAATGTTCTGTAAAGCAGACTACATCATAGTTATGCTTTTCTAAAAACAATTCAATTTCCAATACCTTGCTGGAAAAGCCCTGAATATTTTGATGTAAAACTTGTAATTGATTTAGCTTTTCCTTTGTCTTATGCTGAGTGCAAGAAGACCCCGGTTTGTTTATGTCATTTACATCAGTCAAAGACGGGTTTCCTTTGTCTTAAAATCTAGTTTAAATCATTATTAATAATGTTACTTATTAATGTAGATGATGACACGTATTTTGTGTCGCTTATATTATATGCTAACAATGTAGCGACTTGCTTCTTATAATAATCCGACAGGTACATAGTATCCTGAGTCAGTATAAATTTGTGAATAAAATTATTCACATCAAAATAAGAAATAGCATCGCTATGATGACATGTTATATTGTACAAGTGCATGTTCATTTTATGCACACATTTGTTTTGTTGTGCTGATAAATTCGTACAATATGGAAAGTTGCACAAAATGAACTTGCACTTTGTCTGATTGTGTAAAGTGAGCAACACCTCCAAGCTATTATCTAGTGCACTACGACTAATGTTGGAATGATTTCCTATCATAATTATTATAGTGGTGTGCTCGTCAAATTTCCTACAGCTACTTGTTTAACAATATCCTCAAAAGAGGCGTCAGGACAACACACGTTTGTCACTTGTTGATTTAAACGATAGTTCAATAATTGTCCAAAACCTACACCTAATTTATCCGAATAAATAATAGTCTGTTTGGGATTTTTCGCTGAAGGAAGGTCCTTTGTCGATCTGGATGCACTGTCACTGTCAAGAACTGGTCCTGCGTGTGGTCGAGTGGTAGGGCACGGGCATGGGTCACGACGTCGTGCCTTCGGGGTCGGGCAAGCTTGGGCTGAGACGGTGGACGCCCTAGAAGAACGCGGTGCAGCGGCTGGGGTGGGCGTCACTATAGCCCTCTCGATCTCGATGGGAGGCGGCAGGTGACCCCGCAGGCTGCACGTTGCTGTCAGCTACCGACACCTGGTGTGCCCTCGCATCTTGGTGCACGGCGGGGGCAGGAGCACGTGAAGCGCCCTGCCGCGTCCGCCGCGGTGTCCTCCACGTCGTCCTCGCCGGGTGGGTGACGTAGTCGTTGGTGTAGGCAGTGTAGGAGCACCTCTACTTCGTCCGCCACGTCGAGTTCGCCGGGTGGGTGCTTCAGCCGCGATGGCAGGCGCGTCAGGAGCGGCAGGTGGTGCCCGCGCGGCAGGTGGTGTCGGCACGGCAGGCGGTGTCGTCGCGGCAGGTGGTGCCCGCGCGGCAGGTGGTGTCGGCACGGCAGGCGGTGTCGTCGCGGCAGGTGGTGCCCGCGCGGCAGGTGGCGCCCGCGCGGCAGGTGGTGTCCGCACGGCAGGCCGTGTCGTCGCGGCAGGTGGTGCCCGCGCGGCAGGTGGCGCCCGCGCGGCAGGTGGTGTCCGCACGGCAGGCCGTGTCGTCGCGGCAGGTGGTGCCCGCGCGGCAGGTGGTGCCCGCGCGGCAGGTGGTGCCCGCGCGGCAGGTGGTGCCCGCGCGGCAGGTGGTGCCCGCGCGGCAGGTGGTGCCCGCGCGGCAGGAGGTGCCCGCGCGGCTGGTGGTGCCGGCGCGTCAGGTGGTGCCGGCGCGTCAGGTGTGGCGAGTGCATCAGATGTATCAGTATTCACGGATGCCAAGGTGAACTCCTCATCTTCCATCAGCAGGTCCAGTAACTCTGCATTCTGTTGCTGTAGTTGTAGTAGCTCCGAAGTTGCAAGAGAGTTGCTCATGTGCTAATCGGCTCTCTGCATATTTAGTCTCAACATTAGCGAGCTGCGTTTGAAGATGATCAATATACAACTCGCTACTTGTGTGCAAGCTTTCTGATGCTGTTATCTGCATCGTCATCTGCTTGATCTTTATTTCTGCTTGATGGAACTCTTCTTGCATTTTCTTATTAACAGTTTATATTCATCAGTATGCTTCAATAAATTGATTCTCTTAATTCTATTCGGTTGTTGTTTTACAGTTAATCTTAATAGTTTCAGGTTATGTCTAGTCTTTTAATGAATTTGTTTAGTCTTAAATATTTCTTTATTTTATTTCCTTTTGTAAGAATTGTGTGGCGTACTGTACTTATGTCCTGCACTTCCAGTTCATGATGTAGGGAAACACTGAATTTATTTTCTATGTCTTCTTTTTCTTGGTGTAAATCCGCTAACTGTTCGTTAGCTTCGTTTAGTTGCTGGTTTAAAAATTTGCATCGATCTCGGGCAGAATGTAGGTCATTGATGAGGTCAAATCGAGCACGTTCTAGAGAATCTATATGTTGAATATGCTGGTCAATCTCCACTTGTGATTCTGCACACTGTGTACGCAGAGTAGTAACACTGTCAGTCAGCTGAGTGTTTTGGATTTTAACTGTTTCATCTCTAAGTCAATCTCATCTCGTTCCACTAGAAGTTTCTCATTAATTTGCTCGGCTTCAGTAAGTCTCTGCTGGAGCTTAGCCATTGTCTTTTCCGCATGCATGCTACGTGTTGTCATCATGGACATGGTTGAAGCCGGGGCTGGAATTGATATAAAAACAAATTTAAGATCCAAATCACACTAGTTGTTACTTGTTGGGCTAGTGTATATGTAATCTAATTATAAGGCTGGACTTCTGTGTATAATTATTAATTATCAATTACAATTTAGTCAATTACTTGTATCAGTACCACAGTTAGGTGTGATAATAATATGTGTGTAAGAATGTATGCTATGTATGAAAGTAAATACCTAACAAGTATCTACAGATTCACTTTTCACACTAATAAGTGAACTGAGACACTAACTAACAGCAAAACTAACAAGAAAAACAAAGTGTTTGTGTTCCTAAAGGTTTAGTGCGGACGTAGCCGCAGCCGTAGTCGCGACCGTCACCGTAGCCGCAGCCGCAGCCGGTGTCTGCTGATTCGCGAGCAAGCTCTGAGGCAGGAGCAAGAGAGAGTCCGCCAGCTGGAGGTGGAGCTACAACGGGATCGGGATGCTGAGGAGCGCCGGCGGCGCAGCGAGCAGCCCCGTGACACGAGGCGGAGGAGTCGAAGTCCCAGCCGGGCCAGTTCCAGACGCCATCGATCTAAAAGGTCATGTAGCCCTTCTTTTTCTAGTAGAGACATTGTTGAATTAATTAAATCTATGAAAGATATTATCCCATCACAGCCGTCAACTCAGAGCGCATCTTCGTCTAATAAAAGTTTAGATTCCAAAAATATTCTCCCAGAATTTGATCCCTCCCATAAAAACCAACGCATGGATGTGTGGTTAAAAAAGGTTAACGAATGCGCTCAGGTTTATGGTTGGGATGAGAGAACAATCGTGCATTTCGCAATGCAAAAAACTTTCCGGACTTGCGAAAACCTGGTACGAGAGCCTAAATTCGATATTGTATTCATGGGAGGAATGGCAAACAAAGCTTATGAATGCCTTTCCCTGTGAACAAAATTACGGCCAACTGTTAGAAGACATGCTTAAACGAAAGAGTCGTCCCAATGAGTTAATCGAACAATACTATTATGAGAAACTAGCTTTTCTTAATCAATGCGATATTAGTGGAAGACGTGCCGTTGATTGCATTATACATGGCATCAGCGACAGAACAATGCGCTCAAGTGCTTTAGCGTTAAGATGCGACGAGCCAGACCAGTTACTTAAATTTTTATTAAGTAACAATAAGGAACTCTCCACTCCATTGCCGTTTAATAAAGATAGGAACAGTAGTGCATTTGATGATCGACAGAATTCCAGATCAAACAACAAGAGTAACACAAATGTTTACTGTTACAACTGCAAGGAGAAAGGCCACCCTTTCTCCAAGTGTCCTAAACCATTAGTAAAATGTAGTTTGTGCAGCAAAGTGGGACACAAATCTGAAGTCTGTCGATCCAAATCGGAAACAGGGCAACGAAAGCTGACGCCGTAGCAAAACCATGCGTATCACAAGCTCAAATTTGAGTAACAAGTTCATTAAGGAAGTTATCGTTGAAGACAAATCGGTGGAAGCTTTCGTTGACCTTGGTAGCGAAGTTTCTCTCATAAGTAAATCCACGCTTGCAGGGCTCGGGCTCGAACATGATAACATTCCTTCTGCTATGAAAGGTTTTGGCAACAAACTGGTCCACTCTTTAGGCTCAGTTAGGCTCAAGTTAATTATTGATGGGGTAGAGGCTTATGTCGTCTGCAGGGTGGTCGATGATATGTTTTTGGAAAAGCACATGCTTATTGGGCAAACCTATTCCGAACAACCACACATAGCTGTTTACAAAGACTTTCAAAAACTACAATTCCTTCACGCCAATGGTGACGCTGGAAGCTTTGATGTCATCGAGGAAGACAGTTGTCTCATGAGGGTTAGTTCGGCAGCTCGTTGTAGCTTGTTTGGACCAGCTTGTATTAGGACATCAACGTCATCTGAGTTTACGGGTAGCGTCTTATTGAACACCAAAATTGTCGGAAAACCGAACGAACAATACATGGTTTGTGGAGGTGTCTTTGAGGTTAGAGGTGGTTCATTTTTCATGACGGTGATGCCGTGCTCCATTCCATGTCAAGTTCCAGAAAACCTTATTATAGCACGAGCGGAGAAGGTAGATACTGTTTACAGGTTGGCCGATGTAGGAGACTCATCGTCACCGCTCACCACACAAGAGTCTGAGAACCCTTTGGGGAAGGGTTTTGACGAAAACACTGTTAACGTGGGTGAGACAGTGTCCGAAAGCGACAAAAAGAAACTCATCGACTTGTTGCGCCGACACCAAGAGTGCTTTGCGTCGAACTTGGCAGACTTAGGCTGTACATCTACCACTGAGATGAAAATTGAACTGAATAGTGACCGTCCGGTTGTCTATAGGCCCTACCGTCTCTCACATCATGAGCGCGAGCAAGTCAGATCAATGGTAAATGAGATGTTGCAAGCGGGGATTATTAGGGAATCGGTATCCAACTATGCAAGCCCAATTATACTTGTCCGCAAGAAGGATGGCAAACTTAGGCTTTGCGTGGATTACCGGCTACTGAATTCAGTAACTGTCAAAGAAAGGTATCCGATTCCCGTGATCGACGATGAAATTGCGCGACTTTCTGGTCAGGCGTGGTTCATCACTCTGGACCTGATGTCAGGGTATTATCAAGTACCAATTGCAGAGGAGAGCAAGCATCTGACGGCGTTTGTCACGCCGGACGGACAATATGAGTACAATCGTATGCCGTTCGGCTTGGCAAACGCGCCAGCGGTGTTCCAGAGGATGATGAACCACGTTCTGGGGCCTGCTAGATTTGACAAAGCTACAGTATACATTGATGACCTGCTCATTTACGGTAAGGACCCAGCGGAATGCATGGACCGCCTGACAGAGATACTCGGACTTTTGAAAAATGCAAACCTCAAGCTCAACCTTTCCAAATGCAACTTTTTACAGAACAAAATAAACTTTTTGGGTTACGAGATAAGTTCAGAGGGCATGCGACCAGGACAAGCAAAAATTCAGAGCGTTACAGAGTTTCCCCGACCAGTGAACGTACACGGCGTCCGCCAATTTCTTGGACTTGTGAGCTATTTCAGAAGGTTCATCCAGGGTTTGCGCAACTCGCGCACCCTCTTACTAAACTGCTTAAAAGGATTGCGTGTGGCAGTGGTCGGCTGATCAAGAGGAAGCGTTTACAACTCTGAAGGCCAGGTTAGTGGACAGACCCGTGCTTGCAATTTATGATCCATCAGCTGAATTCGAGATGCATACTGATGCAAGTAAATTAGGCATCGGCGGATTCTTTTCCAGCGACTTCGTGGGAGTGAGGGTTCCTATCACCCAGTGGCCTACTACAGCAGGCAGACGACGCCAGAGGAGAGGAACTTTCACTCCTATGAGCTTGAGACCTTAGCTGTCATATGTTCCCTCAAGAAATTTAGGGTTTATCTTTTAGGCAAGGAGTTTAAGGTGGTGACAGATTGCAGCGCTCTTCGCTCCACGTTCGAAAAACGCGACCTCATACCTCGGATTGCGCGGTGGTGGCTCGCTATGCAGGAGTTTCATTGCAATGTCGAATATAGAGCCGGCGTAAAAATGGCTCACGTGGACGCGCTTTCCAGAAACCCAATACAAGATTTGGAGACTCAAAACCCCGATAAGTACCCAGCGGTAATGGCTATAAGTGACGACGATTGGTTACTTACTCTTCAATTAGGAGACTCGGAATTATGTCGGATACGTGATATCGTTAACAGTGACCTGGATCCCAAGGGACTAGAATATATCAAAAATAATTACGTTCTCAGGGACAATAAACTTTTCAGATGTATCGAAGGTGATAAAGATTGTGTTAGGTTCGTGGTACCAAAGGGTGCAAGATGGCAGGTGTGCAAAATGAACCACGACGATTTGGGACATGTCGGCTTCGAGAAGACCTATGAGCGAATCAAAAGATTGTATTGGTTCGCTAAGATGAAACGCTTCATAAAAAAATATGTAGCGGCATGCATCGATTGCGCGTATGCCAAAAAGTCGGTAGGTTCTCGTGAAGGTTTGCTACACCCAATCGAAAAGATAGAGATACCATTTCATACTTTGCACATCGACCATCTTGGACCCTTTGTTAAGTCGAAACGTGGAAATACTCATATATTGACTGTTGTTGATTCTTTCACTAAATTTGTTTTCATTAAGCCAGTAAGGAATACTAACACTCAAAACGTGATAAGGGCTCTACAAGACATCTTTGACACTTTCAGAGCCCTGATCGTCTGATCAGCGATCGAGGTTCGTGCTTTACTTCACATGCGTTCAGAAAGTTCTGTTTGGATCGCGGTATCAAGCACGTGCTCAACGCCGTTGCAAGCCCTAGATCCAACGGGCAAGTCGAACGATACAATTGAACTATACTCGATTCATTAACAGCACTGAACCTCAGAGACGATGACAGACACTGGGATGACAAGCTAGGTAGTATTCAATGGGGACTAAATAATTCGTTGCAGAAAACTATTGGGAGAGCACCGGCAGAAGTGATGTTTGGGACGAAAATGATCAGCGAAAAGAACTCTGCAATGAACGAGATTACTGATCAAGTCCGAGAAGATAAGGATTTACAAACAATACGCACAGAAGTAAAGAGTAAAATAGATAAAAGTCAGGAAGATCAGAAACGATATTATGATAAAGGTAGACGACCAGCGCGACAGTACAAGCTAGGGGAGCTAGTGAAAGTTGCCAAAGTTGCCTTTCAGAACAATGGCAAAAGCACCAAACTCATGCCGACTTATGAGGGACCATATAGGGTCGCTAAAGTGTTAGGCAATGATAGGTACAAACTAGCTCCTATTGCAGGATATGAAGGCATGAAAAACAAAAAGAAGACTACCGTTGCGTCAGATAGGATACAACCATGGATAAACGTGACTGCATTAGAAATCGATGACGGGAATACGGATGATGAAGATGATGAAGTTATGTCTGATTGACTAAGCTTATTTTAATGTCTTTCCTTTATAATGTTTTGTCTAGAATAAGTCTTGATTAATGCTAATTTTGGACTGCATCATCGTATGAAATTTGCATACTACAAATTGTTGTTTCCTTTTGTTTCAGGTCAAGCGCGAGGCATCAAACGGGTACACCGGTGTCTTGACCTGGGACGAGGATGGTTACTTTGCTGGATGGTTGGTCAACTCATCTCAAACGGAGATAGTTGATTAGTTCAACTCATCTCAAACGGAGATAGTTGATTAGTTCAACTCATCTTAAACGGAGATGGTTGATTAGTTCAACTCATCTCAAACGGAGATAGTTGATTAGTTTGGTCATACACGAGGCATCAAACGGGTACACCCGTGTCTTGACCTGAAACGAGGATGGTTACTTCTTTGGATGGTTGGTCAACTCATCTCAAAAGGAGATAGTTGATTAGTTGGTTGGTTAATCGGATGGTTATATAATATAATTAAATTGATGGATGGATAGATATAACTAAAAGGATGGAATTAGTTTACAGTATTGGATTAAGGTTAGATGGATTACTAATTTGTAGACTGGTGTAGTATTAAAATCTTTTAAGTAGTAATATAAAGTATATCATTAAAACATAGGGCATTAAAACCATAAGTTGAAATACTGTAAATTGCCTTAAATATTATATATATAATTGATATTATGTAACTTTAAATTGTAATTTACAACATTCTTTTCATATCTTTGTAACATATATAATTACTTATCTTGTGGTATGAACAATTATCATAGAAATTGTGTTAATATATTTTCAAGTTTACATAATATGTATGTATGATGTATCAGATATAAATTATGTCGACATTTGCCAAGTGTAAGGTTTCCTCCTGGGTTGTGTATGAGGACATACACAGCATCAGGATGGACGAGTGTAAGGTTTCGTATATTTTTCTACTTTAAATAAATCGATTTTGACAATCGATTATCTGATGTCGATACCTTGTTGTCATTCTGGCAACATCGACAAATCGATTGCAAGGTATCGACAACGGTTTGACATCGATAATTTATTTGTTACCGGTTATCCGATTTCTAGACGTGGTGAACTTGGCAAATGGCAGCATTCGGGTGATAGCCGTCGGATCGGACGGACGTCTTTGGTGTTTTAGTATACGTATACTCTGTGAATTGTTTGGTGGAAAATAAATTGTGTTATCCTGTTTTCCGGAGTTTTCATCTGAGTTCCTCCTGGGGTGATTTACAGACGTAAGAGGTGATAAATGAGACGCGAGAAAACTGTAAAACATTTACATTTAAAATATATGAATCAGAAGAGACAGTGTCTAAAAGATGGCCAAAGGTCGGCCACATTTGTCATTTTACGTTTTACATGTCCTGTGTGTAGATAGCGCCCTATACGTTGCTTTACCGGATACAGATACACGCTTCAATGCCCGCGAACTTTACTGATAGGTAATTATGATTATGAGCTGTAGTTTGTTTGCTTAGATAATATGAAATCGAGATTTAATCATATTCGACATCGACCAGACTGCTTAGGTGCACTTTTAGGTGTATCAGGTCATATGGGATCATGAATCTGCCAAAAAAATATTGTATTACCTAATTTTTTTATGATATTTGACCTTCGTATATTTTAAAAAATCTGGTTATTTGATTTGGTTCTTACCTATTCGTCAAATGTAGGTTATTTTGTTTATTAAAATAAGAACATTTTAAAATACAGCCTGAACTGTACATATATTTCCGCGTACGAAACAGACGCACCCTTCACGTAACGTCGTGCGCCACATAAATAATCCACGCACATCATAAACGTCAGCATATTCCGCAAAAATATATTCCACTTCCATGATTATAATATACGTAGGTACCTATCTACGTATATCTCTCTATGGTGGTGTTAGAAACAGAACGCTCGTATTTTAGATATTGTTCCGTTGAGCTGCTCGTATTACCATCCGCTTAGTTTAATGTCAGAATATTTGAGTTGCATCTATGAAATAAAACAAAAATGACAACATTCGAGGAAAATCTTTTATCTATTTTATGTTCACATGCCCTAAACTAATACATTAAACTTTATTCGCTACAAAAGCTCTCCATGTTAGTAGAACGCATGTTTCAAAAGGTTTTGGACACTGAATTTTTACTGTAATCTTCTTACGAGCGTAACATAAATAATCAAGTAGATACATCGCATGATTAGCTCAAATGCCACCAAACACTGATAGAGTCCTAAGCCGATAGTATATTAACTTAACTCTATTAACGTATAGTAATAAATCAAACAGGAAATATTTGTGGCTGTGGCTTGTGTGTACGCAATCGCGAAACGCCGATTCAACTAAAACGAAAACAAATTATCTATGAATTCTTAAAAGGTGAGTAATTAGCAACGAACGAGTGAAACCGCTGGGCTAGCTTCTAGTCTAGTTTATTTTCGTTACTGGTTAGGTGGTGTTGACACCAGCTCACCAGCTTGATAAATGTCAGGCAAGTAGTTCAGCCGAGGTGCAAACTAGGAGTGGAGCTGTAATATCGCTTTATTAGTTCACTCTTCAGCTGCATAGATGACAACCAGGCACTCGGTATAGCTACTAGTTGACATTTTGTGGCTGCAGTTTTAAAGGTGGTTAGAAAACATAAGGTAGCTTTGGTAGATATGATGCGCAAGCTACGTTTGCAAGAGAAAAACAAGAGTTAACAGAAGAAGTAAAAGCACGAAAAAGGAACATGTCGACTACGGAAATATGAATTAGCGTAAGGGACATTTTGGCGATTTTGAGTTATATATATCATTGGATTCAGAATTTCGAGCTCTATCGAATGGTATATATAACTTTTTGATATCTTGAAAAAAATGTCGCTTACCTTAAAAAAAAAGTGAGCAAAAGTTTAAAAATCGGGAGTAAAAAGTACTGTTAGGGACATAAAAAATGATGTACGTCCCATACGTTAAATTTTTCATCATATCGGCCAATTGATGTTCCTTACACTATTACAAATATAACTTTTTATGTCTGATATACATCTTACATTAATTTCCAAAATAAACATTGGCCCTTACGCAGGCAAACAAACTTTAATAATGAGGTAGGAAACCAAAATAACATTACACTATTATCTTACACTGCCCGCAAATCAAATTCCTGTCATAATTTTTTTTATGAGACTTCAGAATATCTGTGTGAGCACTTATTTTGTAAAATATTTAAATCGACCAAGAAAATAGAAATTAATGTAAGGGACAAAGTAACAAAATTTTTGGAAAGAAGTTAAAGTAACGTACATGACATTATCAAATGTTTTGAAAAATGTTAATGTAACGTACATTTCTTGTCTAAAAATGAGGTAAAATTGCATCAAAAGACATAGTTTTTTCAAAGTTTTGAGGCTATTTAAATAATTAAACAGATTATTTTACTTGTTTTTTTCAATGAAAACGTACAAAGACATGCGTCATGTCAATTAAATAAACATAAAAATGAAATGAATGGTTAGCTACATAAAAACCATGCTATCTCATTTTTATTGCTTTCATTTATTCAATCTTCCATACAAAATCAATGAAAATTTCTGACCGTTACTATAATGAACACAATTTAAGTATTGTCCACCAGAAGAAAACGCACTAATCTTCACGCCGCTTACAGGCAAACCGCTAAAATCTAGAGTAGTATCAGAAGTGTTTGATGACCATTGAAAAATTGCTTGTTGAATACGGTGTCACTATGTCACTATGTATACGGTGTCACTATGTTTGGTGTTTTGTGTCACTATGTTTGGGTCGCAAATGCATACTGGACCGAGCTTTGTCAAAGCATTCAATCATGCGCTGATATGGGAAACTTTGGTGGTGTTTACGCTGGGATTAAAAAGGCCCTTGGTCCTTTTCCTAAAAAAACAGCCCCCCTTAAAGAAGCGGACGGCACTGTTATTACAGATGCTCAACGCCAACTCGAACGATGGGTAGAACATTATGTTGGTCTCTACTCAGAACCAGTGAACATAATGCCAGAAGCTGCAGATTGCATGCCAAAACTAGCTACCTGGACTGAGTTAGATGATCTTCCTACCATAAGGGAGTACCACAAGGTTGTTAAGCAGCTTAAAATTGGAAAATCACCTGGAAACGATGGTACCCACGCCGAAATTATCAGGCTCAAGTGCATATTACCCATCCTGCACAATCTGTTGTGTAAATGTTGGGAAGCGGGATATATACCACAGGATATGCGCGATGCTAACATCATTACCCTATACAAAGGCAAAGGTGACCGCGGTGACTGTAACTGTTATCGTGGAATATCCCTTTTAAGTATAGTAGGTAAATTATTTGCTCAGTTAGTCTTAATAAGACTCCAGAAACTTGCTGATCGTGTATATCCCGAATCGCAATGTGGATTCCGCGCCCAACGTTCCACAACAGATATGATCTTTACACTTCGCCAACTGCAGGAAAAGTTTAGAGAGCAGAAAACACCTCTGTTTGTGGCGTTCGTCGACCTTAACAAAGCCTTCGACACCGTGAGCAGGGAAGGACTCTATACTGCACTTTTAAACATCGGGTGCCCTCCAAAACTTCTAAGCCTCATTAAATCCTTCCACGAGGACATGAAAGGATCTGTTGTTTTTAACGGCAATACATCCGAGCCGTTCGAAATGCGTAGAGGTGTTCGCCAAGGCTGCGTGTTGGCTCCTACCCTGTTTGGTATTTTCTTCTCATTGCTTTTTAAAGTTGCTTTCGGCGATGACCAACAGGGTATACACCTGCACACTAGGGCTGACGGGAAGCTGTACAATATCTCGCTTCTTAGGTCAAAGCGTAACCGCGATGACTTATTCGTCGATAGCCTTTTGTTCGCTGACGATGCAGCCTTCGTTGCTAATTCTCAAAGTGAGCTTCAAGACATTGTTGATAAGTTTTCCCACGCGTGTTCTCTGTTCTCAATGTCCATTAATGCCAAAAACAGTAGTGCTAGCTCAAGGTGGAGAAACACCACGTATTTTGCTCGATGGCGTTCCCTTGAACATAGTTGACAAGTTTTGCTACTTGGGGTCGACTGTGTCGAACAATCTCACCCTCGATGCTGAGATCAATACTCGTATCGGCAAAGCGGCGACCATGTTCGGCAGGCTCAGTACAAGAGTATGGAATAATAAACACCTGACCACAAAAACCAAGATAATTGTTTACCAAACTTGCGTTCTAAGCATACTCTTGTATGGAGCTGAAACCTGGACTTCGTACGCAAAACAAGAACGTCGACTCAACACATTTCATATGCGCTGCGTAAGAAACATCTTGCATATAACTTGGCAGGACAGAGTCACAAACGAGCGAGTTCTAGAAATTGCACAGCTGCCTAGCTTTACCGCTTTGCTAAGCAAAGACGATTGCGGTGGCTAGGGCATGTGTACCGCATGGAACCTTCGCGTCTACCACGGCGTGTCCTGCTTGGCGCCGTAGCTAACGCCAAAGAGGAGTTGGAAGACCGATGCTACGTTTCAAAGATTGCGCCAAACGGGACATGGCTGCGTTTGACATCGACCATCAAAGCTGGGAGAAGCTTGCTGAGAATAGGGATGTATGGAGAAAGCGTGTGTTTGATGGGCGTAAAGCTCACGACGATGACTGGTTCGCTGGTCTCGCAAACAAAAGGCAAAAACGACATCTAAACATGCATGTGCCAGTCTCTAATTCCACCTTCGTTTGTAGAGCGTGCGGAAAGTCATGCCGCTCCCGTATCGGCTTATACAGCCATGAAAAATCTTGCCTCAGACACTGAATAAATCGTCTGTCACAGACGTATGAGGCCAATGATGATGTTTGGGTGACTAAAAACATGTTCATATTGTGATATTAATATTTTTGAATATTAAGGATTATAATTAAAAAGTATGTTAATAACAATACAATATTTCGCAAAACACGAAGATATATTTTTTTTTTAGAATTTGACGTTTTGTTCGTTAAAATGATTTTTTTTATTACAAAAACATTATAAATTATTGAAATACTTTAAAAATTCATACATAAATTGGCGTGATGAGAAGCTGAAATAGTATACTCGACTCATTATATTATGACACGATCGAGCAAATCGGGGATCATAGCAAGGTACTGAAAATGAGTCATCTAAATTCTTCAAATGGTAAAACCGTCACCTCAGGTCGAGAGATTTTTGCTGTAGTCGAGGATTTCTATGAAAGCCTCATGCGTCGCATGCACCCAGACCTCTATCTGACGTGAGAGACTCCATTGTTCTCTTCCACCATCTTACTCTTAGACAGCTTAAGAATAATAAGGCTTCTCGGAAGAATGGGCCCTGTGCTTCTTAAGGCTGGTGTCATGAAATGGCTGTTCAACTCGGTAATAACTAGTGGCAAAACCTTAGAAGCGTGGTTACTCCTCTTACCTCCTCTACCTATCTCCACGAAAAGAGACGAAACGTTTCTCAGTAAGAAACGTTCCCCACAAACTTTAAGGTCGATTTTACTTCTGGACCACGTCTATAAGCTGTTCTCGAGAGTAGTCACCAATCGTTGTCATAAAAAATTTACGCCTTCATGTTTTGTGCGTCCACTAGTACTTAATTTGTTATATAATTCTAATTATTACAGACAAAACCTTGTATTATTTTTATTAACTTACTAAAATTTTGTTTGATTAACAAAAAATTCACGTAGTTTAAATTTTGAAGATGTATTTTATTGTCAAAGATTAAATAAAAAGTTCCTGTTTGTTTTTTTTTTGCTAAAGACGTTATTTTTTATCGTTTAGAAAGTTTTCTAACGCTTTTTATTCTTATATATCTCACAATAAAGTATAGATAATGAAATTGAACCACATTAGAAGATGTTTATGTTGTTTGTTATACTACATCGTGTCAGAGACGCATTTCTAAGTGTATTTCATTTGAAAACAATTGGTTATAATAAAGTTTTGGGGCAAACTTATCATGAAAATCTATAGACGCGGTGTCCTTCACTGCAAATTTAACTCGTGTTCGATGATGAAATGTACGTTACATTAACTTTTTTCAAAATTTTCGGAGATTTTAGCAGAAAAAATTAACGTAAGGGACATGCCAATTCCTAAACTATAGGGATATCCCAGATGATGATAGATTTAGCATAAAGAACTCACAATTCTAAGGAATTTTGCCATAGAAGTCATTTGGATCGGACAAGAAACAAAAAAGATATAAGGAATTTTAAAAAATTGCAATCGTTTTTTGGCTCTCCTGAAAAATTGCATTTTGTCCCTTACGCTAATTCATATTTCCGTAGTCGATGTAATAAAGTAGAAAAAGGTTTTATATTGATTGCATCAAATACAAATTGTACCTAAAAATCTTGGGTCTATGGCGAGGGTAAACGCTAACGTTATGGAGCTCATAAAATCGGTTCATTGAATTTCATCATTATTTGGGGCTATTGGCGATTGTCAATAACAAAGTAGCTCTACTCTGAACGAAATACGCCAAGCTCCAATTTCCACCCTTTCACACATTTTGCTGTTTTCAATGGGAAGCTTCAAATTGTGAAAATAGACTTGGATATTAGGGATTTACATTGGCTCGACGTAATTTGAGCCGCAGCGCGATTGAAGCCAGAGATTTTCCCGGGACGTGAAATAGATCCAATCGCATTTTATAGGCGCAATTTGGGAACTAATTCTCGTCTTCTGCTGACGTCACATGCCTTCGACTTGGAGTTACAAGCGTGATATATGACGTAACTACGAAAGCTGATACGAAATTGACTTCCAAAAGCGTGAAAGCTAATCGCGAAATGATTGCCGTGAAGAAACTTCGTCTGATAAGAGGTTATTTAGCTTCAGGCGTTCCAAGAATAAACTCGCCTTAATGTAGGATTGCAGGCAGTCAAAACTTCACGTAAAATATAAATAAAGCAGAGAGACTACCTTCAGTGCCATTAGCGGAATTTATCTGATGACTTGCGTTAATTCTGAAGCGAAACAGGGACAAAGATCGTTAGGTCATTATAATAATGGGTATGGGAGAAGGTGCGCAGTATTTATTGAGGTGACCCATTTGAGTAGGGTTCCATTGAAGCCGGCCCGGATTCAACCCGGCTCGAAAACGGTCCAAACATTGAAACGGTCTGCACATGATTTGTGCATTCACGAAAAATTGTATTATGATTTTTAAATATGATTGAAAATGTTTAAAAAAATGTCACGAGTTACGTACCTATTTCATAGTGATGTTGTTTTAATTTAATGTATGATGTAGATACGAGGCGCCGTGTGATGCCGGCCTAGAATAGCATCACCACAATTCTACCCGTGGGTGTCGTAAAAAGCGACTAAGGGATAATTATCCAGGGTATGGGCAGCAGCGTTCCCTGTGAAATAAACATCTTGCACTGCGCTCGCCAATCCGCCTGCCAAGCGTAGTGAGTATGGCAATACCCCTCAATACGGGGGAGGCCCATGTCCAGCAGTGGACTGTTGTGGCTGTTAAGGTTAAGGTAGATACGAGAATAATAGGATGGGTACCACAGGGTAGAAGTTGAATAGAAGATACTCTAAAGGTACGGTTGTCATTACAATTGAAATTCTATGAAATAGGCAATAAACATGATCCCAACCTAAAGTTTAAATTGATCAGCAATTGTTCCTAAAAATTTACTAAAATAATACGTTATTTGGAAAAATCGTTACATTTAATATACTATTTGAATGAGTTTGTATAAAGGTTTATACCAGACGCCCCGCGCGCCGTTTTCCAAATTTGTGACCAGACTGGGCATCGAATATAGGGTAAAATTTTACTAGTGACCGATAGCGAAAACTCAGAACCGGCTAGTGATAAGGAACAACTTTCCCCAAGGAACATAGGTTGATATACGAAAAAACATTTGGGCCTCCCATAGTAAGTGAAATCAGCTGATCGGCAAGTTGGTATGGGAGGTCCAAAAATTTTTTTCGTTTTTCGGCCTACGTTCCTTGGGGAAAGTTGTTTCTTATCACTCGCCGGTTCTGAGTTTTCGCTATCGGTCACTAGTCGAAATATGAAAAAAAATTGGACCTCCCATACAAATCGACCCGGCCGGCTGGTACATTTTGTATGAGAGGTCCAAATTCTTTTTTCATATTTCGACCTATGTTCCTTGGGGAAAGTTGTTTAGTTTCACGGGCTGGTTCACCCCTTAAAATATTTGCAGTTGATTTTTTTACACCTTATATATGCCTATAATTTCTTCGGACGGTTTTCGGGCCGGGTTGAACCCGGGCCGGCTTCATTCTAACCCCTTGAGTGCGGGTTCGACTCCCGGCCGCGATGCTCTCGCAAATTACTCAAGTTTAAGCGCGTTAACCCACGACACGATTTAGCAAATATCACGAGAGCTCCTTCATGCAAATCCGACTCTCTTGGGGTAATGCCAAGAGTTATTGCCTCCGACGTCTTTGAAATTCGCTCATACAGAACCCAGGGAGATGTGAACAGAATCACAAGCGAGATTTTTAATACAGTAATGTAGGTAGCTTTGGTACTCTAGAGCATAAATTCTTAATTTAAACCTGCATTATTAGTAAGTATACTTTCGAGTCTCTCTCTCTTCGTGTGGCACACCGAGTCATTCAACGACCCGATGAACCCTGGTGTCAGAGATTTTCAACCGCCTACTGCAAGTAGCAGGCCTCTGACATGGTTGTGTAACGACCGCCATCATAGACTGCAACCGGGACCGACGGCTTAACGTGCCCATCCGAAGCACGGAAGCATCTTACTTTTGGGACAATCAGGTGGTTCAGCCTGCAATGTCCTTACTAGAATAGGAACAAATTCACAAAACGATAAATATCAACTTTGTGAGTGACCCCACCGGGAATTGAACCTGGAACCTTCTGCGTGGCAGGCAGTCATACTAACCACTGCGCCACATGGGCTGTCAACTGCGTACTTTCGAGTGGCAACACTACACTCCAGAAACTTGGGTAAGATAAGAACAATTAGGTACCTACCTGGATATTGGGAGTTCGTGGGAAGCGATTTCGTTATCCAATTTGCATAACAATTAGGTATCCTGGGCCTAGAAAAGGAACCGTGTTATAATACCCAACTAACAACTTGGTCCTATAAAAAACAGACTAAACGACTTTTAATTATAAAACGGTCGTATAGTGGTAAGCAGTATTTCACTGAGTTGTGTAGTGGTGTCTTATTCGACCTTTTAGTCGTAAACGCCTAAAGTCGTATAATTTGGTTGTGTAAACGTTTATACGACTTAATTATACGACCATCGTATAAAGGTCGTATAAATGATCGCTATACGATTAAATTATAGGACTAATGGTCGCTGTTGGGACCATTATATAACCTTCAGTCAGGCCACCGACTGTTACTAGATCATAAGGTATATAAGGGTCGTATCATTATCTTTTATAAACCGTATAGTCGTATACAAGACGCCAGTGCGACCGTTATATGACTTTAAGTCATTTCGGCGACTGTTACCAGACCATAAGTTGTATAAAGGTCGTATAAAAGTCGAATAAATTTCTTGTATAAATGACGCATAAAAGTCGCCTTTGCGACTGTTATATGACTTTTAGTCATGCCACCGACTGTTACCAGACCATTAGGTATATAATGGTCGTATTACTTGTAATAAACCTCGAAGTCATATAAAAGTCGCTATTGCGACCGTAAGATGATTCTTAGTCAGGCCACCGACTGTTACCAGACCATTAGGTATATAAAAGTATGATTATTTCCTTTAATAAACCGCACAGTCGTATAAAAATCGTCATTGCGACCTTTATATGACTTTCAGTCAAACCTATAACTGTAATTTGATCATTAGTTATATTATGATCATATTATTACCTGAAACACAACGCAATGTCGTATAAACGTGGTGTAACATAACGATTAAACGACTAAAAGTTTATTTATATGACTCTTAAAAACCTTTTAATTGCTTAGTAGTCGCACAGAATACTCCTTCACAACTACTTGACCTTCCTATCCTAGATTACGCTGATGTCTGTTACCTAGATCTGAACGAAGACCTTCTAAATAAGCTGGAGCGACTACAGAATGCCGCCATTCGTTTCGCTTTTGGCTTACGTAAGTATGACCATGTCACTGAGTATCGTTCCAAGCTTAAATGGCTTCCTATAAGACATCGGCGTAATTTGCATATCCTCTCCCTTCTTTTCAACGTCCTTAATAATCCTAAAACCCCCTTTTACCTTAAGGACCTGTTCCGCACTCGGGCTGATAAGCATGGACGGCAACCTCGGGCGTGCACTGAGATGCTCCTTGAGTGTCCCACCCACAAGACAGATTTTGTCAGCCAACCATTTGCCGTGCATGCTGTTCGCTTGTGGAATAGTCTACCTTCCTCTATACGAGTCTCCAGGACAATTGACAGTTTTAAAAATCAAGTTCGTTCATTCTATGAACAAAAATGTGAATTCAAGGTGTGATTTTGTCGTAATATCATCTTATTTTTCTTTCATTTGTGTGGTATATAATGTAGTTGTGTGTATTTATTTATATAGTTATATATTTTATATATAATGGTATAAATTTTATTTATTTATTTACATATAAATATTAAGTATATTTACTATTTGAATTTTTTTTTGTTGCACTATCCCGCATCAACTTCTTTTTTTTTTTGCCTACTCCTTTCTACCTGGTTGCCTGGAAGATATTGCTACTTGAGCAATAAGGCCGCCAATTGTACAATTGTTTAATTTCACTTTTTATTATACTGTTTTCCTTTGTGCAATAAAGTATATTGTATTGTATTGTATTGTATTGACCTCGCTGTGGTGTGAATTTTTGTGGCCATGGTTCTGTAAGTAATAAAATAGGAAATATATGTTCGAACGGACGGACAGACTGGATGTATGTATGGATGAATGAATGAATGGATGGACGACGGACGGATGGACAGACTGGATGTATGTATGGATGAATGAATGAATGGATGGACGACGGACGGACGGACGGATGGACGAATGGACAAACAGATGGACAAACAGTCGTAAAATTAAGCCAAATCCTTTGCAACACGATTTTGTGTTCAACAAATGGATGAATGAATGAATGGTCGCATCAATTACGGCTGACTATCACTTGTCTGACAGATGTTGTCTTACGTCTCACCACGTTTCCTCCGTGGAGTACATACAATGCACGATATACTCAATGCACAACACGATAATGCCCGTCAACGTATTGTACAACAGAATAATGTACGGCATTATGGATAGGCTTGAAATACGGACCCAGACTAATAATGTACAGTGCTGCAAATAGAATCAAAACAGGTTACGTCACAGCGGATGAAGTGAAGTTACAGTGTTGGCTGTAATCGACTTATACAGGGTGTTAAGAAAAGTAGTACGTTCCTTTATACCACAAGTTCTGTTACGTAGGTATAACATAGTGTCTTGACCATGTTTAAAAAAAATTATACCTATAAAACATAATAAAAAAATTTAAATGTTCAACCCTAGGTCTGAGCGTGATAGAACACATCGTTACTGTCACATTCTGCTGCGATTGCACCGTTTTAGATCTTATTACGCGCTGTGAAGGAACAATGCATGCATAGTTTTCAATTATATTTCAATAAATAATAATAATACATACACTGTAAAGCGCTCTGTGTTGTAGAGTTGAACTATTTGATTAAAAGATTTCAATTTAAATACTTTTATCATAAAATATTTTTTGTAAATCATTTGAACACCCTTAATATACTTTATTATACGATGGGACATACTACTTTTCCTAACTCCCTGTAGATTAATTATTTGAACCTAACATACAAGGCAACCCAGCAGGGCGGGACGGTGGTTTGGAGGGTGCAGCCCCCCACAATAAAAGACAACCTTTAACACAATTCCAATACAGTAGGTTAGGTAAGGTTAGAGTTGGAGCGAACAAATTGAGCGCCTAAGCTTAGTAAAGAATATTATTATTATATTAGGTCCTATTAAATTCACTGCAAATATTTTAAAGGCATGCGTTAATATGTATAAGAAAAACATCTAAGGCATTTTAAAATAAATTTACACGCTAGATTTTTTTTTTTCATTTTCAAACAAACTTTTAAATTAATTATGTGAACATCCTTTGACTGACCCGACTGACGTTCCGCCACGTAGACAGGATTCACTTACACGGCACGCGCACTGACAAACAACAAATCACAGCACCTTTTTCTGGCGCGTAATTTAAATTAATCAAAGTATGTGTTTCTACGACAAACAGGGTGCACTTTTTTCGTTTTGTTTTATTTTAGTTAAATGCAATTTTATCGAAGACTAGCGAGTAGATTTCTTTAAAAATTTGCCTAGTACATACTTATATTTTATTTGATCTGCCCCTAAAATATTTGCAGTGAATTTAATAGGACCTTATATAATTATATTGTTTTAAATAAAAACGATATCGATTTAGTTAGGAATGTGTGAAAAATTATGGATCAAGTCACATCACTACGCTACTACTCACGTGATGTCTCCGATCACAATGTCGTGCATTACATCCCCGTACATTATTGGTACGGGGTGAAGGATGGCGTGATTGTTTTGATTCCATCCATAATGTTGTATTGTGTTCCTCTGGTGTGGTGTACATTATACTGTCGGCCAGTATTATACTGTACAATACAATGTCTTTCAAGGTTTTCACTTTCTAAACGGTACCCTGAAAATGGCGGACAGAAAATGGTTTCTAGTCATATAACCCGACCTTTAGTCATAAAGTGTCTTTTAACAGTCGCGATCACGGCATAAAGTTGTATAAACGTTATATAAATAAATAATGAATTAATAACATAAATAAAATAATTCAAATCGTTATTATTTGTAGGGGGCATTAAAATTTTGTTTGAATTATAACACAAATTAGTCGATAAAACAATTTCCCACTTGAAAACTCAACACTAAACAGTTCCTAACACCATTCACAACTTTTCAGATTATATTCGATAACAAACATGGCAGACATTAATTATTTTGAATAATTTGTTTGTCTTTAACCTCACTTTCACTCGTTTGATAGCACACTGAAGTCCGTGCACGATAAAGTAACGCCGATGACCACTACACGATTTCAGGTCGTGTAAATGTCAGTAATACGACCACTACACGACTATTGATCGGTTTGAAGACAATAATACGACCACTACACGGCTAAATGGTCGAATAACAATCACTTATACGACTGTTATTCGACCATACGTCGCGAAACAGACTTGTATATGACTTTTACCGGACTTAAGCCCATTAATATGACCTTAATACGATCTTTATACGGACAAAAGTCTTATAATTTGTGCCCAAATCGCGTCGTATAATCGTTTACATAACCACTATACGACCAAAACTATCCGACTTCAAGACGTAATGATAACGTTGTCCCGACCCTTATACGACCAAAACTTGTTAGTTGAGATTATTCATGTAAATTAAAAGAATTGGACATTCCTGTGGCGATTCAATTTGTTTCTGAAAGTTTCTTCGGATATTTGTTTATTAAACAAATAATATTTTTGTAAGACTTATCTACCTACCTAGAATCTAGATTAGATATTACTCTAGGCGTGATTATGGAAGCTATTGCCGTACCACCACGCTTGGTAGGCGGATTGGCGAGCGCAATTTAAGGTATTGTACATATTCACAGGGAACGCTGCTGACCATTCCCTGGATTCTTCTCTTAGTTGTTTTTTATGACACCCACGGGTAGTAAAGGGTTGAGGATATTCTAAGCTATGCGGCGCCAGCAGTGCACGGCACGGCACGGTAAAAATAAAAATAGTTAAAAGTATTCATCTTAGGTTGCCAGGGTAGATAATTAAGTAAGTAAGTTATAATTTCTTGGGGAAAATTTATTTATTTGCGTGAAACCCCTTAGAAGAAAGCTTAGTACGAAAGAAGCCGAATAAATTACGGGCAACTTAAAAGTTTAACCCGAAGCTATTTCTATTTTAGTACACGGTTTACCTGTTTCGTAAGCGAGGTCCAATTTCATTGTTTCATTGGAAATGGCCCTCCTCCTCGCTTAACGTCCGCTTGTGCATTATTTTTTGCGCAGGAGCGTTTGAAATATACGATTTTCCTCCTTATTTTTATACAAATACGGTTAATATAAAACGGTTTGACAGACGCATCCGTTAGCGCAAAGTTATCTCACAACGCTGCGTCGACGGAAGCATTTGGCAAACAAATTTGACATAAGCCATAATTATTTGTATGAGAATAAGGTCGAAACTGCTATTGTCTCAATCCAATGCACGCGTCACGCAGTGCAAAAATAAAGCGCCTTACATGACATGGGCCTACCCCCCTATTTGTCTTAGTCACCACGCGTGGTAGGCGGTTTGGTGAGCGCAGTGAAATGTATTGCATTCACAGGGAAGATTTCTACCCATTCCCTGGAGTCATCCTTACGGAACTCACGGGTAGTAATAGGGTGATGCTATTTTAAGCTATACTAAGCCACATGTAAAATAGTTACATTTATACTTTGGTTGCCAGTTTCGATAAGGTACGTTCCTTTCCTGGTGTAAATTTATTAATTCAGGTGAAACACCATGGAAGAAACCAAATAAATTACAAGCAACTTAAAAGTTTAAATCGAAGCTATTTTTATTTTTGTGATCGCTTTACTTGTTTTGTAAGCAAGGTATAATTTCATTATTTCATTGGAGATGGCCCTCCTCGGCGAAGCGGGTGCGGAATATCAAATAGGATAGCATTGATTCCACTCGTTACTTGCGACTCGGCCGATAAAAACACCCGGCCTACATAAAACCATCTCCTGGGACAGTCTCTTGGTTAAAAAAGAACAGAAAATTGCGACTTTGCCTGTAAATATTCATCCGTACATATACTGTTGAAAAATCTATCCTCGCTTAATTGAAAACTTTAAATAGCAAGTTATATAAACGTCGCCGCTCTTTTGCCACCGATTGCTATGACTACAATGATAAAGTTTGAGATAAACAAATCTGGATAAAAGTTCTTTGATCCCTTATCGCCTGTAATAGAAACTGTCGCTTATTTATCTATCATGACGTGACGCGTTATACCCAATGATATTATATGTAGGTTCTAGGTTATACCTACTTAATCATCAAATACTTGCCTACACACATGTTAATGGAGACAAACTCGTCACTTTCTTGTAATTTTTTATGTGCTTGCCATTTTTAGGCCATTTGAAAACTCTTTAGATTTCTATGCTCTCTCTCTTCTCTTTTCGTGTGGGACACCGAGTCGTTCAACGACCCGATTTCTATGCTGACTTGTCCATTCACTGCCATATTGTTTGCTCGGTGATGTAAGCTTGTGTTTTCACTATCTGATTTAATCATCTTTAGTAGGTAAAGCCGATAGAGCCGTGTGGTGCCGGCATAGCATATCATCACCTCGGTCTCGTAAGAAGCGACGATGTGTATTGCAATTTTAGGCTACAGGCTGACAAACCTATCACTATCGTGATACACATTCTTCTGAATATTATGTACGTATGCAGTAGGTAAACAGAAGTACTTTTGTTCACAGGTAATTCTGCAAGCTCTAATAGTATGTACCTTCACCTAATCTAATTTAAGTAAAACTTCGAATTTCGCACGCAAATTAGCAAGCTAGGTGTGATTAGCTGTGATTTTGTAGAACTTGCATGTTAGCTTACGATAATGAAGATACTGGGTATTACGAAACGTATAATTACACGTTATGCAAGTTATACCTATCGTAATAGATAATTAAATATTTACCAGTCCATTTAAGTAATACGAAAAACACACGTGATTTCTGTTTGTGCGTTATTTTTGCAGTGCGTAACGCGTTCGTTAGAAGTTAGAACATACAAATACGTTTTATGTCAAACAGTTTGACAGACGCATTCGTCGATGCAGTGTTGTGCTATGAGCAGTCCTAGCTGATGTGTCTGTCAAACTGTTTGAAATAAACCGTATAAGATCCTATTAAATTCACTGCGAATATTTTCAGGGTATGTTCTAATCGTAAAACTGAACAACTTTTCTTAGATAAATATTTGCATTGAAATTAATAGGACCTTATATAATGAAATAAAAATTAGGTGAAAAATTGCAGTTTCCTAACGCATGAGATAGCGCTACGCAAAAATAACGCACAAACGGACGTTATGTAAGTAGGTATGTTTCTCACCTAAGGGGTTGGAACTCAGTATCAGCGGTAGTCAGAACGAGAATTGAATTTCGAAATGTAAGAATACTTACGGAAGTTAGGTTAGGTTTTAAGTTTAGGTCGCATTTATTGTAATAACAAAATCAATGTTTAGTTTTTATTAGAAATAGTCTTTACAATAAATGCATTTGAATACTTACCTAGGAACCTGCTATTTATTAAATACCTAGGTACATCAAAGATTTTACAGAACGAGCTGTCCTAATTCTAAAAAAAGTCTAATTATTTTAAATGAGTTGAAATACACTTTTCTACGTATAGATATATATTCTAGATATTACGATATTTTTTATACGCCGAAATATTGCACAAGTTTTTATAATCCCATTTATCCTTAAGTCCGCGACCGAAGTAGGTATGTATATGAACAGTGAATTTAAACTCTTACGAAGACAAAAACTTATGACCTTACAACTTAGAAATTCTTGTATTCTCGATTTATTTGGTTCATATTTTTAAAGGAATCCAAAGAGCAAAATGCGGTTTGCTTCGAGTAGAATACCTGCGAGTAGGGTCGCCTCGCTAAACAGGTTTTAAAGGATTTTTTTATTAGTATTTGGATTTCAATTAGCATATAGATTCGCATACATAGCAAAATATTAGGCACTAGGTATTTTAGTTCTCAGCAGACGAACACAAACTCTTTTTTTCTGTAAGAGAAACGATTGGGAAACTAAAGTCCGAATGACGGCATCTCACCATGCTACAGGAATCTCTCGGCAAGATTCTAGGCAGAGCAGAGCGTTAAAATTCGTGTCTTGTTTGACCAAGCATCGTTCGAAAAGCGACCTGTCGGACTCCCGATGATGGTGCACTTATTACCTACATCGAAACATCGAGACTCTGAAACCTAGACTTTAAAAAACAAGATCAGTCGTTTTATTATATAAAATATCATTCAAAAAGCCTGATTCGGTCCACTTTTGTTCGTGCACCTGGCAGCCCTAGCTGAAAATAGATGAAAATAAAACCTCGCGCGGCGACGACCGGCGCCCGTTACCTAACACAATTCTGCTCGACACTTTCAAGAAAGTGAAACAGAAGTGTTCGCGAGATGTATTTCGTGGATAGGAAATTGGACTCTTTATTCTAAATTGAAAAAATACTTAAAAACAAATTGGGCTAAAATACACTGCGCTCGTAAAATTATCAGCTTTCTTGAGACTGTTTCATCAATGTTACTTGTAAATATACCTAATCATAATCCCCAGTAAAGTTTTGTCAGGATGCCATAAACGGACGTAATGTAAAACACATACAAAGTCCTTAATAATTTCAATTCATTGCCTAAATAGGTGTCATCCGGCAAGAATTCTTGTGGAAAGGGCCCAGCTTCTTCTTCTTCGAGTGGGACACCAATTCGTCCAACGACCCGATGAACCCTGGTATCAGAGATTTTTAACCGCCTACTGCAAGTAGCAGGCCTAGCAAACTCATTAATGCGGTAAAAATAAATAATACGTCAAGTTTCACCTAGTACTTACAATCAATCTTTGGTAAGTATTATAAAGCTAATGATTGTTCGTTCCCGGTTAACAAGAGCTGTACATACCTTTACCTTTACAGCCACAACAGTCCACTACTGGAAATGGGCCTCCCCCGTATTGGGGGGTTTTACCATACTCACCACGCTTGGCAGGCGGATTGGCGAGCGCAGTGCAAGATGTTTAATTCACAGGGAACGCTGCTGCCCATTCCCTGGATTATTATCCCTTAGTCGCTTTTTACGACACCCACGGGTAGAATTGGGGTGATGCTATTCTAAGCCGGCATCACACGGCTGTACATACATGCAAAGATAATTCAAGAGTGTATAGGTAAATAAGTCAGGTTAAGCCCCATTATGTGGAACAATAGCTCTACTTTTATGTGACTCCGTTGCTAACACTTGCCTTCTATTCACTAGGTGTTTCTATTGTTAGAAAACGTCGGATTTTGTCAGATAATAGGGAAAAGGAGTTTGTTAGATAAGATTTAGAGGTGGTTTCAATTAATTGAACGCAGAAAGCAAACAAACCACAATTCGTGACACCCCATCCACACTTTACCTGTTTTATGCCAAAAATTATGTCAAAGTAAGAATAGATTTTATTTCTGTAAAAAAATAACAGGGTAAAGAAGGCTCATCTGTCGCAGAAGTGGTGAACGGTGGTAGAGTAAGCGGGCTCGAGTGAAGGCCACCACGACTCGCCCTTCAGAGAGATGAACCGATGATGACTTAAAGAGCGCATCTAGTAGCGACTGGGTATCGAAAACGGGAGATCGTGCCTCGTGGCTTACCTTGGGGGAGTCCTATGTCCAGCAATTAGAGATGGGCCGAATATTCGGTTTATGTTCGGTATTCGGCATGTTCGGCACGTTTACCGAATATTCGGTTTCGGCCGAATGTTCGGTGAATTTTGCCGAATATTTGGCCGAATAAAACGCATCCTTTTTATATTATATTGCATTGCAAATTGGTATGTCAAGACAAGCAATGATGCAGTTTTATTTTAATTTGTTGACAAAGTTTCCAATGTAAAATGTTAGAGAGGTAATGAGCGGAGTTGGTGCGAATCAGCGCATAATTCGTAAACAAGTGATGCTCCTAATTATTTTATATGGACATCGATTCCTGCCGAATTATTCGGCCGAATATTCGGTTCGGCAATCTTTTTACCGAATATTCGGCCGAACCGAAGTATTCGGTGAAACCTATGTTCGGCCCATCACTACCAGCAATGCACTGCTAAAGGCTAATGTGATGAATAAAGCGTGAAGCCTGAATGCGAAACCGTTTCTTTAACGGATTTTCAGCAAGTTTTTTATTGTAGGTATTATTTTGAGGTCTAGTTTACTTACTGGGTCTCAAAATTTAATAAGGGTTCTCTCATACTTGAAAACCTAACAAATGGATAAAGTTTGTAGGTATTAAGAAGACCCACTACGAGGTATAACCATTGCTATGCTAAACTTCGCAATGCCGGGGCTTCGACGATTCATCACAGCTAAGCAAGACTAGTATAAACCTGTGACATTTAATCCAGGTAAGAGTGTTCTCACGCCTACCGCATGTCTTTCGGGTTTTTTTCCGGATCCAGTGTCAGCCGGGAATTAAGTCGGATTCTAATAGAACACGTTGCTTAACACCGGTTGTCGTTTATATAAGGTGTAAAGAATAAACTGCACATAGGTATTTAAATTTGCAACATGATTTTGTGTTCAACAAAACGTGTTGCGCCGAGCCCAAGTAATTGGGATAAGGGCAGGAAGATGATGATTTAAATGGGAGAACCATTCCTTGAAACCAAATAACTTACCATATTGAACATAGGTCGAAATAAATATGAATTACTTATTTTTCGGGCTTCTCGTACAAAGTGTGTTGGACAATTTTTTTAAATATTTTGACTTATGTTTCACCTGGAAAATTGTTCAGTTTCATGAAGTGATTCAGATTCAGTTTTTTTTACATCATGTATGGTGGCTGTCTTTCACCGCAAGATCGTCTGGTAAGTGTGCGATCCGCCAAAGGGCGAGGCGGAGGTGTCGCCTCTCCGCCTTTCCCTTGTCCCTTTGTCTTGCTTAGTGCGCTACCTCGCTACAACCTACCTACAGTTACTACCTACCTACTGGAGTAGGTACCTACTCAAGTGAGAGCATGGAATGGACCAGTTTGTATGGGAGGTCCAACATTTCTTCCATTTTTAACATTTCGAAAAAAAGTTACGCAGAATTTTTTTTCAGTTTCAAAAGTAGAACAGTATGCACTTGTTTACCTAACATGGAAAGTGTTTTAAGAAAGAATGGTATTAAACCTTATATTATAGTGGCTGTCATCCATATCGCAAGATAGTCTGGTAAATGTGCGATAAGTCAAAGGGCGAGGCGAAGGTGTCACCTCTCCGCCTTTCCCTTGTCCCTTTGTCTTGCTTAGTGCGCTACCTCGCTACAACCTACCTACAGTTACTACAGAAGGTACTCGAGTGAGAGAAACGGAGACATGCACAATTAAATACGGGTTCTTTAGTTTCAAGTTAAGTGCAAGAAAAAAATTGTGTAAAGAAAGAACAGGAATGTTTCCTGCAAAAGTTCATGTCTAGCATGATTCCAAATTTCATTAAATTAGATACAAATAAAAAGCGATAGAAACTGATCTTAAATCATACGTACAATTCGCGCCCATTTCCAATGTGGGATGGGCAGAGCGTAAACGGCTTTTACTAACAGTCTACACCTTTTCAAGACAGCTACATGTTACAAAAGTTAAGGGTGATTTCACATTTTAGGCGGGGTCGTCTAGGGTCAATGTGTGGTAGGTAGATGTCAAGAAGGAAAAAAAAACAGATAAATTGAGAAAAATACATAGGTACTATTGTAAGCCACTACCGTACGTCAACTATTTTCTGATTTAAGTTTGGTTTTTGGCTACAATGTGTCACAAGTCACAACTTTTGCTGAGTCAAAGCTTCTATTTGTAATGTTTACATGTCCTATATTGCACAGGAAGTGGACACGGGATATATTCACGTCATCCATCATGTCATACCTAAATATAGCCCCAACTTGAGGTCCAAACTTGCCTCCAGTAACAATGAAGGATTTCACTAGTCAGGTAGCTATAGATGTACTCGCTAGCCAGGTAGCTATTTATAGGGTGAAATTTTACTAGTAACCGATAGCGAAAACTCAGAACCGGCTGGTGAAATGGAACAACTTTCCCCAAGGAATTTGTCTATGATTATCTTCTTACACGGCTATCGTTAAGGTCATCAGAGGCTTACTACTAGTATTAGGTGGTTTAAAAACAATGGACACCGTATTAGGTCGTTCGTCGACTCGGTGTCCCACATGAAAAGAAGAAGACAGCTAGATGCACAAATTAGGTTTTTCAATACCCTATGAATATATCTCTCCTCCAACTCCGAATTTCAATACGACGACATAAAAAAGTCTACTCGAAATTAAATATTTAACAGAAACGTATTTTCAGCGGAACCACACGAAACACATGGGTTCCGATCCTTGAGCGTATGCGGTTAAGTAATTTAAATTACTTACTACTTTTAGGTTTTCATTTGACTCCCAGAGCTTTCGCGCAACTTTTTCTACCAAAAAACTAGGTCAAAAAATTACATACGGCTACCGTACTTTAGGCATCCTACACCCAGTTAGTTGAATAAGTAAAAAGTTTTATAATAATACACTCATTTACTACACGAAAAGCAGATTTAGGGGCGTCATAAAGCCGGGACTGGCTGTAAACTCGCTACGCCATAACTTCGCGTCGCCTCAGACAAAAGCTGAAATAAAAACGGAGGATGCTCACAAATTATATTAGCTTTTTGCGACAGGTGCGGACATAGAGATATACAGTTTTCAGTTTAACACGGTTAAATTTTACCGTAAAGTAATGCTTATCTTCGTTATAACAATTTGTTTTTCTTTTATAATGATCAAGGATCTACTCAATAAGTCTAGACTCAATGAGGCTGAAAGTGGTAAGCTATTGTCTTGGGAGATAGTAAAGCAGACAGGATTTAATTTCCAAAACAACAGCAGGACACAATAAGTTCAAAGTGAAGACTTTATGTCCAACAACAACTGAGGTAGAAAAAGATGGTAGATTAGACTACGTATGATATTTGTATCAGATTTGTATTTCATTATTGTTGGCACTTGTTGCCATGTTTTGCTCAGTTTTTTGCAAGTAGATAGATACTAAAAGAACTTTTATCTCGGACACTATTTGCAATAGTCCAGCTAGCCGGGCCAATTACTCTCAGTCCTCATTAGCACTCTATTAACGAGACTTTATAGCGCAATTGCGGATCTTTCTAGTTCTTAGAATAAACCTGTAGCTAGAAAAGTATTTTTTTGCTGAAAATTTTGTAGGTACTGAGCTATTGACGGCCATAATATTATCTTGTTTTTCAACCGAACCCCTTTTAATGTTTTGTATTTATTAACTCAAGAGAAAATTATATGACAATACACGATAGGTATCATAAATTTGAACCATATAAATATGAAATCAATGTGTTTCTGCCAAAGTGAATTGATTTCATATGGTGGCGTGGCGCCTCTTCATGACGACCTTAACAAAAGCGCACTCTTTAGAAAAGTACCCTTTTCTCTCCTAGTAGGTATCTTATTCAAATTCACTTCGTTTTTTTTTTAATTACAAAAAGTTTTTGTAGTTAGAGTAGTTTTTGTCAAAAACTACTCTAACTACAACTACTTTAATGTTGGCATTAAAACTTTCTGGGTTAAAATTACATTAAACAAAAACTTTCGCTCAAAACGGGTGCATAAATATGAATTTAAGATTAAACTCTGGCACAAGTCGCGCAAATCAGTAAGTCGCGAGCAAATCGCGGGTTGCAAATGTAATACGAAGGTTTTGTGTTCCAAATCCAAACAAACGGGCAGCTGCAAAGACTAACTTTGAAGTCAGACCAAAGAATAAAGGCTTGCGACCACCGGAACTGACCTGATTGAATAAGTCATAAATAACTAAGGAGCGCATTGTATCCTAAAATCACAATCCGTTCCGTAAGAGATTGGACGATGTATTAGGCGATGCCTTTGTAACAGGATTACTGAATGATACGTACTTAAAGTACACAGGTATTTGGTAAATCATGTACTACTTACTTATGTACGGTCATCTGCAGAGTTACGTGACCCCCGTAGTTAGCCTCTGCATCTGCGATCTGTAGGTACCTACTGGTCGGTTTCTAGTGACTTTACGTACTATGACTTATATTTGTATATTTTCCGATATCTTACAGTCAAATCGCACTTGTAGTAGGTAAACGGTTGAAAAACTCTGACACCAGGGTGCATCGGGTCGATGGACGAATCGGTGTCCAACACGAAAAGAAGAAGCTTTTACGGAAAATCTTTGCAAATTATCCCTAGTATGCCTATCAAAAATCTAATACCTATTTCAACACTTTAATACTTTTGACGTATCTTTGTTAGTTTTCTAGCAGGGTTTTCTCTGTCTTATTATTAGATCAGAACTTCGAACCCAAGTTCGGTGGAACGAAACTTGGAAACAACTTGAGAACTCCTCTACATTCGCATTAAACAGCGCTCCAGCTTCAATTTGAAAAGAATTGCAATTTATCGCGCAATTAACATTGTTTTCAGCAAAGCGAACCGCTTCTCCTTGCAATTTTATTTCCAATTCGGTCTCCTTTTAAGAAGTTGGTAATTTCGAGTCGGAAAATAACCCACTTATTTGGGAAAAATGTAGAATGGACATCGCATTGCATTGAAAAAAATTTATACGGGGTGTAAGGGACAGGTCTTTTAATAATGATAGGGTGCATTCAGGCCATGAAACTGAAAACTTCCTAGGTATAATAAAATTTATTTCAGGAGACGTAAAAAAATTTTGGCTTCCCATAGTAAATGCAGTCACCTAATTGTGATTTTGTTTGTATTTGTTGAACCAGATATTCAGAACACGTTTTGGTAGATACGTGATAAAAAATATAAAGTTTAGCTAACCACATTTTGTGTAGAAAGGTCACACCTAGAATTGATTTCGGGGAGTACTTTCTTTTTTGACCAATAATGACACAAGATAACTTATATAAAATGTGAGTAGGCGGACTTCCGAATTTTCTATGTAATCACTACCCTACATACGAAAATCTACAAAATCCACAACCTACTTACCTAGCTAAACTTTGCCACTTTAAGCTCGAGGTGCATCTTCGTTCAAAGTACGATACAGTATCTTTGCTTTGCCCTAAACTCCGGGATAGGTGGTATACAAAACTTTTAGTGCCAGTTCTCCCAAACTCACTCGTTGGTTGTGCTTGTGTTAGTTTCACTTTTGAAGTTTTCGGAACAGGCGAATTCAATATTTGGTTATTACGACGGCTGATGTGACACGGTAGTAGTGCGACTGCCTGCGACGCAGAACGTTCCCGGTTCGATTTTTGGTGGGTCACTCACAAAGTTAATATTTATTACTTTTTGAATTTGTTCTCAGTCCAGTTATAACATGGTAGGCCAAACTACCTGAGAGTCCGAAAAGAGGGGTAGTTCTGTGCTTCAGAGGGTACGTTAAGCCGTCGGTTCTGGTTGTTGTCTATGATTACGTACGACGTAAGACGGAGGTGTTCCCACAGGATTTCCGTGGGTTTTTTCAGTGTTATCCTTACCGATGACATGTCAGATGATAAAATAACTAATGATTTGATCAGTCTCCTTTTAAATCGAGTTGCATTTTTCAGCATGTAGCTTTAATATCAAACTATTATAAATGACAACTAAAAAGCACACAGACACCGTTTTTTTAGGTTTAGGCAGGCCTGGCGCACTCCGCGGCGTAGGTATAGAGTTGCAAGTACGTGCGGCGACACCCCCGGGAAGGTTAGTCAATTGGTTGCCGCGCGCCGCACGTTACGCGCGCGCTCCGATGCCGTTCGCATTTCTTCACGAGATTTATTTTATTTTATCAACTAGCTGCCCGTCAGCGGTTTCACCCGCTGCAACCCATCTTTTACGCCTTTAGCGGTTAAAAATCGAAAATCCCTAAAACACGTCCTAATTTTTTTTAAGCTGTTTGATCTGATTGTATGTTTTGAAACAGATCGCATTTAAAAATCATGATTTTCCATACAAACTTTTAACCCCTTTTTCACCCCTTTAGAGGTCGAAAACCGAATCGGAAACACGTATTTAATTTTTTAGTTTTTCATCCCATCTTACTTTTTTTAAATAGATCGCATTTAAAAATATTGATTTTGCATACAACTTTTAACCCCTTTTTTAACCCTTTAGGGGTTAAAAATCGAAAATCCTTAAAACATATATTTCTTTTTTTAGCTGTTTGATCTAATCGCAAATTTTGGAACAGATCGCATTTAAAAATAAAGATTTTCCATACAAACTTTTAACCCCTTTTTACCCATTTGGGGGTTATAAATCGATAATCCCTGAAACACGTGTTTAATTTTTTTAGCTCTTTGATCTAATCACAAATTTTAAAACAGATCGCATTTTAAAATAAAGATTTTCCATAGGTACAAACTGTTAACCCTTTTTACCCCTTTACGGGTTAAAAATCGAAAATCCCTGAAACACGTTTTTCCTTTTTTCAGCTTTTGATCTAATAGCAAATTTTGAAACAGATCGCATTTTAAAATAAAGATTTTCCATACAAACTTTTAACCCCTTTTTACCCATTTGGGGGTTATAAATCGATAATCCCTGAAACACGTGTTTAATTTTTTTAGCTCTTTGATCTAATCACAAATTTTAAAACAGATCGCATTTTAAAATAAAGATTTTCCATACAAACTTTTAATCCCTTTTTTACCCCTTTAAGGGTTAAAAATCGAAAATCTCTGAAACACGTGTTTAATTATTTTTGCTCCTTGATCTAATCACAAATTTTGAAACAGATCGCATATAAAAATTATGATTTTCCATACAAACTTTTAACCCCTCTTTTACCCCTTTGGAGGTTAAAATTTGGGGTAAAGAATATTTATAAACCTGCCCCTTAACTTACTCTATATACAGAAAAAACCACATCAAAATCCGTTGAGGGGTTTTAAAGATATAAGGAAACATACATACAGACACGGGAAGGGACTTGACTTTATACTATGTATTGATTCTGTATTAAGTAACTCAGCTCATTCGTTAATTTTGTATGTTAATGCAATTTTCATATTTTTTCTAATATTTGTGCTTTGATTTTCTTTCAATATCCTACGTTTAACAAAACATTTTATTTTTGTTTTACTTGGGTGTAGAAATGTACTCCAGTACACTTTTCGTAGGTACCTATTTTCATATGAATCTCGAAATTCGCATCCCTACAAAGCGTGCCGGCTGTGACCTTCAGAGGCGGTCTGCGGCACATGAACTTTCGCGCGCAGCAATTCGGCTCATTTTTGCTTGCGCGCGCGATCAGTAGGCTAATATAAAGTAGGTATTCAAAGCCGGCGCGAAGGAAATTGTACTTTATTATCGCGCATAAAGATTTATATTTGTTGAATTGCTATGGCGGAGTGCGTCTTCTGTACCTGTACTATTATGTATTCTGTGGTTTAGGTTAGGACAATACGAATTTCGGCCTTATTCCCATAAAAATACGGTTTACTTCGTAACGGATGAGTCTCTCAAACCATTTGATATAAACCGCATTTGTACAAAATTAAAGTGGGAAATCAAAATCTTCCTCATGCGATAGCGCTGCGCAAAAACAGCGCACAAACGGGCGTTACTTTACTTGTGTTTCTCGTCATATACGCTTGAAAGTTTCCAAGACGACTAATCGTTTGGGCTTAATAGTTTCAACAACACTGATCGAGCGATGGGCGTTGTCGCACGCGTCACCATAAAACTAGTTAATCAAAGAAAGGAACGAAAATAACATACAATGCTGAATGTTCAGAGAAACATTATGATTCAGTGTAGAAAACTTCTTTAGAACTCAATGTTGGCCTAGAATAACATCACTCCATATCGTGGGTGTCGTGTATAGTGATTTAAGGGTTGATGAGTATTGCAATTTTAGGCGACAGGCTGAGAACCTGTCACTATAGTGATACACAGTCTTTTCTCAAGCTTTTGTCAGATGTGGTGTAAATGGTCGTTTCGTACAGCCGTTTTCGCTCTGCCTACCCCGTAAGTGATATAGGCGTGATATATTGTATGTATGTATGAAGAAAACTTCCAAAACTAAACTTGCTAATGCACTGTATAAATACCTACCTACTTGTACGTTTGTAATCGTCTAATAGCTGTATAAAGACTCAGTTTCACTTTAAAGAGCAAGTATGCACACGTATACTAATATTGTACAACATAAAACCTGATTGGCTGAACGTGAACCTCTTCCTGTTATGGGGGGGTTACTTATCATCGTAACATCGTATCACAACGCTTGGCAGACGGCACAAAATAGTTCCATTTTAAATTTGCTACGGAACTGAATAAGCACTGATTTTGAACGGAGCTTGCATTCGAAACAGCTCCAGTAGCAGTCGGAGCTAGTAAGCAGCTTAGGAGTGTAGGTTTTATAGCAGTAGGTATGCTACAGCAGTTGGTATGCAATAGCAGCCCCGGTTTAGTGGAGATTCCCCCGAGGTCGATACTGCCGTAAGGTATGGCCGACGATTTACCATTTCAATGCTTTGGGATTGGGATGGACGTTGGGGGAAATATCATAGGTATTATTTGGAGAAACTAGATAATAATAAAAAAATTGTAAAGTACGTTCTATTATTATCATTGCGATTAACTATCAATATCAATACATAGTATAAAATTAATTCGCTCTGTGTATTTCTCTGTCTGTCTGTCTGTCGTGGAATTCGCTAACTCCTCCTTAAACTATTAGCAACGGATTTTTATGCAAATTCTTCCAGTAGATAGAGTGATTCAAGAGGAAGGTTTATATGTAGATATAATTCATTCCAAAAAAATGCCTCTTACCCGCGGGAAAATGAGTTGTAGTGGGTTTTACCAAGCGGTTTTCCGCTTACGAGTCACTAGTTTAAAAAATATATAAAAATGCCATTCTTTTCATATCTGTTGATATAAGTAATCGATTTTCGGTTTTTAAATGTCAGCCAGTGAGTAATTTGACATAGATAGACTGTTTGTTTTAAGTATTTGAAATATTCATTATCGTAATTTACCGGCTACGTATAGACATTATAGGTAGTTCCGTTCCGACATAAAATGATTTGTAAGAATTAATGATAGGTACTAGTAACAAAAAATAGTAACCTGCAACAGTAATAAGCAGTTTGTTGTTTCAAACATATAATAAGGTGCCTGCAGAACCTACATAAAATAAAATATTGACAGCTTAAACTTTAATGTCATATCAGTTGACGCGATTTCTATGTTGTTGTGTCAAATCGGACCTGTCTACGGATGATTTCATGTATAAGTAAATCTAGTGTACAGTGTGTTACGTTACGGGCAAGCGGGAATTTATTCAAATTAGTGATTCTAGAGTTTTCATCTTACAGTTTTTATAGCGTCATGTTGGTAGCATTGGAAAATATGTAAATTTTATGGCGGCAATAATATTACATACAAATTTACAATGCTACCAACATGACGCCATAGGAACTATAAGATGAAACGCACTCTAGGTATCTATGCTAATTAACGAAAAAAACAGCTGTTCAATACATTTTGCTCAACTAGTCATGAGTTTCTTTCTATGAAACAGTAGTTTTTTGTGATTTCGCAGATGTCCCCGTTCAGTCATTTTGTATATAGACATTTGACAAACATTAATACATTGCATTTCTATCAAAAGATATAAATCATTTCATAATGTGACGCCGTAATACACCATGTAAAGGTATCACGGTAGAATTTTTGTAATATGTGTATCGCGTGCATGCATGTGTGTGTTTATTCACAGGTAAAAAGTTGTTTATTTTGTTGCACAGCTGAACTTCCTACCAAATACGAGTACAGTATACTGTTTTATAATAACGCTACTGACCTATTATTAAGGTGACGGGAAAATGCCCGTTATTTCATAGTGCCAATTATTTTTGCATTTTCCTTTACGAACCGGTGAACCGTACGAACGCTTGAATGCAAACTCGCGAAAGCGGTTTAATCCAAACTTGGAGTACCTGTTAAAATAAATTAGGGAAGCTTTCTTATTCCAATGCACGGGGCAAAGTTTAAAATTCTATGAAGAATTTCGGGGAGTACCTATGTACCTTTCACTTGTTGAGTAAAGCTTGGTTTTATAAGTTTTGTAGAAAGATCGATAGCTGAGTCAGCTTGTTATCAAACGTTATCAAATTAAAATGCAAACAGATTTGCTACGATTCGGCAAAGCGTAGGCAGAGCGTAGCAATTACTACGAATGTTAATACGCTGCTACGAATCAGTCAGTCGTGAGCGAGTCTATTTTGATATGTTTGAATTTCGCTGAATATACTAGTTCATCATCTGCGCGCGACCACTTGTATTCCCATCACATCTTTATTACATTGTAGTCTAAACGACCTGATTTTCTATGAGAAAGATGGTTCTGTGCTTCTGAGGATTTTTTAAATCGCCAAATACACTAACTTTCACACTGCACACTTGTCGTTACACAAACATGTCAGAAGCTAATAATACCCAACAGCAGGTTGTTTAAAAACTTCGATACCTGGGTTCACGGCATCGTTGGACGACTCGTGCCCGATTTACGAAACTACAGGCTACAATTCAATAGGCGAATTTTGCTTAGCCTTTGCGTAGCCTGTAGTTTCGCTGCAAAGGCCATCGGTGTCCCACACGTAGAGAGAGAGAGAGAGAGAGAGAGAAAGAGGTGGCATCGTTCATCGATTCACTTTGCGAGTACTACACAAATGAAGAAGAAGTACTCACCAGCTATAGCCCGGCCCAGCAGCAGCGTGCTGAAGATGATGGACAGCACCCGGCAGCGGCCCTGCGTCGCCATCTTGCCGAAGCCAGCGACCATCAACTGCGCGCGACCATGCCATCACCACCACCAACACATCACACTGTATCTACATCACATTACACAAGAAGTACTCACCAGCTATAGCCCGGCCCAGCAGCAGCGTGCTGAAGATGATGGAGAGCAGCCGGCAGCGGCCCTGCGTCGCCATCTTGCCGAAGCCAGCGACCATCAACTGCGCGCGACTATGCCCACACCACTACCAACACATCACACTGTATCTATATGACACTACACAAGAAGTACTCACCAGCTATAGCCCGGCCCAGCAGCAGCGTGCTGAAGATGATGGAGAGCAGCCGGCAGCGGCCCTGCGTCGCCATCTTGCCGAAGCCAGCGACCATCAACTGCGCGCGACCATGCCCTCACCACCACCAACACATCACACTGTATCTACATCACACTATACAACAAGTACTCACCAGCTATAGCCCGGCCCAGCAGCAGCGTGCTGAAGATGATGGAGAGCAACCGGCAGCGGCCCTGCGTCGCCATCTTGCCGAAGCCAGCGACCATCAACTGCGCGCGACCATGCCCTCACCACCACCAACACATCACTGTATCTACATCACACAAGAAGAAGTACTCACCAGCTATAGCCCGGCCCAGCAGCAGCGTGCTGAAGATGATGGAGAGCAGCCGGCAGCGGCCCTGCGTCGCCATCTTGCCGAAGCCAGCGACCATCAACTGCGCGCGACCATGCCATCACCACCACCAACACATCACTGTATCTACATCACACAAGAAGTACTCACCAGCTATAGCCCGTCCCAGCAGCAGCGTGCTGAAGATGATGGAGAGCAGCCGGCAGCGGCCCTGCGTCGCCATCTTGCCGAAGCCAGCGACCATCAACTGCGCGCGACCATGCCCTCACCACCACCAACACATCACTGTATCTACATCACACAAGAAGTACTCACCAGCTATAGCCCGGCCCAGCAGCAGCGTGCTGAAGATGATGGAGAGCAGCCGGCAGCGGCCCTGCGTCGCCATCTTGCCGAAGCCAGCGACCATCAACTGCGCGCGACCATGCCATCACCACCACCAACACATCACACTGTATCTACATCACACAAGAAGAAGTACTCACCAGCTATAGCCCGGCCCAGCAGCAGCGTGCTGAAGATGATGGAGAGCAGCCGGCAGCGGCCCAGCGTCGCCATCTTGCCGAAGCCAGCGACCATCAACTGCGCGCGACCATGCCAACACCACCACCAACACATCTCACTGTATTTATTTATTAAACTTTATTGCACAGAAAGTACAAAGGGCGGGCCTAATGCCACGCGGCATTCTCTACCGGCCAACCAAAAGGTAAACTGAGAGAGTCAAAGCGGGTGCACTGATATAAAAAACATGAAATCAGGTTTAAAAAAGTAACACAATACATTAAATTAATAATATATACAAAAAATAACAATATATACCTACATAACTTAAGACAAAATAGAACCTTACTTTGTTACATAAACTTGATATAAAAATATACTATAATATATATTTTAATACAAATATATAAATAAATATGATATACCTCTGACTAAAAACAAACAGAAAATAGTAAGACGTAATGCAATCAACGCCATCTACCAAAGAAACAAAGAGAGTGACAGAAAATTATGTTAGATGGCGGGGGTGATACGAATTTCGTTTGACATGTCTCGGGAAAGGAAAAAAAAAAGAAAAAAAAAACTTGAGTAAAGTGAAGTGAGTGAAATATCATCAAAGTAAAACTGACATCTGGAAAAAGAAAAATAGGTGTGGAAAAAATTAGCTACTACTGTATCTACATCACACTACACAAGAAGTACTCACCAGCTATAGCCCGGCCCAGCAGCAGCGTGCTGAAGATGATGGACAACAGCCGGCAGCGGCCCTGCGTCGCCATCTTGCCGAAGCCAGCGACCATCAACTGCGCGCGACCATGCCCGCACCACCACCAACACATCACACTGTATCTACTTCACACAAGAAGAAGTACTCACCAGCTATAGCCCGGCCCAGCAGCAGCGTGCTGAAGATGATGGGCAGCAGCCGGCAGCGGCCCTGCGTCGCCATCTTGCCGAAGCCAGCGACCATCAACTGCGCGCGACCATGCCAACACCACCACCAACACATCACACTCTACATCACACAAGAAGAAGTACTCACCAGCTATAGCCCGGCCCAGCAGCAGCGTGCTGAAGATGATGGAGAGCAGCCGGCAGCGGCCCTGCGTCGCCATCTTGCCGAAGCCAGCGACCATCAACTGCGCGCGACCATGCCCGCCCGCCGCCGCTGACGTCACCAAAACATCGCACTGTCCACGTCACTGCACTTCGTCAACACATCTTTGAGGTTATCACTTCACTGTAGTTGTTTGGTTTGGGTACAAAGTTTTATTAGGTTAGGTTTGTAGCAATTTTTTAAGGTTATGTTTGTTGTTTAATGTTTTTTCCTACTCTGCGAATAAAAATTCCAATGTAATAATTATAAAGCTTCCTGTAGGAATTTGTAACCAACATAACGACCAATTACCACAACATTTTTTGCTCGTCTCACAACCAATGTGTTTGTGGTTTCCGTTTGGGCCAGGACGTGGAAATTAATATTTTACTGCATAATAATTGGACCAAAAGGTGCGCTAAAGTAGGGTCATTTTATGGAAGGGTTTTACGAGCCGGCCGTTCTGATGCAGAAAGTTTCACTGACATCATCGTAGTAGACTTTGTCTCGCACTGTTTCAGAGCGGTATAGGTACGCTTCATCCTTTGCTAGAATTTCGCTATAAACGTGACTATGAAATATATTTTCTATGGCTGGCTACTATTTTATATACTAGCGGCCCATTAGCGGTTTCACCCGCTGCAACCCATTTTCCTGCGGGAAAAAGATATTTTCCGTTATTTGTTTTATTTACAAACATTCCTCTTGAATCACTCCAACTATTACAAAAATCAGCACTATATTCATTGCGTAGTTTATGAGGAATTAACGATGTTCATGATGGCAGACAGAGAAACGTAAAAAGCGACTTCATTTTATACAATGTATTGATGATTTGTACCTACTATGTACAATGATATTATATGTAGACTATGTATTGATGAATTCATGAATTAACACTCATTCTTCTAACCAATTTGTGAAATGAACAGAAATGTTAGGTAGGTAGGTAGTCCAGGTACCATCCAAAAAGAATTGACAAATACTCGCTCGCAATATATACACGTGTTCAGAATAAACGGGTTTCAATGCAAATCGGTGTTTTGCACAGAAACACTTTTCAGTCCGCATCACTGAATAACAAAAGCCAGATTTTCATTAACTCGTATTGTTCTCGGCAAACAAATGTAGTTAATATATCTAAATACATGCTTGTACCTACCAAGGAATCGCGGATTTTTGAACCATGAACTACCTACTATGATATCAAATACTTTCCATGAAAAATTCTGCATCTGAGCTCGACGAGCTCGTTGATTGCCATATTTTTGACACATCTGCATAGGTAATTGATAAAAAACAACATTTAATCCTAAATATTTTTCTCGATAAAGATGAACTCTAATTTTTTTAAGTAATTTAAAAAATACAAGAAGTTTTAGTATGGTGCGGTTGTAGGTATTCGTCCATGGCGTGTACAGCTTTGTTGTACAAGTCCGTCAATGGCGGCACAGTTTGCTAGCGTAAATAAAGAACGGTGTGATTGGGGCTTGAGGTTTGAGGTTTGTGTCCAAACAAAACTTCCCGCTTAGCTAATTGCATTTGTCGTTTACAAAGCTCATGTCTTTGTGGCAATAAAAGTCAGCAGTTACGTTGTAAATTAGCAAGTCCCTACCTGTCCGTCCATATTGCTTCACGCATATTATCAACTTGCGCTTTATGTAGGTGCTCCTTCACAGAGTGTTGGCCATATAGTTACCAACCAGTCCTCTATGCCAACATTAAGCATCATTCTTTAGTACTTTTGACTACTGTCACACTTATAGTATGAGTAGGTAAGATAAATAAGATATATTTTTTTTTCGGGTTTTCTGTCCCGTTCTGACCCATCATGAAACATAAGTGAAGAGATATTGAAGTATTTTAAGGCCTTTATTTTTTTTGTAGTTACATGTGTTGATTCTCAAGCCTGCAATTGTATCTTTCTACTTAGTAGGTAGGTACACACGGTTTCAACGCTTCGAAATTAAATTACAAAATTAATAATTAATTACTTGTCGCGGTGCCGTAAACAAAAATACAGTGTTTTACAGCATTGGGCTGTCGGTGTATTAATGTGGAGTGGTCATTTGTTAAATTAGGGTCTTCATGAACTCTACTTTCACGTGTTCAAAAGTTTCAACTTCACCTTACATTACGTGGTCACCGAAGGACACATTACCGCAAGCTTTAGTATTTTTTCAATGTAAAGCAAACCAAGATCATTAGGATTTGTGGCGACTTTTGTTTTCGAAGTCGTAGAACGCACTCGTCGTCGCGTGACTCTGGGCGTTGACACACACGTGTTATAGAGCAAGGCCACGGGTAGTTACAGGGGAATTAACATAGTAACATACCCAACTAATTTGTAAGAAAGCTGTGATCAGTGTGGATTTGCTTTAATTCTTTATTCTTTGTAGTTGTAGGTATGTAGGTAGAAACAGCGGTAAGTAATAGTGATAGTGTGTGCGGAGGTAGGCTAAGCAGCCTACGCACACTCTTATTAGTTAAAGTATAGTAGTCTGGAAGTGTAGCAAACTGAAATGGCAGTAGGCTGGTCACATCTGTCGTAGAACCGATAGACGGTGAAGTAAGCGGGTTCTCTGAGTGGAGGTCACAACTCTGGCCGGGCCGTGTGGCTTACCCTGGAGGAGGCTTATGTTCAGCAGTGGACTGCTATATGCTCATGTGATGATGTGATGAGATAAACAAAATTTACCCATGAAGAAATACGACCTGTGCCAGTTTGAATATTCTCTATAAGTAACTTGAAAAACTGTTGATTCTTATTCCAATGATACTTTAATAAGTAGGTAAACCAGTGCTACGATTTTCATGCAAATTATGTACTTAAATTCTTTGTTCATAACACAGCCGAAACGAGGTCAAGTGGAAGCTTTTAATTGCAGCTTTTTTGGATTTCAACCGGACTTTTATAACGGTCGTTGCGATTATTCTATTCATTTTAATAAGCAGTCTCAAGGCTTTCACCAAAATCCCCTCAAAATTAAAAGTGCAATTATTTTTTCCCTGATGAGGGTACTTAAATGCTATTTTCTATTTTGAGGAGTGTTTATTTCGAAATTTCTTTAAAATATTAATGAGGAAGTAGGTGACACAAGGCGTGGAACCAGTAAATAGGTCGTTACTGGCATTACATACGAGGGGGTGATTACGACATTAGATATATATATATAGAGGCATGCTACTTTATTATAATGGTACCCTTATTTTCCAAGTGTCGCGGCGTCGCGGCGGCGTCGTTGACGCTGTCAAATGACTGGTTTGTATGGATTTGTATGGGGATACCAGAAAGACCGGGCGTCAACGTCAACGACGCCACCGCGTCGCCGTCACGTTGACAGCGCGCTGAGAAGTTCAGGGTTAGTATGGGATGCGGTCGGGTTTTTCTACAAGACCGTCGTTGCCGCGACGCATGGTTTATAAGCCTAACATTAGGATAAAACAGCGAAATAGCGTATGGAATATGGATATGATAGATACCCTTATTTTGCAAAGTTTGCGCTGGGGCTACTCTTCAATGTGAATCACTTTGTACTAACGTGTAGCGCCTAGTAAAGTAAGTATAACATCAAATAACGCCTACTTATATTTTTTACATAAAATAAAAGTGAATTGATTATTATTTCGTGCCAGACCTCCTGTCGCAAAATAACGCACCCCGGAGTCAGAAATATTAAATTAAGTACGCAACTCCTAGATAATAATATTGAAACTACAGCTTTGATTACCTACGTTATTGTTGTTTAGGAATAACTGTGTCACATAAACTGGAAAACAATACACAAACTGCGGAACGAAGCGTGGCGTCTCTGCAGCACTCGCAGTGGAGTTTAGCGGCGCCAAGTTGGGCGAAACTTAATAAAACTTGGCCGGCGCGCGACCGAACGCTGCGTGCCAATCATAAATTCCAACTTTTGTCTAATCTACTGCGCTGAACTAGATTGTTTTGCAAAATATACATACATACATACATATATCACGCCTATACCCCTTGCGGGGTAGGCAATTAACAAGCGTAAACGTAAGTTTGCGAAATAGCATTATTTAGGCAATCGTTAGATACTATCTTGTTTGTACATTTTCCCTTGTATATTTCAAAAATTTTACTAGCATTTAATTCTTTTTATCTTTTTATTGATGCTTAGTCTTTTTGTATATGGATGTATTGAGAATTTTTCTGAGTTTTTATCAGTCACTGAATTTTTGATAGGCAAGTAGATAGTGCGGCAAATGACAACACTCGCGAAAAGGTTTGATGTCAATTGTCATAATTATATTCTTAAATCAAAATATAATATTGTCGTAGGTATACACAACTTATTTTAGCGTCGTCGGCGTTGCATTATATGACTTGTAACTTAAAATAATTATGTTTTCGTTACATTCTTAAAATAAATAAACTTGGAACATGAGTCCAACATTCCACGACTGAACTCTACTCAAGTGTGTTCCAAACAAATTGCCCAATCAAGGTAGGTCCATTTCATTAAAGTCAGGAAACACTTCCGAAATGATTAAAAAAACTGTTGAAAGCCGATAGAAGAACATGAGGTTGAGGCTTTGTTAAAATTATCCATCGCGTGCGTACACGGTCGACTCGATAGTAGTACTATTTTAGTGAACAAATTTTATAATAGGTTGAACAGTGAAATGTTTCAACATCGAATGAGAGATTGTCCGACCACATTTAACGAAAAACAACATATGGATGGCGATCCCTAGCGTCATAGATGTATGCCATCTATATTATATATTTTTTAAATGTTATCGCCTGCACATAGGTTGATGTGAAGGCGATAACCTGCACATCAACCTATCCATAGTCCCTTAAATGGTAAGGGACTAACTTATACAGGTTATTCAAAAAATACTGAATATAACCAATACCTATAAAATATCCGTAGGTAGGTTAACCAGCTGACTAGCGATAGTACCTACTAAAAGGAGTGTAAGTTAAATATACCTAGGTACCTCAATTTAATGTTACACAAAAAGTTTTAATTCAAATATTTTGGTTTGAATTTATTTACTTTACTTATTTATTACATACCTAGTCCAGCATTGTTTTGATAATTATTTGATTTTTATTGAATTAAAATTACTATATACAAAATAAGTTTGGACATTTTCCCCATTTTATAAGTTTTTTACGTATCTCCCTTTACTTTTAATACTCACGTTAAAAATGTAGGGGAAAATATAAGTCTTTATATCGTGGAAGGGTCGTTGTGCTTGAACATAATTATGGTGCTCCAAATGTTAAGAGAGGAAGTGGAAATTGCCCTGTTAAGTATCATTGACATGATTCTGAAGAATAAGGACAGTGTCAATCAAGAAATCATGAATTTATAACAGATTGTGTGGTGCGGAGTTATACAAGCATCACTCCACGTTGCCCAAGCAAACCATCATCATAATCACCATCTGCCTGCCTTTATTAATAACCTAGGTCATCAAGATGGAAAGATTGTGCTAAGCAAGAATCAGAAGAATCAGAACTCGGAATTGGCTGGATGTTGGAAAATAAAAAGAAAATATTAATGTACGTTACAAGACCTCATTACACAACTTATAGCAGCATTTAGAGATTGATTAGCAAAGAAAATAAACATAAGCTTGCAAATCCTAAAATAGCCGGAAGAACTAGGCAGATGCACGTTATGCCGCCAGTAATCTACAATGGTACTCCTATTCCTTATACTAAAACTGCCAAAAACCTCGGAATCATGCTTGACTCTCACTTGTCGTGGGTAGCTCAAGTTAATAGTGTCAGCAGCAAAATGCATTATTCCTTTCATGCACTCAAACGCCTTCAAAACTTTCTGCCTCTGAAAACCAAGATTTCGTTAGCTCAAACTCTCCTCTTCCCAATCCTAGATTACGCCGATACATGTTATCTTGATGTCACAGAGGAGCTATTAAACAAGCTGGAGCGTATTCAGAATCTTTGCATTCGCTTTGTCTTTGGACTGCGCAAATATGACCATGTGTCTCACTTCCGTAAACAGCTCAAGTGGCTACCGATCCGACTTCGCAGGAATACTCACATTCTTTCTTCTCTCTTCAATGTTCTGCACAATCCTCGTGCTCCTATCTACCTTAGTGAACGTTTCAGCTTCTCTCGTCCGCAGGACAAACCTTGTCGCTCCAACGTTCGGTCTCTTCTTACTATTCCTCTTCACCGCACTGATTTCTATTCTTATTCGTTCACTGTTCATGCGGCTAGGCTGTGGAATTCGCTACCACACACTGTACGAGACAGTCCCTCTATCACTGTCTTTAAAAAAAGAGTGAAAGAGTATTATCTATCTCTAGATTGTTAATATTAGGTATATATTTATATATATTATACATATGTACTATATTGTGTATATTAATTTATGTATGTTTATTATATATTAATTAGTTACGTATTATTTAGGATATATAATATATTACTGATTCTTTTTGTTTGTTGATTTAGTTATGCTGTTGTACACGTCTTCTCTGCCTTTCTTTGTAAATGTCTCACTTCCGTAGGTCGGCTGGAAGAAATTTCTACCTAGAAATGAGCTGTGCCTGTTGTGTCATATATCTGTTGTTTTTGTCTTTTGTTTAATTTTCTTGTGTGCAATAAATGGTAAAATAAATAAATAAATAAATGCATGTCATATGACGTATGTAACTGCCTTGACAGACCCACGGGCTATTACCACAACTAATTTAGGGTTTTCCATTAACGGGTCCAGACAAATATGGGAGACCCGTACAAAACCGTATACCTGGGTAAAACCGTATACCACTGTTATCTCCAAATTCGTTTTGAATTTTACGCGCGCGCGCCATTTGAAAGCAGCTACCAAATAGGATCAATCCGTAAACAAACACTTGTTGATGCATGCCCAGATGCCCACGCGTTAATGAGTTATCGAAAATAATTGATTTGAAGGTGCTCCGATCTAATTTTTGCGTTTACAAATGCGTTCACTGTATAAAATACGAGAGTAGTAGGTAAGTACCAAATTGGTTACGTATTTCTGTGTGCATTTACTGTATAACCACAGGGTTTATGCCGGCAAATCAAACTTGTGTATGTAGTGAAGCTTCAATGTTTGTGTGTTGGGACCTGGGGCAAAACCGTATGGGGTAAAACTGGCCGGGTTGATTTGTATACGATTTACAAAGAAAAAATGCAAAATGCTATTGAAAGTGTGGTTGGTGGTGAATTAGGGTATTAAAAAGCGTTACAAAGTTATGTCATATCGAAATCGATGCTGCAAGACCGGGTGAATATATTTAGATCATCTGGTAATCTGGTTGCAGCTACCAGCAAAGGATTGGGAGGTATACGGTATTGTCCACCCCCTGGGGTAAAATTTTTGAGTTTTTGTTTGAGACTGATTGTCACATTTCTTATTGATTTTAATAGTTAATGATCAGTGCAATGTGTACTAGGTTATATGTTTTAATAAAGGTTACCAAATGATAACCCAATCTTTATTATTTGCTGAGCTACATAATTTTTCCGTTAAATATACGGTTTTGCCCCGGTCTCCCCTACATGATTATTTAATCTTGGAAATGGGCAATAGGGTTCCCTAGCTGTAAATATCCTCTGACTAACATAACTGCTTCTCCTGACCCATTATTTTAGGTTACCTATTATTTTAGGCTGAAACCTTCGGATAATAGGTAGTACCAATGTAAATTTTATTGTATCAACCTACGCTACAATATTATATGTTTGCTGTCCTATTTATATCTGTTGTACTAAAAATAAATGCAATGTTTTTACTCATACTGCTCATACATAAATAAAATGCGAGCGCCTGGAGAGTGGCAGTATTTCTCAGTCCTACTAAGAAATGCAACGAGCTTGTACGCGACATTTTCCTCTATTAAGGCTATAAACAAAAATGACAAAGAGCGAGTTGGACACGTTAAAATCTAGGCTTGCAAAGCGATAATGTATATCTATGTGTCGTACTTGTCACTGTACGATAGGGTGCCATAGCTTCAGAGTAGGTTGAGTAACGATAAAAGAAATCCAAAAAAATTAAGTAAAATTCTAGTACAAACGAATCTTTTTTATGAAAACGTTTGACGCGCGAGGCCAATCAGTTGGCTCAGTTGCGCGGGCTTTTTCTTACTTTTTACTACGAGATTTCAAATATTTTTACGGCTTTCTTTATTGCTACTGAATCTACCACTAAGCTATGGCACACATTTAAATTAACACCCTGTATAAAAATAACATAATTTGTATGAACCGGCCTGGGACCTCGAAGATTTCTTGTAACACCTAAAACATGCATGTGCATTTTTTTATAATCGCATATACTTACGTCGCCGGATGCGTTTATGAAACAGTGTAAGTTTCTGCGTTTTGTTATTTCTACGTCGGTTTTTATTACGGGAAGTTCGAAGTTTATTTTCATCTAACAGACCCATGCGTTAGCGCTGCGCTAAAAATGCGCAGACTTTACGTCTGGGCCCCGCCATGATTTAACAAGGGATCTCGATCCATTACACCTATGAATCTACGAAAAACGTCCAAAATAGCTCAAGCTGCGAACGGAATCGGCTTTTTCCATTATATTGGCGTTTACCGGTCGCACGCATTATATCGGCGAGGCGCGAACGTCTACTAAATCTCCATTACATCAGACCATTCACGTTTTTTCCCTCGATCGCAATCCTCGCAACGTTTCTTTTCACGTGATAAATGTACAACGTCCGGTGAAGCTAAATATAACTTCCAATAAGCGTTCACTTCAATAGTCGTGAAACGGAATCTAACTGATTGGGAAAAGTTCAAAGAAATTCTTGCAAAGCTACTCTTGCGTGAGAGCCGGGCAAATTAATTCGTTTAAAAAGTTTTTTTCCTTATTGCGTGACTCTCGTTTATAAATAACTGGGGAAATGCTTCGTTTTGTCTGCGAGGGAGTGGGTTGAAAAGTTTGTTTCATTCATAAGAAAGAAATAATTAATGACCCTGATTACAATACTTATTCTTTTTCAGTGTTGGTCGGAAGGGCGAAAGAAATGTTGGAAACGGATGTTATCTGTCAAAATATTTATTTGTTTGCGCTAGGATAACAAACACGGCGTTGTCGGTTGAAATACGACGACGTAGCGAAGTGCTACGTTTCCTACTACGGCGTAGCAGCCTTTTTTAATCGCATCACACATGGTTTAAAAAATAAATACTATAAATATTCGTAAAGTATGGAACACAAAATAGGAAGGTAACACATATAAGTGCGGCCGTTTGAAGAGACCATATTTGACAGCTTTCAAACTCAAACTAAAAGACATGTCAACAAAATAAAAATATGGCCTATTTGATCGGCTTTACTCAAATTATTTGATTAAATATGTAATAAAATATTTGCAAACAATTTGACTCTAGATATGGCATAAGAAACTTTATGGCTCAAACTTATAGGACAAACTCTGACAACAGAAAACCCATCTATCAACTACTTACGTAGGTACCTATTTGATATAATTTTGTACCTTTGTTCTCACCTGTCCTACTGAGTATGTTCTTGTAACGATGTGAAAAAATGTTTAGTACCTGGTGAACTATTTTAAAGTGTAAACTTAAACAACTCACCGTAGCAAGTTAACACAACAACGCAATTAGGCAAGCAAAGTTTATGAATCTAGCGCAACTTAATTAGGCACCCGGGAAACTGTTAATAAATCGCAAGCCAGTACATAAACCATACTATGTATTCCATTTATAGTTACTTAACCTTCTTTATTATACATACCTATTTCTCTCTCTCTCTCTCTCTCTCTCTCTCTCTCTCTCTCTCTCTCTCTCTTCGTGTGGGACCGAGCCATTCAAGGACCCGATGAACCCTGGTGTCAGAGTTTTTCAACCGCCTACTACACTCTGACATGGTTAAGTGACGACCGCCATCAGAGACAGCAGCTTAATTCATACGAGACCCACGGGAAAGGTATGGGGTGATGCTATTGTACCGCTACCACACGGCATATAGTAACATAACCTTCTTTATTATATGTCGGAGAATGATCAAACTCTGTGGGTATTTGGTGAAATTATTTGACAGTTGATAGTTCGCGTTTTGATAATTTGTCTTTCCATTCCATTGCTAGTTGAATCTTGCAGAAACGAAACGCATAGCGCTGGCAACACTCGACATAGGCGGTGCGCTTTATTTGCACACCGTAGGCTAAAGACAGCAAGATAGACTGGATTTACTTTAGAGGCGGTGTAGCTCGTTCTCACAGTTCAATGTTGGCTGCGTTCGTGTTAAAGAAACGGACCTGAGGCGGCAAACTGAGTAAACAACTTTGACAGTTCTAGTTTGGGTTACAATCGCGGTTGTGTAGTGAAAATGGAAGATTGAGTGACTGAACGAATGAACTCATTCGAGTGGGATTGACGAATGATGAACTCGAGTGTCGAATACGACACATTGATTCATTCTCGGTTTGGCCGCGCTGCCGTTAACTTGTCTTTTGAGGTTAGATTTCAATCCGGCGAAATCTTGGTAATCTTGGAGTATTTCGAGGTGCTGTGGTCTTCAGGCGATGGCGGAGCCCTAGATTCGTATAGGCTACGGAATATTTGTGGAGATTGTGACAGTTCCAGCTAAGGTATGGTTTTGTTTGTGTCTTTTCGAAGTTACGATCGTAATCCGATAGAATCATGGTGATCCTGGTGTATTTAGAGAAACCAGGGTCTGCAGGTTATAGTGGAGCCCTAGCTTTGTAAGGCTAGTGGAATATTTTAGGGCATCATGAAGTGTTCGTTATCGTTTTACCCTCGGAAGGTTACTGGTATGCAAAACGTTAGTGAAGTGCAGAAATCGTGCGAGAATGGTGATAATAACTGGTGGTCTATCCTTGTAGGCATGCAGGGCTGCAGGCAGAGGACTTCAACGGTGTCTGGTGTTGAAGATTGCTGATTATCGGGATCTGACGACTGGCGAAGAAGCGCTGACGTGGATTAGCGTGAGTCTAAGGTTCCGAGATTGTTCCTCTAGGTGTGGTGTGAATGCTGTCGTATGGTTACACCATGCCTGATGAGTCCTGCAAGGACGAAACAGCCTGGATGGAAAAGCTGACTACGTGATAGTGAGTATACTGTGGTTTATCATTACAATGGCAGTGGTTCGAGGTAGCATGTGACGATGCAGTATCCTGACAGAAGTCGGCAGTTGACCATGCAGTATCCATCAAGTATCCATCAGGTGCTCGACGAGTATACGCCCCGATGTGCTGTTGGTTTTATATCCTGACATTCCTGACGCGCGTAAGTTTGTATGTTTTGTTATGTTTTGGCCTTCTTCTATGGCCCTTCTTCCCGCTCGTGCCCCTTACTCCTGATATATCTTCGACATCAGAAGTGGGATGACCTTTGTTTTTGTGAGGAGCTTAAATTTTGTCATTGGTGTGCTACGAATTCAGATAATTGTAAGAATATAGAATCGAGTACCATCACTTGGTGGAGTACCATTGCTGACAGTTGTTTTGGTTGTTTGTATTGCAGCATACTTCTTTGCTATTTGGTATAGGGTACGATCGTTTGGGTGTGTGTAACCTCTTACACATACGAGGTGTTGTATGTGTACCATTGTTTTGTTAGTTTTTGCTTAGATTTCTTACGAGATAGCGGACATTGTTGTAGATACGGTTAACCTGTCTTCTCTGAACTTGGAGGTGAATAATAATGATTCTGATAACAGAAGTTGTAAGTCGTTGTATTTAGCCTCACTGACGGAATTGGTGATTGGGTGGATAGCCTGATTATGACATGGCAGGTAGCCTAACTTGGCGGGAAACCTGTGGCAGGGCGGGTAGCCTGATTATGACTTGGCGGGTAGCCTGATTATGACTTGGCGGGTAGCCTGATGATGACATGGCGGGTAGCCTGATGATGACATGGCGGGTAGCCTGATGATGACATGGCGGGTAGCCTGATTATGACATGGCAGGTGGTCTAACTTGGCCGGAAGCCTGGCAACTTGGTGGTTAGCCAAGTTGGTACTCCTTTGGTGGGTAGCCAAATGGAAAGCGTTTATTTGGTGGGTAGCCAAATAAACTGAGTGTTCTCTTGAGCTTGGTGGGTAGCCAGCTCTGATCGTTTGGTGATTAGCCAAACTCTCTCGTTACGCTTGGTGGTTAGCTGACGTGATTTTACGTGACGTGAAAATATTGAGAGACCGTTGATTTGGGTACCACTTTGTTCTAGAACTTCTTACTTTGAGTGGCTTTTTGATTTTGATTGATTTGAATATTGTTTAGAGCTTTTTCGGTTTCATCTTTACTGATTCTGTACGGGAATGACTTGTTTGAATCATAGTGATGATTCTTCACAGATATGACTTAGTTTGAATCACAGGGATGATTCGTGACAGAGATGACTTAGTAATGAATGAATCACAGGGTTGATTTGTCACAGGGATGACATGTTCAAATCACAGGGTTAATTTGTGTGACAGAGATGACATATTTGAATCACAGAGACGATGTACGTCACAGGGCTGACGTACGTAATGTTTCTTTTCTATTATCATATCACTGAGACGTTTGACGAATGTTTTGCAAGCTACAGGGATAGCTGGGGGATAGAGACTCAAGGTTGTTTTTACGATTTTGTTGTCTATTTTCAATGCGTACTTATGATTAGAGATTTTTTGTTTGTTTACAGATTCCACTGCAGATTCAATTGTTCTTGGTTTTGGGGTGTAAGTCGTTTTTGTGTTTTATGAAGTGCACACTTGACTTGGCTGTATTGATGATGACTGAAAGAGAATTGAGTTTTGTTTAATCAAAAGTACAGTGTATTCCTGCTAGTACATGGTGAATGTTTGTGTAGTGTCGGTGGCTTTCTTGACCAGAGGAACATAATTGGCAATCATCATATTGCTGTTATGTGCCTTGCTATGATAGAGAGCTCTGATTTCGCAGCATACTGGTTGACTTGAGATCAGATCAGGTGCAAATGGAGATTGCCCTGAGATCTATCAGTCGCCAGGCACGAGTTATCTTGAGACCTATCAGATGCCAGCAGGCTGTCTTCGGATCACATCTGACACCATATGGATTGTCTTGTGATCTATCAGACGCTAGATGCAGGTTATCTTGAGGACTATCAGATGCTCGTTTACAGTTGTCTTGAGATCTATCAGATGCCAGATGCAGTTAGTCTCTGGATCACTTCAGTTGCAATGTGAATATTGCACTGGGATCTATCAGACATTCACTGCAGGTTATCTTGAGGTCTATCAGACGCTGAATGACTGTTGCCTTGAGATCTAACAGACGCCGGCTGCAGGTTATCTTGAGATCGGATCAAGTAACAGTCAATGGTTGCCCTGAGATCTATCAGACGCCGGATGCGGAACAGGTTGTCTTGAGATCGGATCAGGCACCATGTGCAGATTGTCTTGAAGTCTATCAGACGCCAGACTACGGTTGTCTTGAGACTTATCAGACGCTGCTTTCGGTTTGGTTTGTCTTGAAGTCTATCAGACGCCAGACTACGGTTGTCTTGAGACTTATCAGACGCTGCTTTTGGTTTGGGTTGTCTTAAAGTCTATCAGACGCCAGACTACGGTTGTCTTGAGACTTATCAGACGCTGCTTTTGGTTTGGGTTGCCATGGAGTCTATCAGACGCCAGACTATGGTTGTCTTGAGACTAATCAGACGCCAATATGGGTCGTGTTGAAGTATGTTGTGTGTATGTGAGTAGCATAGTAGTTATTGTCGTTGTTGGGTTCTAAGTGGCGGGAGGCCAAACATGGAGCTGCTGCTCTGACTACTTGTTGTGGTCAGGATGGACGAACGGAATGAAAAGCATAGTTGGTTTCCTTTCTTACGCATCAGCCGAGGACGGCTGACTTGTCAGAATGGCCGTGTCGGAGAATGATCAAACTCTGTGGGTATTTGGTGAAATTATTTGACAGTTGATAGTTCGCGTTTTGATAATTTGTCTTTCCATTCCATTGCTAGTTGAATCTTGCAGAAACGAAACGCATAGCGCTGGCAACACTCGACATAGGCGGTGCGCTTTATTTGCACACCGTAGGCTAAAGACAGCAAGATAGACTGGATTGACTTTAGAGGCGGTGTAGCTCGTTCTCACAGTTCAATGTTGGCTGCGTTCGTGTTAAAGAAACGGACCTGAGGCGGCAAACTGAGTAAACAACTTTGACAAATTCTAGTTTGGGTTACAATCGCGGTTGTGTAGTGAAAATGGAAGATTGAGTGACTGAACGAATGAACTCATTCGAGTGGGATTGACGAATGATGAACTCGAGTGTCGAATACGACACATTGATTCATTCTCGGTTTGGCCGCGCTGCCGTTAACTTGTCTTTTGAGGTTAGATTTCAATCCGGCGAAATCTTGGTAATCTTGGAGTATTTCGAGGTGCTGTGGTCTTCAGGCGATGGCGGAGCCCTAGATTCGTATGGGCTACGGAATATTTGTGGAGATTGTGACAGTTCCAGCTAAGGTATGGTTTTGTTTGTGTCTTTTCGAAGTTACGATCGTAATCCGATAGAATCATGGTGATCCTGGTGTATTTAGAGAAACCAGGGTCTGCAGGTTATAGTGGAGCCCTAGCTTTGTAAGGCTAGTGGAATATTTTAGGGCATCATGAAGTGTTCGTTATCGTTTTACCCTCGGAAGGTTACTGGTATGCAAAACGTTAGTGAAGTGCAGAAATCGTGCGAGAATGGTGATAATAACTGGTGGTCTATCCTTGTAGGCATGCAGGGCTGCAGGCAGAGGACTTCAACGGTGTCTGGTGTTGAAGATTGCTGATTATCGGGATCTGACGACTGGCGAAGAAGCGCTGACGTGGATTAGCGTGAGTCTAAGGTTCCGAGATTGTTCCTCTAGGTGTGGTGTGAATGCTGTCGTATGGTTACACCATGCCTGATGAGTCCTGCAAGGACGAAACAGCCTGGATGGAAAAGCTGACTACGTGATAGTGAGTATACTGTGGTTTATCATTACAATGGCAGTGGTTCGAGGTAGCATGTGACGATGCAGTATCCTGACAGAAGTCGGCAGTTGACCATGCAGTATCCATCAAGTATCCATCAGGTGCTCGACGAGTATACGCCCCGATGTGCTGTTGGTTTTATATCCTGACATTCCTGACGCGCGTAAGTTTGTATGTTTTGTTATGTTTTGGCCTTCTTCTATGGCCCTTCTTCCCGCTCGTGCCCCTTACTCCTGATATATCTTCGACATATATATATACTGACCTAGTCAAAGTGTAAAAAAACGCGTGGGACCTATTCGTACTGTAGGTACTTAATAAGCTATATGTGTAATAGAAAATGTTGTATTGTATTGAAGAAACGCCAGCTGTTTACTACCTTGATTCAAAATCTGAAATGACTAATGAAAAATCGCGCAAAAGCTTGAACATAAAATTAGCATTTTTTGCTCATTGCACTACAGATCTCGAAACTGCTCATCTACTTTAATGCATATTCATATTTGCTATGAAATTTCCAAACCAAACATATATCGTAGAGTGTGGGTAACAAAATACATTCTAACCTACATATCTACACGCCTTTAATTCCTTGCATTACTAGTAGCTTCTTCTTCTTCGAGTGGGACACCAAGTCGCCTAATGACTCGATAAAACCTGGTGTCAGAGTTTGTCAACTGCATACGCAAGTAGCATGCCTCTGACATGGTCGTGTAACGACCGCCATCTAAGTGATCATAGAAAGCAACCTGAACCGACGGCTTAACGTGACCTACGAAGGAAGGAACCATCTTGATTTTCAGACAGTCAGGTGGTTCAGACTGCAACAAACATGCCAGACTCACAACAAACTGGGAACAAATTCACAAAGTGATAAAATTCAACTTTGTGAGTGACCGCACTGGGAATTGAACCCGGAACCTTCTGCGTCGCAGGCAGTCGTACTAACCACTGCGCCACATCGGCTGGCAAACAAATAGCAAAATAGGTATATTATTATTGATCTAGTAAGTACTTTACTGTACCTACCAAAAACATTGAAACTATTGATCATTCTGTCCAACAAGTCCGTAACCCTTGCGAGGGAAGTGTCCGTAATGAACGTACAGACACTAATTGTCGGGGAGCGATACTGTGTTTTTTGTGTCCGGAGCAGATTCGTTAGCGCTTGCCCGACGCCCCGTGGCGCAAATACAAACCCTCCTGACTCCTTTTATAGGTATATTATTTATTAGTCGAGTGAATGACCTACTAAACCTACCAAAAACATTGAAACCATTGATCATTCTGTCCAACAAGTCCGTAACCCTTGCGGGGGAAGTGTCCGTAATGAACGTACAGACACTAATTGTCGGGGAGCGACACTGTGTTTTTTTGTGTCCGGCGCAGATTCGTTAGCGCTCGCCCGACGCCCCGTGGCGTAAATACAAACCCTACTGGCTACTTTCATAGGTATATTATTTTATTAGTCGAGTGAATGAACTACTAAACCTACCAAAAACATTGAAACTATGGATCCTTTTATAGGTATATTATTTATTAGTCGAGTGAATGAACTACTAAACCTACCAAAAACATTGAAACTATTGATCATTCTGTCCAAATCCGTAACCCTTGCGAGGGAAGTGTCCATAATGAACGTACAGACACTAATTGTCGGGGAGCGACACTGTGTTTTTTGTGTCCGGCGCAGATTCGTTAGCGCTCGCCCGACGCCCAGTGGCGCAAATACAAACCCTACTGACTCCTTTTATAGGTATACTAGCTGCCCGTCAGCGATTTCACCCGCTGCAACCTAGTATTCCGCGGGAAAAAAGCATTACTCGCCAAGAGATGTCGCTGTTAGTTTTCGGTGAAAACGTTTAAAACGCGGATCGGCTCAGTCAAGCCAGCTTTGCAAAAATATTGAAATACGCGTGGTCCCATAGGAATAAGACATTTTCCCGTGGTAAAAAGTAGCCTATGCGTTAATCTAGATACTCTTCTATATTTGTGCAAAATTTCATGTCAATCTAATCAGCCGTTTTAGCGTGATGTCGTAACAAACACACACACAAACATCCGCCTTTATAATATTAGTAGGATTATTTATTGGTCGAGTGAATACTGTACTGTACCTACCAAAAACATTGAAACTATTGATCATTCCGTCCAACAAGTCCGTAACCCTTGCGAGGGAAGTGTCCGTAATGAACGTACAGACACTAATTGTCGGGGAGCGACACTGTGTTTTTTGTGTCCGGCGCAGATTCGTTAGCGCTCGCCCGACGCTTGGTGGCGCAAATACAAACCCTACTGACTCCTTTTATAGGTATATTATTTATTGATCGAGTAAATACTGTACTGTACCTACCAAAAACATTGAAACTATTGATCATTCTGTCCAACAAGTCCGTAACCCTTGCGAGGGAAGTGTCCGTAATGAACGTACAGACACTAATTGTCGGGGAGCGACACTGTGTTTTTTGTGTCCAGCGCAGATTCGTTAGCGCTCGCCCGAAGCTTGGTGGCACATATACAAACCCTCCTCACTCCTTTTGTAGGTATATTATTTATTAGTCGAGTGAATGGACTACTAAACCTACCAAAAACATTGAAACTCATTCTGTCCAACAAGCCCGTAACCCTTGCGAGGGAAGTGTCCGTAATGAACGTACAGACACTAATTGTCGGGGAGCGACACTGTGTTTTTTGTGTCCAGCGCAGATTCGTTAGCGCTCGCCCGAAGCTTGGTGGCACAAATACAAACCCTCCTGACTCCTTTTATAGGTATATTATTTGTTGGTCGAGTGAATGAACTACTAAACCTACCAAAAACATTGAAACTCATTCTGTCCAACAAGCCCGTAACCCTTGCGAGGGAAGTGTCCGTAATGAACGTACAGACACTAATTGTCGGGGAGCGACACTGTGTTTTTTGTGTCCAGCGCAGATTCGTTAGCGCTCGCCCGGCGCTTGGTGGCGCAAATACAAACCCTCCTCACTCTTTTGAAAAATGAAAATGAAAAATGAAAATTTATTTGCTAATAAATATGGTACAATAGGTCTTATGTTGTTTAAAGAATCACATATTTAGCCACACAATAAATGACATGCAAATATTAATTAAATTACATTAATAAAATAAAACAATGTCAATCAGTTGGTAAGTAAATGTCAAATATAAAAATTTAAGAATGGTCAATACATAACATGTCACATAAAATCATAAAATTTAAGAATAACCAATAAATAAATGTCACATACATTTTAAGATTAAGACATAAATTTGAAGTCGTTGTTACACTTATTACAATACTAAGCAATTTTTTATTTAACGTCATAAAACTCCTTAAGGGAATAAAAACAGCTATCACACAGCCAGTTGAATAGTTTTCTTTTAAACATTGGTAGCGGCAATATTTTTAAGTCTTCAGGTATAGCGTTATAAATTCTTACTACCATTCGTGGACAATTTTTATCAAATAAAGCGCTTTTTCCACGTGGTAGGGCTAATTTATTTGGGTACCTAGTATTGAATTGGGTGATTTGCCTTTTTGACTTAAAAAGATGTATGTTTTTCTTAACAAAACAAGCAACTTCGAAAATATACAAAGACGGTAGAGGTAGAACCCTAAGTTTACGAAAAAGTGGACGGCATGAATCCAGTGGCGCTGCATTGCAAAGTGCTCTTATGCATCTCTTTTGCACTACGAACGCATCCTCTAATTTTCCAGAATTTCCCCAGAGCACCAAACCATATCGTAAAACTGAGGCAACGTAGCCATGATAGGCCATAAGTGCTGTCTTAGTGTCGCTAATACAGCGAATTCTATGTAGGGCATACACAAATCTACTTAAACGATTGCACACATTTTCAATATGAGGAACCCATGTACAATGCTCGTCCAGAGTGATGCCCAGAAATATTGCTTCAGGAACTTCTTTTAGAGTATGATCACTACATTCAATTTTAACGTCTAGTGTTTTCATTTGCCAGTTACGAAATAAAGTATATTTAGTTTTGTTTATATTGACCTGCAAATTGTTGTATTGTAGCCAGTCATAAACAGTATTAATACAATTATTAATTTCTGTTTCAAATGTACATTTATTATTACAAGGGATTATGAGCGAAACGTCGTCTGCAAATAGTACGGTTTTATAGTCTGTAATTTCTGGTAGGTCGTTGATATACAAAAGAAACAACAAGGGGCCTAACACGCTTCCTTGTGGTACACCATGACTATTAGCTTTAAAGGATGATCTGTATGGAATAAGATTGTACCTGTCATCTAATTTTGAGATTTCAACACATTGTGTTCTACTAGAGAGATAAGAATAGAGCCATTCATTAGCAACACCTCTTATGCCAAATCTTTCGCATTTACTTAAAAGTAGCTTGTGATTCACGTAATCGAAAGCCTTGGACATGTCGAAATATACTACAGCAACTTGCTTTCCCTTGTCAATATTTTTGGTTATTTCCTCAACTAATAAGTAACCGGCTAACGCCGTTGACTTGTTTTTTTGAAAGCCGTTTTGTTCTTTTTTTATAATACTATGTAATGTTAAATACTCAGTTAGTCTGGCATGCATGGCTTTTTCAAAGACTTTGGATATAACAGATATTAGTGTTATAGGTCGGTAATTATTGATATCCTCTTTGTCATCCTTTTTATACATTGGTCTAACCATACTTATTTTTAAAGCTGATGGAAATTTGCCTGATGAAAATGAGAGATTTATTAAGTAGTTTAAAACATGGGCAATTGCATGGATACATAGTTTTAATATTTTTGTTGCTACGCCATCGTAACCTACAGCGTTGGTAGAGTTGAGCGTTTTAGTAATTTTAATAGTTTCTTCAATGCTACAAGGTTTTAAGAACATAGAATAATTAATATTAGCAGCAGGCTTATATATATGCCTTGCGTTTTGCGTTTTTGATTTTCCTGCATCGTCTATAAACTTCATGTTAAACTGCTCTGTAATTTGATTAATGTCTCTAATATATTCGTTATCTACTCTAATTTTATCAATCTCATTTAAGGTCATGTCATTATTGTCAGTATCTTTTATTAAATTCCATGTAGATCTGCATTTATTTTTTGAAGACGTCATTATTTTTCTATTAGTAATTTTTTGTGCTATTTTAATACATTTTTTTAGTGTCTTTGAATACTTATTAAATATAATTTTATCATTCTTTTTTTTTAATTTATAGTAGTTAAATCTTAATACTTTACTTTTTCTGCAAGAGACTCTAATTCCTCGCGTAGCCCACTTTAGTCCTTTATTATTTTTATTTATTTTGATGCGTACTTCAGGAAAACAAAGATTGTAAAATAATAAAAACTCATCTATAAATTCACTATACGCTCGGTCAACCTCATTTGCAGCAAAAACCGTACTCCATGATAGAGCTTCCATACAACAAAGAAATTTTTGAATATTTTCTTTGCAAAAATCACGTCTTTTAATGAAGTATTGAAAAATAGACTTTCTGTGACACTCTGTCTCATAACTTAATATTTGGCAAGTGTTATGGTCTGACAACCCTGATTCGCAAGTGCATGCTGTAACATTTTTATTCGAAATGTTACTTGCAATGTGATCTATGCAAGTATTTATTCGTGTTGGATCGTGTATATGAAGCGAACAGTTGTAACTTGAAAGCAAGCTAACTAATTTCTTAGAGGCCTTAGTATCTTTTAACGTATCTATATTTAAATCTCCACACAAAATTAAATCATAATTTGATCTTTGTTTAGCTCTATGTAGTAACTGTTCCAACTTCTCAAAAAATGTTTCTATGTTTGAGTCTGGTGTTCGGTAAATACATATTACTCTACATTTATAAGTTTCAATGTCGACAGCACAACATTCAAAATGTTTATTGATGCATAAGTCATTACACCACTTTAGAGGTTTAAATAAAATTCCATGTTTAGCGAAAATACAAACACCTCCACGTTTCATATTTTTTCTTGACCAATTTGAAGCTAAATTGTAACCTGAGATACGAGCATTACCTTCTGACCAAGGTTTAATAAACGTCTCACATAAGCATATTATATCTACATTAACATTTTTATTTTCAAGGTCGTGCAGAAATATTTCTACCATTTCCCGTTTATTCAAAAGCCCATTTATGTTTTGATGAAATATTGTGCACAGTTTCGTATGTTTTTCCGCCTTAACACCGCTCTGTCCACCATCGAAGCCGGAATTGTGATTTTGTGATATTGGAGCTATTGGAACGGGGCTACAATCACCGTTAGACTCGAAAAAACTTTTTCTCTGTCTGTGTGCTAGCTGATACAAATATCTGTTTAGCTGTTCTGGCGCACATTAATTTATTTTTGTAATTGAGGCATATAATGTTACACATAATTGTTCGACAAGTATTGACTCTATCTACACTTTTAGAGCATAGAAAGCTCAAAATTTTTACATTATTGTGACGAGCATACCTGTTTGATTAAATTATTCAATAAAAATTTATTCATATAATTACTGTAATATACATTTCCTACTAAAATATTGGTATTCGATAAGTGATTTAAAGTAGTATCTAAGCAAGTTTTCAAAGAGTTGGGATTTTCATTATGTTTGCCTGCCATTATTATGACATAATCAGACTTATCGAAGTCTTTACACCATTTTAAACTGTGCTCTACAACATTTTCTAAACGAGCATTAGGTTTTATGACTGAAATAATGTTAAAATCTTCATTACAAAACTTTTTCAGTACATTTCCCAGGTGTTTTCCAGTTTCATCCGATAGGAGAAGTATATTTTTTTTGGCATGCGACATTTCTTTCTTTTGCGTCTTACTTGTTTCTTGAATGGAAACTATATCTTCACGTGTATTTTCAGTTATAGATACCACGGTGGTTTCCTTCGAATCTGGTGTCGGTTTAAGAGAAGAGGTAGACAGTCCATCCTTGGTTTTATCAACATTGTATGTTGGTGAGGTGAATGGGGTGCTGACGAAATTAGGTTGATTTCTCGGAGGGTATTGCATACGTGTGTATTTTGGTGTTAGTCTTGGCGATTGTAGATTATTAGTTTCCACTAACAAGTCCGTATTGATGATACTCTGGTTTGCTCTTTGCTTGATTATCGTGTCTTTTTTTTGTGCAGAAGGGGTGGTTTTTGTTAGTGTGATAAGTTGATTGATTTTGATTTGTTGCCGCGAAATTTCTTCTTTGAGCTGGCAATTATAAGAGACAAATTGTCTCTATCGGCTTCTATCTGTAACCATACTGACTATATGTAGAACTTGGTCCCTCAGCTGGTCAGACCATTTAGTTGGTGAGTGACCTCTGGATCTTTTGCCTTCCGTACTTCCAACGAAAGCCTACAGACTCCGTAAATGTCATATGTGACGGTTTGAATGGACCACAGAGGTACAAACCCAACTATATCACACACTTACCTAAATAACTCCCTAATTTTGTGCATCTCTGTGTTGGCTCGATACAAGTGTGAACACAACACTCTGACTTAACGAATCAATTTTGGTCTTTTAGGTGAATATTCAATGTCATATTTTTTTTTATTATGAAGACAAAATAAAAAAAATATGATATTGAATATTCACCTAAAATACCAAAATGGATTCGTTAAGTCAGAGTCTTTATTCTCATTTGAATACATACAACGACATAGATCACGTTTGTCTACACTGTAGACGGGTTTGAACTAACGCCTCCCGGTGCCGACCGCCCGTGCAGTGGTAGCCTGACCACCTCGCTTTGTTCCTACTCTTCGTTACAGGGCCGAATCAAGAACAAAGTTTTGATTAAACATGTGCTAGTCTATCTATTGACAGTGATTCCACAAATTAGAGAAATGGCGCGTAAGGCGCCCTTACAGATGGCTCACTCAGTACTACCGACGATTTTGACAGTTTCAGAGGAACTCAAGGTAACCAAGAAAATGGTTGCCACGAACGTCATATTTTTGGATTAAAATTGGCTCAGAATAATATGACATTCTTATATCTTTTGTTGTTTTGATAATAATTAGATTTTTGACAGGTAGCAATCTTGGCTATGAAACATAAATAAGGTCGAATGAACTTTCTGTGGTAATTCTAATTCTAGAAGAGTATTGATATGTTTGACATGGTTGTTTCTGTTATGTTAATTCTACTCATCAATACAAACAACTCTTACAGAAAAAAAAATATCTTCTGGCTTGTCAACTACACTCCTTATCAAAAAATCTAAACACTTTCGTTTTTATAGTCAAACAAAATATGAAATTCATGAAATTAAAAGTTGAAAGTAGAAAACTTTTAAAATCTCGTAATATACTCACTATTGAACTTAATTAGGCATATTACATATTAGAGAAATATGTTTATTTCTCTAATAAATGTGATCCGTACTACACTTAAACTTGCTAAGTGTCTCGATTTTTCTGATGAGAAGTGTATTTTCACGATTTTGCCGGTAGCTCTATAGCAAAAGCTGTGTATATTGATGAGTTGAATAACTTCCTTCTTTATGTTTGAGTTTCTGCTAAATTGAACCCTCTATTGAACATGAAATCAGAGAGATGAGCATTTTTTATATTTCACGTATGTACACAAAGTAAGTATTGGCTAGCGCAATCCAGAGAGTCGGCTTCGAGCAAACGCGGCTAAACTCACTCAGACATCCACACGCGTCGTTTACGCGCTCTGTGGAACCGTGTCGAACCGGTAATGGTTGAGTGTGAACGGCGCGTTCGGTGCGGGCGGACGGAATGGCGAGTAAAGAAAAATATTTTTTCTCAAACATGCTAGGAAATATGACAATTTCTTTCAAGAAAACAATCCAGAAAGTTTGACATTGTCTGTGATTTAGTAATTTCTGAACGATTTCTTTTTTACACACCAGCAATGGATTCCAATACAACTTTTCTGGCGCGATATCGAAATCGTTCAGAAATTACAAAATAAAAAAAGAATAACTACTAATCCACATCTTGACTTAGTAATCAGTAAAACAACTTTTTATATCAAATAACTATAAAATAAATTAAAATCTTTATAATTTCCTAGCATTTTTTTTGAGAAAAGCACTATGTAAGCCTCGGGGAAAATGACTTTGCCAGACTCGTATTTTTAAAGTCCTCGCCTGCGGCTCGGACTTCAAACTCTACTCGTCGGTCAAAGTCTTATTTCCCGTCCTCGTCAACAACCTACTATTTGTGATGTGTTTGGGTGTAATAACACCACCGAAAATTGTGCATTGTCATTTTTCAGTTTCCCACGCAATAATGAAAAGTAAGTAGAACCCTTTTATTCGATAAATAAATAGACACCTACTTCAAAACACTAGAAATGGAGGGATTTCTTTTTAATAATCTTATTTTTCGTTCGTAATATATGCTTTAGCGTTTTAGGTACGTACGTAGAAGTAGGTAGGTTGCACTTTAGTTTGATTTGGTAGGTTAAATGGGTTTAGGTAGGTACCTACCCACAGTAGATAGATACCTACCTAGTCAGCATTTGAGGTGAAGCGATGAGTACCGAAATACCGATAGCAAAAGGTCCAGGTAATGTGATCTTCATTTCCGACAATCAGGTAGGTACCTACCTATGGTAGACCAAATGAACTTTTACGATCCTGGATATTATTTCATTTTTTCGTCACGGCAGCTGGTGACTTTCGAAACTATAGTAGGTAGGTATACCTAGATTCTAAGGTAAGCACCTGCCTACCTACCTACCGACTTACAGCTACAGATACAGCTTCCATGCCCGAATTTTTTGCGTGCCCACGTTTGTCATGTGATCATGTCGTCATGTTCACGTCATGATAGGTACCCACTTACCAACCTACCAACCTATCTACCTACCGTTCCTAGCGCTTATCGCCCGCCCGCCAATACATTGATAGGTAGGTAATCTGTGTGCGACTCACTAGTGACAGTACGTTTGACTTTCATGATGGCTTGACTCCCTGTTCAAAAATATCTACCTTATAACCCTAGGTACCTAACCTATTAAAGTTCGTGACTGCAAGATAGGTCTTTTTTAGGCCATTCTTTTATACACTTGTTTTCCGTGGGAAACACCGACGAACGACGTGATGAACCCTTTGTCGTGTCGGTCATCGCCGCCGGCCGGTCCTCTACCTACATACTACCTACTTACCTACCTGCCTACCTATGGGCCGCTTCGCTTACCACCTAGTCTCGTGACCCAAACCCATTGCCTATCTACCGATTTAAGTGGGGACCTACTTATTTCCTATTAGAACTATGACTTTCTACTCATGTAGGTACCTACTTCCATATGGTAAAAAATATTTCATATCGGCCAGGTAATTTAGGAGTTTATCAATTGCATATACCTAATTCATACTTACAAACGATAGGTAACTTTATTAAAAAATCAGAAAGTACAAGTAGCAACCCTAAAGAGTAGGCATAAGTGAGCGAAAGAAGAGGCGAGCTGGCCTTCTGTGTGGTATGTAGGTAAATAGGTAGATATATGGCGCCTACGCCAATTTTGATATAAGGTTCTCGAGTTTTTAGCATAAAATAGATAGCTGCGGCATAATTTTGTAGCACAGCTTGCCGTACTTTGATTTCTGTCGTTTTCAAATGTTGCAACATGAATACAAAAAATTTGACATCTTGTTTATGCCTGAATAGGCGTTTTACTCACATAACGTCCGTTTCGACGTTACTTTTCCGCTGTGCTATCGCAGAGTTAGGAAATGCTAATTTCCACCTTAATCCCTTTATATACGACAACGCATGCCCAACGATACGTCTGTCAAAACGTTTGGTTTAATTGAAATAAATTAATATGGCATTTATATATTTTGTCTGTTAAATTCTCTCCATTAACAATTTTGCGAGAAATATCGGGAGCTCATAATAAAAACATATTCATCGGTAGGAATAGGACCCGTTGAATTATTTATAATTTATAACTATGAACATTGCGAGGAATAGGAAAATTCGGAAGCAAACAGGCTGGTAACTGTAAAATACTCCCAAACTGCAAGTCGAAAATGTCGTCAATCATTAAATAATAAGATGACTTTTGTCATCTTATCATTTTTGAATTGCGGCAATAAGACCCAATACCACAAAATAGAGAGTTTACAGAAGGTTCACCCGACCCTATGCAGAATTTTTGCTATACCTAGTCACTTATTTTATTATATAGTTTGAATTGCTACTGTCAAAAATCTCAATATATAAGAATATCAAAACAGCAATCTGATACAAGAACGTCATATAATTCTAAGCAAATTTTAATCAAGAAATATGACGTTCGTGGCAACCAGCTTCTTAGTTCTTAGTTACCTTGACTTCCCTGGAGATTCCAGTTATTTTCAGTAAAAGTCAGTAAGCGTCAAAACATCGCTAGAACAAGGCCGGTGCGCCGTTTCTCTAATTTGTGCTAGAACTATGTGAGCCATCTGTATAGGCACCCCGCGCGCCGATTGCCTAATTTGTGACTAAATACTGTCAACTCTTTTCGTCATTGCATGTTTTTTACTAATGGACGACGCACACCTTCACAGAAACAATAATTCTGTAAAACTAGGATCAGTGTGTACACTCTAAATGATTCTACATTTCACCGAACATTAAGAATGTAAAAGCCCACGAGACTCATTTATAGTAGAGCATACACGAGATTGTAATAATGTTCCCTTCCCGTATTCATACGCGGCGCAAGTTTTTTACATCTTTTGCAAAGGGGTTGGGAGCGGCCGTTCCTACTGTTTTTCATGCTATTTTACGACCACCGGGTAGCGAGGAAAACTTGGCTCCATTTTGAGAAGGTGCAAATCAGGGATGTGACTAAAGTTACAAAAAATCGATTATTAATAAATCGTTTTTATTTAAAAGAGACTTTCATTTTAAAATTATGGATTATTTCATGTATTCTACTTGAATCATACACGAGATTGTAATAATGTTCCCCTTCCCGTATTCATACGCGGCGCAAGTTTTTTACATCTTTTGCAAACGGGTTGGGAGCGGCCGTTCCTACTGTTTTTCATGCTATTTTACGACCACCGGGTAGCGAGGAAAACTTCGCTCCATTTTGAAGAAGAAGGTGCAGATCAGGGATGTGACTAAACTTACAAAAATCGATTATAAATAAATCATTTTTATCAAAAGGAAATATTCATTTTTATTATCGAATATTTCATGTATTCAATATAATATTGATGTAACGGAATATATGTATTTTATTTTTTATCATTAAAAAAACAAAATATTGCAAGCAGGGACGTAAAATAGGGTATGATGTTTTTTAAATGATGCTACGCAAGACCCAACATAATCATTAGTGCAAATACGTGACACACAAGAATTAAAGTTTATACTCGGAAAATTGAAATAAAGATTTTCAATCAATCCATTGGTTATTAGAATCGCTTTCTTTTAGAATGTCGATTATTCTAATTCCTAGTCGATGTTTATTTCACATCCCTGGTGCAGGTAGGCCATTAGTGGTAATTGATTCCAAGTTTCAGTTCGAGAATAACCTAGTGCCTAGTTCGTGAGTTCGAACAGATAACAAAGTTTTGTAATGCCTGGAAAAGGTGTTGGCATTAGAAATGTTCTTTCCTTCTTTAGGTAATTGTGAAAAAGGAAAGTAGGTTGTGCAAGCTTAAATCTTATCAACCCTCATATCTTTCCCGTGAGAAGCGACTCAGGGATTTGAGAGTTGATGTGTATTGCAACTTTAGGCGACAGGCTGACAACCTGTCTCTATGGCTGATTCACAGTCTTCTGAATAACAGTGAAACTTTTAGCAGACGTAGTGTAAATGACTGGTTTTTACAGCTGCCGCTTATGATGATCTACCGGGGTAGGCAAGGGATATAGGCGTGATGTATGCATGAACGTATGTGAAAGAAAGTACTGCACCAATAGCAGGTACAATTCAACGCTTCGTTGAACGACTCGGTGTACTGACAGCATATTTCAAAACACCAAAAATTTCCAAAGTTGGCATTTCCATTACTGACCAAGCTTGGCAGGCGGATTGGCGAGTGTAGGTACCTACGGAAGATTTTACATTCACAGAAAAAGCTGCTGTCCATTCCCTGGATGAGCATCCCTTAGTCAGTTTTCACGACACGGACGGATAGTGCTAGGGTGATGCTATTCTAATCCAGCATCACACGGCTAGATGTACCTATCTAACAGCTCTGAAATAAGCTCAAGAAGAAAGAGATGTCCGTTAGACCGAAAATTGAATGAACCACATAAAACACAGATAATAATGATTAATGATTACTATTCATCGCAGCTCGTAATTTAAATGCCATTAGGACACCACCTGGCTATTAAAATATATCGATCAAAGTAAGTAGGTACTAAATTAATGAAGTTTCTGTCTGGGAAACAATTTGTGAATATATTTTTACAGCTAAAAGAAATTAGGTGCTTTCGTGACCCACTCTAGATTTTGTTTTAAAATTACTTACTAAAAAAAATATTTGTATTAAATCACTTGATTAATTTATTAGACTACTCCAGGAAAAGCTTTTATACCCCTAATATAATTTTCAAAAGATTTTTGATGGAATTCAGGTCCTAGCTCTGAAGCAGAGCCGGCGAACAAAGAAACAGTCTTCAAGACGGCGGCAGTTAAACTTGCAAAGGCAATAGAATTTTATATCGAAGCTGTATTACCTCTTGTTCAGCTGGAACTAACAATTTTATAACTTTCTTATTATCTACTCCAAACTATACGAACAAACAGGAAGCTTGATAACTATTAACTCATTTTACTACTGTTGCACCAATATTCACTCATGGAACACTTTTGAAAAAGTTTTTTCTTTTATTCACTTTTTCACTGGCCAGTTGTAGCAATTGACACTCGTCAATTTAGTTTTCTTTTTCTTTTTTCCGGCCAGTATCGCACGCGACCGTCGGCAAGTTGAAATGCGTGCCACTTGTTGAAGCTAGGGGGCGCGCAGGAACGTTCGCGCGGCCCGCGGAGTGTGGCCGACTGCGCTTCCCGCCCATTCATTGGGCAACACCGCTACTATTTGTTACAGGTCATGTCTCGAATCGTACTCGATTTTATTTTACTTTGGTTTGAAAGTGTGACAAAAGGCTTTTTATTTTCGAAGGGGCCGCTGAATCATCCAATGAGACGATAAATAGAGCTGATGATGATGATGATGAGATCGGATAAAAACAATAGAATCTCATCCGTAGATTTTTGGCTATGATGGCAAATCTTACAAAAGCTGTTGTTAAGCATTGAAAAGCGTTGTTCACTCAATTCTATCCATGTTTTTGGGGAAAGTTGTTCGTAATGATGAGGAAAGATCAGTTACCAGTTTGCGCCTTTGCAGATACAATCAATTTTAAATCTATTCTCTTTTCTCTATTATAGCCCAAGGGGCAAGAGTTGTGGATTCGGACAGGTGCGAATAAATAATTGTTTATTTCGAAAATCTTCAGTAGCGGTCGAAAAGAGCGGAATAGCGTACCTAGATGCTTTAGTACTTTTCTCAAACATGCTAGGAAATAGGTATGACAATTTCTTTCAAGAAAACAATCCAGAAAGTTTGACATTGTCTGTGATTTCGTAATTTCTGAACGATTTCTTTTTTACACACCAGCAATGGATTCCAATACAACTTTTCTGGCGCGATATCGAAATCGTTCAGAAATTACAAAATAAAAAAAGAATAACTCCTAATCCACATCTTGACTTAGTAATCAGTAAAACAACTTTTTATATCAAATTACTATAAAATAAATTAAAATCTTTATAATTTCCTAGCATTTTTTTGAGAAAAGCACTATGTAAGCCTCGGGGAAAATGACTTTGCCAGACTCGTATTTTTAAAGTCCTCGCCTGCGGCTCGGACTTCAAACTCTACTCGTCAGTCAAAGTCTTATTTCCCGTCCTCGTCAACAACCTACTATTACTGTTGTTCTCTGCAAAGCATGAGCTTAGAGCAGACACCTTCACAGTCTTCAGTCTTCAGTTTCCTAGAAAAGGTTTCCTATCTATGAAATCTTAAGTAAGTACTTAGGTGGTACAAATGCCACAAGTTTTTTTTTTAATTTACTTCAATTGCAGAGCCATAACTAACTACCCGCTACCGCGTAAATAGGTACCTACAGTGTGCTATCGGTGAGCGGACATTTATTCAGACTGGTGAAACTAGGCATATATATTGGACATCTTTGACTATGCGGCCATCTGTGAAATTACGATAAAAAACAAATGTTCCATACAATTTGGCTTTAGTAAATATTGCCTGCTTGCCTGTAACACACTATCTACCTTACCTTACCTTAACAGCCACAACAGTCCACTGCTGGACATGGGCCTCCCCCGTATTGGGGGGTATTGCCATACTCACCACGCTTGGCAGGCGGATTGGCGAGCGCAGTGCAAGATGTTTAATTCACAGGGAACGCTGCTGCCCATTCCCTGGATAATTATCCCTTAGTCGCTTTTTACGACACCCACGGGTAGAATTGGGGTGATGCTATTCTAGGCCGGCATCACACGGCATACACACTATCTATATTAATTTAATCCAATCGTGGTTTCTCGGATTTATCGAAAATCACATCAAAGATTACCACAGCACAGTTGAACTCCCCATAAATTAAAGTAAAAAAACTTATTGATCTTGGTAAATTCCGTATATTATACGTGCCTACTCAAACTATCATGACATTATTCATCAGTTAAGCCTATTTGTTTGGGTGAGAAAGGAAAAGTTTCACGCAAACTTCTTCAAGATAATGCTGTTTCCTACGAACTCTACAAAAAGGGATTTCTGTTTGTTCTCAGTGTCTTCACAAAAACAGTTTATGTCTTTGGAGATCGGGTAATAAAACGAAAAGGTCTAATTTTATTAGCGACACGAAGACAGCTGATAAAAGTTTACAACACGGGCAACGATATCGATAAACCGGGGTCACTTGGTGTTTTCTAGTGATTCGTGCCTTAAGTAGGTGTAAAATCATCAGGTGTAAAAAAAAAACTAATGTCAGCGAAGATTCTTTTTAATTTTTAACTTATGCATAAGTATTCCAGTTTTAGGAACTCTATCATGCGTTTGATAAGACGGACTATTCTACAAGTAGGAAGGTAAATACATACCTATTGTTTAGTTTCGCATCATGTACGCGCGCGAATGCGATTTGAGTTTCGCGCCATTTCGTCTGACAGACCGTGCGGCCCCCGCGAACCATGCGGCTGGCGTTATAACCTCTTACATTACTCACTCGCTCGACCCGTGCGCGCCGCGGCACTGTTAGGCACATATTTTAATGGAGTTTTGGTGTTTTTATTATTTCGTGTGTGCTTTTTCCACCAGGGAAGAGTTCCCTGTCCAGTGTGGAAGTTAAGCCTATACAATTTCGGATTGTTCAGTGGATTTCTCGTGCGGGGAGAAATCCTTTGGTTTTCGCGTCTTGTACAGCGAACGTTTTTGCTGTCGCGAACAATAGTGAATATTCGAGCTGGTATCCAGAGGCAGTGAGTCTTAGTGTTTTAAGTTTCCCCTTATGTGCTCCAAAATTCCTGATACCTCTTCCCGTCACACTTTGACTCATAAGGGAACGGCGGCGACATACTTGCCAAACGGTAAGCAATTCGCTGTTAGTTTTTGTATAAGTACGTTATTTGTAGTGATTTAGCAACATTACGTGGAGGTCACCACCTTGATGACCTTTAGTACAACCGGAACTTGGTACATATACTTTAGATATGAGCTGCGATAGTGCGGTAAAATATTAGTCATCTTGTAGGAGATTAAGGGCCGTCGCAGACATCGGAAACAAAAATTTCTCAACAGGAAATTTTATTTTCCGGAACAGAAAATTTTCTTATTAAATTTATTTTATTTAGCTATAGTAAAGAGCACTACGAATCGTAGTCAAATGTTGTTCCGAGGCTGATCGACCATTTAGTTTTAGATTTTAAGATAACTTTAATTTGCTTCCACTGCGCTAGGATCAGCTTCGGAATCAAACACCTATACTTATTATTTCTATTGTACCTATGAAAGTTCATGGGGCGGAAAATTTCTCAGGCACCGCAGACCTCTGCGTTTTTTTACAACCACAGGATGTCAAAAAATATTTATGGTACAAAGCCGGACCCGGAAAAAATATCGGAACATCATGCGCAGCTTTTATTTCCTAAAGTGTTTACACGACTGTCTATCAAAAAGATGGGATGGCAAATACACTATCATCTAATATTTTAGATGGGAGCCTTTTGCAGAGCAGTGGGATACTACATGCTAAGCTATAAGGATATAATAATTTATATTGCTGTTGTAGGATCAAAAACTCGGTGAAATCGAGGAATTATTTATGTCAAAACGGAGCAAACGCGGCCCGGCTGCCAGCGACACGGTAGCAGCATCTTTGGATGAAATATGAAAAATTTTCTTTGAGCGCCTCCTGTAGGTCGAGCGCAAATACAATATGCATGACCAGTTGCATCACTGTAAATAGGAAAGTCCATTATGGGATCGCAGGTCACAAGAAAATATGGACGATTCTGGCTGGACCAAACATAGGCGCTTTACACCCATAATGTTTCGCTGTAATTTTTTCGGGGTGTAACGCATGCGTTGGGACTATTTATATCTACGAATTTCGACCTACTTAATTCTCATACAAATAGGTATGGTTTATATGTTTATGTCAAAGCGTTGTGCAATATTTTTGAGCAAACGGATGCGTCTGTCAAACCGTTTCATATAAATAAACCTCATTTATATGAAAATAAGTTGGAAAATTCTATTTTTCAAACGCAACGAATAGAGCGTTGCGCAAATATAACGCACAAACGGACGCTATGAATGTAAAACGCCTCTATTTTCAATTTCATGGCATCCATTTATATATTTTCCATGTTCTGCTTCGCTTCGCTGCTTCTAGCATACTTACTCACCTATTATATTCAGGGCCAGAGCAAAGTTCAATTTGTGCGCAGTACGAGTTTATCACCTTTGCGGCAGGTGGTTGGTGTGCAATAGACATCTAGATCCTAACGCGTATTCGTAGTGCTTCCCGTCTCGGTGGGAACATTTCGTTACAAAGTTCACGAGAACTTGTGCTATTCAAACCTACACCTTATTACGAAACACTTGAGCTTACAATCGTATTACAATGGTAACAGTTTAACTGATACGCATAAACGAAATTCGATTTGGTACATGATTTATCGTGTCGGCTATGAATGAATACGTAGCGATTAGATTTTGAATTTATAACCAAGTCTCGTGCTACCAATTAGGTATGAAGTTTACATTTCAGTTACTCTGTTACTCTTAATGCGTCTCCAGGTACGGAAATTTATTATTAAAAAAAAAAACTTTTGACATAGCTAGAGTCCAGCATTTCATATGCATTTCTGTGACACAGAAAGCAAGCATGTGGCAGACTTTCAGCCTATGATGGTCAGAGACATGCCTTTAATTTGGTGGAGATATTTATCTACCTTTGTTATTACACTTATAAGTAGATGAGCATTTTCGACGTGCACATGAGTTTCGCTCCATATAGTTTTTATGTGTAGAGCTACCTCGCATGGAGTTCGCATGATTGTAGTTAGGTGGGGACCAAATATACCCCATCAGCTAGTAATAATATTACCTACAAATCGCAATCATCGTAACAGGAACGGCTGGAATTTAATTGCTGCATGTTATTAGGGTGAAATAGCTGTAGCTTTTGGGTGGCGTGTAGTAAAGCACGTCACAGCCGCTAAGCGAAGATTTATGCGCCCCCTGTTGACAAGAGTGCGCGAGAACTCCAAACATGGAACACAGCTGCGCCTGCCAGACTTTAAGAAAAATCTTGTAAGGAAGTGGATTGTAGGTATATATTATCTTGGATCCTATATATCTTACGTATTTAAATGACTATTGTTGTTTTTAAGTACAGTCGTAGAAATCCAGATTGTCATACGAAGAATTGGTTACTGCAGTACTGCTGTAATAGTTTCTATAATAGGCAGCTCTGTCCCATTCCTAGGATTTATTTATTCTTTGCTCTCCTACTAAAACTTTAGGTACAAAGAAGGACATTTGGTGATATATTTTTGCAACAATAGATACCTACTTATAAGACGAAACCAACACACTCGTAACGTCTATTGCTGCTCATTTTTAGCGCAATGCTTACGCATGCGTCTCTCAGATGCAAGCAATAAATTCGATTTATTATCTATCGGGAAGCATCAGGCGCTTCCAGTTGGCAAAAATATCATGTTGTTAAGCGAATAGATATCATACTACTACTATTGAATGCTAAATTTTAAAATCCTTCCCGTGTTAGATATTCTACAATTTTTAGAAAACTTGCAAAATAACAGTACAGATGCCGAAGGTCGCTGGTTCAAATCCTGCCTGCGGCGGAAAATTTCGAAAGTTTTCCAAAAACTACTACTATTCCTTGGGTTTGTGTTTTTATTGAATAGCACCTGGCACCATCGCACGTTCGTATCGCACCCGTGCCCCGTGGGCGTGGGTTTGCACGCGAGCTCCGCTACTCGTTAATAATGTAACACGCTAAGGAAACTTGTGAAGTGAATACTGAAATGTAATAGTATAGAATGAATCTCATGTCACTATGAAAATAAAACTAACCTAAAGTTATCTAGGCTGCCGGTTAAATTATCCCTCAATTCCTGGGTCTGTGTTTCTATTGAATAGCACCTGGCACCACCGCACGTTCGTATCGCAGCCACCCGTGTCCCCGTGGGCGTGGGTTTGCACGCGAGCTCCGCTACTCGTTAATAATGTAACGCGCCAAGGAAACTTGTGAGGGAAATGCTGGAATGTGTTCGCAGTGGCTGGTATTGAATGCAACGCATGTTTCTAAAAACAAAGTTGTCAAGGCAGACGGTCAAACAGATAGACAGAGTTGGCAAAATTGTGATGGTTTGCTGCAGACTTCCTTCAAAACTATACGACTACTATTTCTAAATTTCTGGGTCTGTGTTTTTATTGAATAGCACCTGGCACCACCGCACGTTCGTATCGCAGCCACCCGTGCCCCGTGGGCGTGGGTTTGCACGCGAGCTCCGCTACTCGTTAATAATGTAACGCGCCAAGGAAACTTGTTAGGGAAATGCTGGAATGTGTTCGCAGTGGCTACTGGTATTGAATGAAGCTTATGTCACTATGAAAATAAAACTAAATTATTAATTCCTGGGTCTGTGTTTTCATTGAATAGCACCTGGCACCACCGCACGTTCGTATCTCAGCCACGCGTGCCCCCGTGGGCGTGGGTTTGCACGCGAGCTCCGCTACTCGTTAATAATGTAACGCGCCAAGGAAACTAGTGAGGGAAATGCTGGAATGTGGTTGCCACTGGTATAGAATGAATCTCATGTCACTATGAAAATAAAACTAACTTAAAATTATTAAGGCAGACGGTCAAAATATTCCTCAATTCCGGGGTCTGTGTTTTTATTGAATAAGCACCTGGTACCACCGCACGTTCGTATCGCAGCCACCCGTGGCCCCGTGGGCGTGGGTTTGCACGCGAGCTGCGCTACTCGTTAATAATGTAACGCGCCAAGGAAACTTGTGAGTGAAATGCTGGAATGTGTTCGCAGTGGCCACTGGTATGAAGCTCATGTCACTATGAAACTAAACTAATACAAAGTTATTAAGGCAGACGGTCAAACTATTCCTCAATTCCTGGGTCTGTGTCTTTATTGAATAGCACCTGGCACCACCGCACGTTCGTATCGCAGCCACGCGTGCCCCCGTGGGCGTGGGTTTGCACGCGAGCTGCGCTACTCGTTAATAATGTAACGCGCCAAGGAAACTTGTGAGTGAAATGCTGGAATGTGTTCGCAGTGGCCACTGGTATGAAGCTCATGTCACTATGAAACTAAACTAATACAAAGTTATTAAGGCAGACGGTCAAACTATTCCTCAATTCCTGGGTCTGTGTCTTTATTGAATAGCACCTGGCACCACCGCACGTTCGTATCGCAGCCACGCGTGCCCCCGTGGGCGTGGGTTTGCACGCGAGCTCCATACTCGTTAATAATGTAACGCGCCAAGGAAACTTGTGAGGGAAATGCTGGAATGTGTTCGCAGTGGCCACTAGTATTGAATGAAGCTCATGTCACTTTGAAACTAAACTAGTACCTAAAGTTATCAAGGCAGACGGTCAAACTACCTATTCTTCAATTCCTGGGTCTGTGTCTTTATTGTATAGCACCTGGCACCACCGCACGTTCGTATCGCAGCCACCCGTGGCCCCGTGGGCGTGGGTTTGCACGCGAGCTCCGCTACTCGTTAATAATGTAACGCGCCTAGGAAGCTTGTAAGGGAAATGCTGAAATGTGTTCGCAGTGGCCGCTGGTATTGAATGAAGCTCATGTCACTATGAAAATAAAGCGAACAAAGTTGTCAAGGCAGAAGACGGTTCAACAGGTAGACAGAGTAGGGAAAATGATAGGTAGGTACCTTAGAGTTTGCAGTAAAGTAGCCTTTGAAACCACACAATTGTGATAGTTATAAAACTTTTTTTCATTGAAAATACGTGCCGGGAACTGTGTGCTAGGTATTCTGAGAATATAAAGGACAAAATGTAAGTGACATTTGCGGGACTCTCAATTATAGATCTCTTACCTCTTTCTTCGGTCACCTAGACGTATCGAATAAAGCGCATGTCTCTATAAAAATAAATCGAATACCTAAAGTTATCAAGGCAGGCGTTCAAACTATTCCTCAATTCCTGGGTCTGTGTCTTTATTGAATAGCACCTGGCACCACCGCACGTTCGTATCGCAGCCACCCGTGCCCCCGTGGGCGTGGGTTTGCACGCGAGCTCCGCTACTCGTTAATAATGTAACGCGCCAAGGAAACTTGTCAGGGAAATGCTGGAATGTGTTCGCAGTGGCTACTGGTATTGAATGAAGCCTATGTCACTATAAAAACAAAGTTGTCAAGGCAGAAGACGGTCAAACAGATAGACAGAGTTAGCAAAATTGTGATGGTTTGCTGCAGACTTCCTTCAAAACTATACTACTACTATTTCTAAATTTCTGGGTCTGTGTCTTTATTGAATAGCACCTGGCACCACCGCACGTTCGTATCGCAGCCACCCGTGCCCCGTGGGCGTGGGTTTGCACGCGAGCTCCGCTACTCGTTAATAATGTAACGCGCCAAGGAAACTTGTGAGGGAAATGCTGGAATGTGTTCGCAGTGGCTACTATATAAATGCAGCTTATGTCACTATGAAAATAAAACTAAATTATCAATTCCTGGGTCTGTGTTTTTATTGAATAGCACCTGGCACCACCGCACGTTCGTATCGCAGCCACCCGTGGCCCCGTGGGCGTGGGTTTGCACGCGAGCTCCGCTACTCGTTAATAATGTAACGCGCCAAGGAAACTTGTGAGGGAAATGCTGGAATGTGTTCGCAGTGGCCGCTGGTATTGAATGAAGCTCGTGTCACTATAAAAACAAAGATAACAAAGTTGCCAAGGCAGAAGACGGTCCAACAGGTAGACAGAGTTTGCAAAACGATACCTAATAGTTTGCAGTAGACTTTGTAATCATACAATTGTGATAGTTATAAAACTTTTCTTCATTGGAAATACGTTGAACAGTGTGTACCTACTAGGTATTTTGAGAATTGACAATGTAAGCAACACTTGCTGGGCTATCAATTTTGAATCACTTTCCTCTTCTTTATTTTCTAAGAACTTGATGACTGAAATTGATTTCTATGACCGATGATGATGAATTTTCTTCTAACTTACGTCAATACCTACTGTTTTAAGGGCAAAAAGATTTCTGAGGTATTTTGAGCTAAAAATAGTCCAGTAAGCTCCAGCAAGGCATAATACCTCTACCAACCTTATCGTTTTATAAAGCGGTAATAAACTCCGATACGGGGGTAAACTGCGGAAAGGGTACAAAAGCTTACTTCCGCTTGTTGCTGAAAAATTAAAAATCTCCGCAGTTGATTTATTATGTATGCATCCGGCAATCCCGCAGTCCTTTTGCGGGAATTTACTTTTTCTCCCCTAATGGATTCCTATACAGAACCATTAATTATATTATTTGGGGCGGCGTGATGCGGCAAAATGTCAGAACCCCTTTGCACCCCGTTCTTCCTTTTAATGAAATCAAACGACGTCCAGTATTTTTTGTTCGACTTCTATTAACTGAAAGGTTACGCGCTCGAATGACGTCACTGACCTAATCGAGAGAACTGAAAAATAATGTTTTTATTGCTAGAGAACTTTTGTTAGTTATTTTTAATGAAGTAGAAGTTATGTGTAGAGTAACTGAATGAAAAATATTCAAAACACTTTGAATATTTTTCCTAGTAGGTAGGTACGTACCTTATTTTATTAGTATGAGTTTGCAAATTATGACGTAGCATGTTTACTTTGCTAATGCCTAAACCCAGGATTTATTGTTTAGGTATAGATCAGATCCGCAGGCAATAGATTCACATGAAAATACGTAAATGTAAAATTATTTAATCATAACCTTAACTTACTAATTATTAACTTAACTATAAACTACGTTAGCCCAAGTTTTCTTGATCATGTCAGCAGCCTTTTCCCCAATCATGATGGCAGGAGCATTAGTGTGAGCAGCAGTTGTTCGAGGAATGACGCTGGAGTCCACAACCCTCAGGCCTTCTACACCGTACACCCTCAACTCTGGATCGACCACCGCTTCGGGATCAGTCGGAGGACCCATCTTGCAAGTAGCTATCTGATGATGCAGGCTCATTACCATACTCCTTAAAGCGCACTCCCAATACGAGTCAGATCCAAACGGATGAGTCTCACATCCAGCGAACTGAGCTTGGTGCAATCTTGCTCCGTATTTCTTAAAAGGTTGAGATTCTCCCAACTTGATTATGTACCTGATTGCAGCAATCATCGTTGCGATGTCTTTAGGGTCGGTGTAGTAGTTACCATACATTTTTGGATGAGAAAAGGGATTCGTGTCCCGCAATTCTAAATATCCTCTCGATTTAGGATGTAACAACATTGGAAAAGCAGACCACGTGTCTTTTCCACTCAAGGGACCGAAAGCTGTATAGTAAGCTTTGTCAGTAATCTTCCAACTTTGTCTGAAAATTCCACCTGCATCAAATGCTAGCGATGTACCCAAACTGATCAGTTCAATATCTGGTACTGGCTCAGGGTCATCAGAAACTTCTGTCTTCAAGTAACCTATACCTTCCACCGTGCCGGGCCCTGCAAGGAGGCCATCACCAAAATGCATCCATTGAACGAGATTTTGCAGAGTAGCTACTTTAGGCTCTAACAAACTAGCGTTAGTCGAGTTAAGTTGGAAAACCACTCCAGGAAATGTAATGTGGTCGTATAAAGTCCTGCCTACTTGTAAATCAGCTATGACTGGAATACCAAGAGTCTGCAAGTGCTCTTTGGGGCCAATACCTGACAGCATAAGCAACTGAGGTGACGCTATCGGTCCTGCTGATAGAATAATTTCTCTGCGGCATCTGACGGTGTACTTTTTGTTATTTCTGATATATTCGACAGCATATGCTCGTTTTGTTTGTGGCTCAATTACGATTTTAGTTGCCCTTGTGTCGGGTAAAATATGTAAATTGCGTCGGCGTTTGTGAGGGTGAAGGAAAGCTTTAGCAGCGCTCCAGCGATGACCTCTGTTTGTGGTTGTTTGAACGTATCCAAATCCAAACCCATCGGGAGCATTATAGTCCACTGTTGGATGACCGTTAATCCTCCCCGCTTCAAGGAAAGCCTCCACGAGGCCAGTTCTGAAACAATTCACAAAGTCAATAAACTTAATTCTTGAAGGACTACTGGTTAAACGAAGTAACTTTGGGATCAGAAGTTGCAAAGAGATTAAAACTTACTTGAAGGGGGCGTTTGATACTACAAGTTCTCCTTCGCGGCCGCTGTAAGTCGCGTTTTTGTACTTTTTAACTTCCGATCTTTGAGACTTCATGTAATATGGTAAAACTTCGTTGTAGGACCTGTAAATTATAACAATAAGATGCGAGTCAGTGGTAAAGTTAATTATTTTAAATGTGCTTTTAGAACATACAGTGTTGGTTCTTGCGTCGGAACAACTCTTTTGGTTAAAGCTACTCACCAGCCGTAGTTGCCATCGGCTGCGATCCTGTCCCAGTCCTGTGGGCGGCCGCGAGTATACAGCATGAAGTTGGTCGCGCTGGTGCCTCCAACTGCCTTGTATCGGGGCCAGTAAGACAGCTGGCTCATACTCACCAGCCGTAGTTGCCATCAGCTGCGATCCTGTCCCAGTCCTGTGGGCGGCCGCGAGTATACAGCATGAAGTTGGTCGCGCTGGTGCCTCCAACTGCCTTGTATAGGGACTAGTAATACTGCTGACTTAAGGGCTTGAATTGGGGCCAGAAATACTGCAGGCTCATACTCACCAGCCGTAGTTGCCATCTCCTGCGATCCTGTCCCAGTCCTGCGGGCGCCCGCGAGTATACAGCATGAAGTTGGTCGCTCTGGTGCCACAGCCTTGCGTCAGGGCAACACTTTGGGTAAAAACCACTCACCAGCCGTAGTTGCCATCGGCTGCGATCCTGTCCCAGTCCTGTGGGCGTCCGCGAGTGTACAGCATGAAGTTGGTCGCGCTGGTGCCACAGCCTTGCGTCGGGGCAACACTAAACAGTCACTCACCAGCCGTAGTTGCCATCGGCTGCGATCCTGTCCCAGTCCTGTGGCCGGCCGCGAGTGTACAGCATGAAGTTGGTCGCGCTGGTGCCTCCAACTGCCTTGCCTCGGGGCCAGAAGCAGCGTTGCTCTGCACTCCCTGAAAATTAAAACAAGGTAAGTCAGTAAGCCGTGTGGTGCCGGCTGAGTAGAATAGCACCGGGGTCGTAAGAGGCGACTGAAGGATAAACCCGACCCAAACAGCCAGGTCCAACCGTATGGTGGCGGTTAATCCACCACAAAAGCATTCCCAAGGAGGGTTGACGTCTGGTAGGCGGCCGGTCGTAAAATTAAGCCAATTCCTTTGCAACACGATTTTGTGTTCAACAAAACGTGCATTCGTTATTTGGAATTTTGTAACGAAAATGCACAAACGCACGTGATATGAAAATATTGTTAAGACATTGTACCTATATGAGAAATATTTTTACTATCTAATTAAATATTTTTCTCTTGGATCACTCACATCTTATCAATATTTGTTTCGTTATACCTCATACATACTACATTTTATCACGCCTATATCAAGCATAAACGGCTGTAAAAACGGTAATTTGACAGACGTGGTGTAAATGGGCGTTACGTAAAAAAGACATGTGCGTTTTTTAAATTCAAAATTATCAAAAACGAAAATAAGCCGCCATATCACACGTAGGTAGTAATCTTAAAAAAATATAAGTGCTAATTTTAATAACTCGTCCTCTTTAATGTAATGCATTTGGGTAATTTAAAGCCAAATTATTATTGTGAGCGTTTTGATGATGGATCACAAATAACACAGCTCAGTGTTATGCTCCCAAGGGATGATATCAATCAATTAGTAAATTAAAGTCTGTAATAAGCTATTCTATAATGTAAATTAAGTATAAAGGCTAGCTGGTGGACCAGGCTCGCTCGGCTTTTGCAATCCAAATAATTTCAATAGATCACGTTATTAGTTTAAAAACTACAAAAAAACGGGTAGCTAATACGTAGATCGTTTTTCAAAAACATAACCGTAAGGATTTTTACCACCATATCTTCCTTGGGGAAAGTTGTTCAGTTTTATAGTCTGAGCACGCCTGTAAAGTTTTCGTTACACCCTGTATATGTCGCAGTACGATGGTAAAATAAGAGTCATAATACTAAATATATTTAGGAAATCGGCCAAAACACTAGAATTTTGGACAAAATCCTAATTCTGCCATCGTACTGTGACATATAGATAGATAGAACGATTAATTTCATCACACGAAAGGGACAATAGTTAGGAACAAAAGCTATGTTTGTACTATTTACAAGTCAGATTTGTATGCTACAGACAAAATTAGTCTAAGTAAATGAAATGTTATACATATTCCTATTCTTATAATCCAAAAATTTCAAGATATATTCTTTACTTTCAGAAGGTACTTAAGTGATAGAATTATGAGTAGGTAAATTAAAAACAATTTTGCTTTGCTACACAACAAAAGCATTCTGAATTTTTACTTACTAATCACCGTGGCCTACTAAACGAGAGAGAAATTAAAGCACTTTCATGCAAGATCATAATGTAAACAAAGCTCGCAAAAGTTGTCCAGCCCGGTTCTTAAATAAATACCTCGTCCCACTGATCTCAATCCTAAATTCAATAATTTTAAAGAAATATATTTTTATTATCAATTGCAATTGTGGCTGTGAAAAAGAGTTCTTTCGAGAAAGCTTTATGTAGATCAATCTTATTCCTACCTCTCTCTCTCTCTTCGTGTGGGATACCGAGTCGATCAACGACCCGCCTACTAATTTTAGCAAAAAAAATTGCCTACTAACGCACGTATCGGATTCGATTCACAATAAAAACGATACGCGCTTGCATTGGGCGATTATCATCATATTAGGTATAACATGTGACAATCGCGAGCAAAATATTTGACGTCCAATTCAGTGCCTGAAACAATACATAGTTTCGGTCCCTAATGAAAATAAAATATGACAACTTGTCAGCAACTGAATTTTCCGCAGGTAAGTATCGACCGTCCCAATTCATTTACTAAGTTCATTAATATTTTAGCCTCGTGACGGCGTTGCATGTTTTCTCATGGGAATAAAATTGTTCCCTAAAGTAACATTTAGGTGTGCGCCTACCGACTTACACGAAGTATTATAAGTATTGTAGCAAGTGATAGAGTGCCCCCTAATCGATATCATGTTAACGCACATACATTTCAGACGTGGTAATGATAAGTAACAACAAACAAAACTTATATACTAACCTACTGGTAAGTAGATGGACAAATAGAAATAGATCCAAAAGTGGTAGGTGTAAAGGTAACTGTATCGTTTTATTGAAAAAGTCAATTGCCGTTTCAGACTTGTTAAACAGCGCGGTGATAGTCCGCTAAGACATTATTTATCTTGTCTTTTACTAGTTCCGTATTTTTAACAGACAAGACTTCAAAAAGTAGAAAATATCTAAGTTAAGTAGGCAATATTCAACTATGTATTTGTAATTTCTTAATAATCAGTACCTACATAAGAGGAACTAGAGTAAGTAAACAGTTCACTGAATAGGTCATATTATATTAAGTGGAACTAGCTCGTACCTAGAAGCAGATGTTAGTAAACATACTTTATTGCACATCAAATATGGGAACAGTATTTACACTAAACTGTACAAAGGTGGTTTATCTCTGAGAACGGTCGCTATCAGAACAATCTCTATACAATCGACATACGTATATGTTACCTTGTGGCCAGGCGTCCTTGTGTTGTAGATGTGGGACGAATATTAGGATATCTCCAAGTAACATCTCTGGTTTTCCAGCCTCGATCAGCAGCACGATGGAATAACTGATCAGAAGGACCATCAAATACTGAAAGAAATCATGTTACCTTGGCAGACTCCAGGCTGATGTTCCATGGTGTAACGCCGGGTATAATCCGTGAGCTGCAGGTACAGGATAAACATAGGTATGTTCCAAGGAGCATCTCTGGTTTCCTACCTTCGATCGGCTGCACCACGGAATACTGATTCTATGTTACCTTGGCAGACTCCAGGCTGATGTTCCATGGTGTAAGGCCAGGCGTAGTCCGTGAGCTGCAGGTACGGGACGAACATAGGTATATCTCCAAGAAGCATCTCTGGTTTCCCAGCCTCGATCAGCAGAACCATGGAATAATTGACCGGTTCTGATCCAAAGCACCATAAAATACGTACTGAAAGAAATCATGTTACCTTGGCAGACCCCAGGCTGATGTTCCATGGTGTAAGGCCAGGTATAGTCCGTGAGCTGCAGGTACGGGACGAACATAAGTATGTCTTCAAGGAGCACCTCTTGTTTCCCAGCCTCGATCAGCAGTACCATGGATACTGACTGTATGTTACCTTAGCAAAAACCAGGTTGATCATCCATCATTTAAGTCCAAGTGTAGTCCGTAAGCCGCAGGTAAGGGACGAATAATGGGGATGTCTTCAGGGAGCGTCTCAGATTTCCAGTCTCGATCAGCAACAACATGAAATATTGACTCTTTGTTACCTTGACTGACTCCAGGCTGATGTTCCATGGTGTAAGGCCAGGTATAGTCCGTGAGCTGCAGGTACGGGACGAACATAGGTATATCTCCAAGGAGCATCTCTGGTTTTCCACCCTCAATCAGCAGCACCATGGAATATTAACTCATTGTTACCTTGGCAGACTCCAGGCTGATGTTCCATGGTGTAAGGCCAGGCGTAGTCCGTCAGCTGCAGGTACGGGACGAACATAGGTATGTCTCCAAGGAGCATCTCTGGTTTTGCAGCCTCAATCAGCAGCACCATGGATACTGACTGTATGTTACCTTAGCAAAAACCAGGTTGATCATCCATCATTTAAGTCCAAGTGTAGTCCGTAAGCCACAGGTAAGGGACAAATAATGGGGATGTCTTCAGGGAGCATCTCTGGTTTTCCAGCCTCGATCGGTGGCACCGCGGAATACTGACTGTATTTTACCTTGGCAGTCTGTGAGCTGTACGGGACAAACATGTAGGAATATCTCCAAGGAGCATCTCTGTTTTCCCATCCTCGATTAGCAGCACCATAGAATATTGACTCTCTATTACCTTGGCAGACTCCAGGCTGATGTTCCATGGTGTAGTCCGTGAGCTGCAGGTACGGGACGAACATAGGTATATCTCCAAGAAGCATGTCTGGTTTTCCAGCCTCGATCAGCAGCACCACGGAATACTGACTCTCTATTACCTTGACAGACTCCAGGCTGATGTTCCATGGTGTAAGGCTAGGAGTAGTCCTTAAGCTGCAGGTACGGGACGAACATAGGTATATCTCCAAGGAGCATCTCTGGTTTCCCAGCCTCAATCAGCAGCATCACGGAATACTGACTCTATATTACCTTGGCAGACTCCAGGCTGATGTTCCATGGTGTAAGGCCAGGTATAGTCCTTAAGCTGCAGGTATGGGACGAACATAGGTATATCTCCAAGAAGCATCTCTGGTTTCCCAGCCTCAATCAGAAGCGCCATGGCTTTGGGCTTGTCTTCCGTAAGACGGGACGCGAGGACTGACCCAGCTGATCCTGCTCTGGTTTCCCAGCCTCGATCAGCAGTACTATGAAATAATTAAGCGGTTCTGATCAGAAGAACTATCAAGTACAGGCACCATGTTACCTTGGCAGACTCCTGGCTGGTGTTCCATCGTTTAAGGCCAGGTGACCCAGGTGTAGTCCGTAAGCTGCAGGTACGAGACGAACATAGGTAAGTCTCAAAGGAGCATGTCTAGTTTCCCAGCCTCAATCAGCAGCACCATGGAATATTGACTCTTTGGTACCTTGGCAGACTCCAGGCTGATGTTCCATGGTGTAAGACCAGGTGTAGTCCGTGAGCTGCAGGTACCGGACGAACATAGGTATATCTCCAAGGAGCATCTCTGGTATTCCAGACTTGGTCAGCAGCACCATGGAATATAGACTCATATGTTACCTTGACAGACTCCAGGCTGATGTTCCATGGTGTAAGGCCAGGTCAAGTGACCCAGGTGTAGTCCGTAAGCTGCAGGTACGGGACGAACATGGGTATGTCTCCAAGGAGCATGTCTGGTTTCCCATCCTCGATTATCAGCACGATGAAAAACTAACTCTTTATTACCTTGGCAGACTCCAGGCTGATGTTCCATGGTGTAAGGCCAAGTATAGTCCGTGAGCTGCAGGTACGGGACGAACATAGGTATATCTCCAAGGAGCATCTCTGGTTTCCCAGCCTCGATCAGCAACACCATGGAATATTAACTCTTTGTTACCTTGACAGACTCCAGGCTGATGTTTTATCGTGTAAGGTCAGGTAGGCCATCGTATAGACTGTGAGCTGTACGGGGCGAACATAGGAATGTCTCCAAGGAGCATCTCTGGTTTTCCAGCCTCAACCAGCAGCACCATGGATACTGACTGTATGTTACCTTAGCAAAAACCATGTTGATCATCCATCATTTAAGTCCAAGTGTAGTCCGTAAGCCGCAGGTAAGGGACGAATAATGGGGATGTCTTTAGGGAGCATCTCTGGTTTTCCAGCCTCGATCGGTGGCACCACGGAATACTGACTCTATGTTACCTTGACAGACTCCAGGCTGATGTTCCATGGTGTAAGGCCAGGTATAGTCCGTGAGCTGCAGGTACGGGACGAACATGGGTATATCTCCAAGGAGCATCTCTGGTTTCCCAGCCTCGATTAGCAGCACCATGAAATATTGACTCTTCATTACCTTGGCAGACTCCAGGCTGATGTTCCATGGTGTAAGGCCAGGTATAGTCCGTGAGCTGCAGGTACGGGACGAACATAGGTATATCTCCAAGGAGCATCTCTGGTTTCCCAGCCTCGATCAACAGCACCATGGCTTTGGGCTTGTCTTCCGTAAGACGGGACGCGAGAACTGACCCAGCCGATCCTGCCCCTATGATTATGTAGTCGTATTCATCAAGGGCCTTGCTGTAGCCTGCAATTGAAATACAAGTTTACTTACAAAGTAGGGAGGCCAAACCGAAAGTATTCTAAAGTTATCGTATCAAATATTATTTATGTCCTTAAAATTTATATTACCTTATCTTTGACGTACATTTAAAGTCAGTTTTTGACAAGTTTAAATAGTTTGTTAGAGTTTCGTAGAGAAGTCAAGGATATCGATTTGTCACGGTAGATAAAATGACAGGAAATTAAAAAATATGTACCTAAAACTTATTACCTACTATATTATGGGAAGTAAATTAAAATAATAGCCTAGTCAAGTCACTAATGAAGGATTAAATCAAAGAATAAATTACATATTTTTCTAACTAGGTATCACAAATCAATTATATATCGTAACTAAGCATATGACTATTTAACCTAATTGATAATTTCCGGCCAGGTAAAGTCACCGACATAAGAATTTTATTGTGCTCGCGATCACAGTCATCGATAAGTTACATAAGGAATGCAAAACAGTTGAACTTGTAGAATACAGGGTGACACAGGGACCGCGACATCGAATGCAAGCCGGCTGGTGATATGAAGCAACATTTCTCAAGAAACCTAGGTCAAAGTATTTAATAAATATTTAATCTGCTTATTTGGTTTTTTGTAGGAATTTGTTTTTTATCATCACCAGCCTAGATTTCGGTATAGTTACCTACTTACTAGTATGACTTACATAGAAACTTTTAAAAACTTATTCATACCGATCTTTTCCCTATAATTAGAAAATACGTAAATACGTACCTTTTGGTAGTGGATACGAATCCCTCAGGAAATCGAATATGTCATTATTATTTGGAGTATACTTGACAGACATGCTCTGCATCATCATATCCATAATTGGGCCCTGTGGGTATGAGTAGTGAAATGGCAAGAATCTTTTCTCCCTAGCATCTTGAGTTTCCGTCGACTCTTGAGTCGAATTTTTACTATTATTCGTTTCCTCTTCTTTCTTATAATTCAAAGGATATGGCCACAATATTCTCCCTTTTCTTGGTGATACTTCATTATTTTTGATATCGTCATCATCTTCGATTGTCACCAAATTTTCATCACTCTCGATAGCGTTTGCTGTCGTGTATGCTAAGCCTAATATCACTAAAATTAAAGCAGTCTTTTTTGAGTCTTTCATTGTTTCTGAAAAATACACAAGTATATTAACAAACTTTACATAAAGGTGACACAATAACAAAACGCATAATAAAGACTTATTAGGTGCGTAAGTAAGCAATTAGTAGGTTTCTACAAATGTTAATAAAATGATCTGGCTTTTGATAAAGAAAACAAAGCTCACTAATACGGAAACAAACAAAGTAATATTAAAAACTTAATAAGGTTTCCGGTAGGCTTTTATAATCTTAATCTCCATATAAAACAATGACCGGTCTATTCCCGCGCTCAATAAAAACATATTATACTTATTATATTTTTTTACAATGAGAAGTTTGCTTACCGAAATTAATTCAACATTAAAAAAAATATTATCACTAATTTAAATTGTCAGCTTATCAGACGTGCCGTCGCAACGGCGCGTGCGCTGCGTTTGGCCGTCTTTAAACCGTATGGTGCACTAAGGCCTTGACCGTACACTTGCCCGTACACCCAAGTACCGCTAGTTTGGCATAATGACCAATATCAAGGACCACAAGGCCCTGGCAGCCGAAGACCGACCCACATTCACGTGCCAAACGCTAATCACAACAATAAACGACCGTAATGTGCAGGTAACGCCTTTTACAGTTACGTGGATGATGATTTATGGTGTGCTTTAGAACTTCGTAAGTAGAGTGATACTTTTCTTTCAAGTGAAAAGAGTCTATAGACATCTTAAAGTATCATTATCATCAATAAAGTCCGCGAATTAGGAATGAACCGTTACACTTTTTTGAGTGCAGTAAATAGAAGAAGGAGCGGTCAAATTACATGCTTGCAGTAACACCTACCTACAGACACAGAATTAATGTGCTACAGGCGGCTGGAAATAACTAACACCGGGTTCATCGGGTCTTTGGAATCGATGTCCCACACGATAGAAGAAAAAGAGTGCGAGTGGGCAGTCGTGTAGTTGTTGTTTAGTCGAGCTGCTTATTAACACTTGCAAACATTAAGTTCCCATGGGATAACAGGTTGTCTCTACTCTATTAATAGATTTATTTAAAAACAGAATTATCTTGATCCCTTTATAACTGGGTGAATCGAGGCTACTACTGCACCTACAAATTTTAAAACCTGTTTCTTTTAAGTAAAATGCGGTTTTAAAAATACTTTTAATAAGTGGAACGCTTTCTTTGACTTCATTGTAAACATCTGAGTGTTAAATAAAACATCACATTATGCACATTAGAAGCTATTTACACGGATGATTAGCAGTCTCTTAACTTAGCCGGAAAACCGGAAGCATAAAACTTTTGTTATTTATGGTTGTACTTGGCCTAAACTTTTAAGCAAAACCGACTTCAGAAAAGGAGGAGGTTGCCAATAAGGTACTTGTTTTCATTGATCAAGTCGACCCCTCTGGCCTCAATTGGCGTAAATGACATTTTTGGCGAAAATGAGTTAAAAATGCAGTTTTGTTCAGTTTTTTTTACTCTATCGATCTGTGTATTTAAAATTTCGATATCTCCAAAAAAACGTCTTTTACTACCACGTTTTTTTTGACTCAATTTTAAAAATATTTTAAAATTTTACCGTAAAAGACATTTCATTTACACAAATTTTGTTCATGTGTCGTAAAAAACAAACTGCTTGTTCAAAAAGGGCGTAAAATACATTGGCGCCCATCAATAATAAAATATGTCATTTACGACCCAAAAAATTGTAACAAAAATTCAAAAATGTTAGTCGTAAATGCCGATTATAGGATTATCCGGAGAATCCATCGTAGAAGACAGGGCGTAAAACGCAATTGTAACCTAAATATTACGAAACGTTGTCGTTTACAACCGAATGAAACCTAAATCATAATCCATAAATGTGGTCCTGAAGGCAAAAAACTGTTTTTCTGCGTGATATTATAATTAAATGTGTGCATTTCACAATACATCGTCTTCAGGTTTTCATTGCTTGTTACAAAATGCAACACTAATTTCAAAGTGTGTCTCATAGTCTAAGGCTGTAAAAGATTATTTCATGTGTGTAATTAAAAAAATAGTCATTTATTTCTACGTCTTCTCAAGAAAAAAATAATTCATCGCGTGACTTTTAAGTCGTAAATGACAATTCTTATAAATATGTAAAAGATCTTTTGATAATCATGGCATCTGGGAAGTTGTAAATGACAATTATTATTCATAAATACAAGTTTTTGTGCTGTATGGAAGTCTCAAAAGTATTATTCAGCTAAATAAAAGCATATGGACCACTTTAGGCTCAATTGGCGTAAATGAAATAAAGCACTTTCTACAGAAGAAGATTTTTCTTTTAAATGTTAATTGAGATATCTTTTTCGTCTTTTTAGCTTTAATAATGCTTCTTTTATCGAAATACTTGCCCGAAATTGCTTCAAAACCACATTAGGTTTGCACAGTTGTAGAATGCAGATTTAAGAAGTTAGCATGCATATACGCCCTAAAAAAAAGTTATTGAATGTCATTTACTACCCAAAAAATTTGTGAAAATTTACTGCTTATAAATAATTAGGTTGTAAAAGACAAGAAAACAACTAAACAGACGATAAAATTAGTAGTAAAAGCCTATTTAGTTGAACTGAAACGTCTTTTTTATTCTAGGTTAAGATAGCTGTGTTTTATTTATGTACACTTTTAATAATTTGCCTGCTGATTTGCCATCTAAATTGTACTAGTAAATTATTTTTTGTTTGGTGTTCATTAAATAAAAGGTGAACAATGCATTGTGTATTGTGTGTCAAATGAAAGTATTTTGTAATTCTTGAATCAAATATTTTATAATCAAAATGTAGGTGTCCATTTTTCATGCATTAAATAAATAGATAGGTACATGCTAATGCCTGCATACAACAAGAAAATAACCTGCTAAAACCTTCCTTAATCATTTATTTTAATAATCACGTAACGGGTACGTGGATGTCTCATTTTCATAACATGAGTGAATACTTATCTTTAGGACTAATTACCTAATCTACCTATTATACCTTAAATTATAAAGAACTAAACAAAAAGAAAAGATATCGAAGCAAATAATAAAATCGCGGATTTAATTATTTTTATGTAATTGAATTAGCCTCAAGTACCTACAGATCGTCATTTTCGTCACTTTCCAATAATAAATTTAAGACTTAAGCTTTTTTGGATGTTGTAAATATTCAGTATGATGATGTCAAGGTATAGCTTGATTGTCACGAAGGTACTTCAATTTCTGAATTTTGCAACTGCTACTGAAATGAGTTTTACTTTAGAAACAATAATGGAAATGCATATTGAGTACAAAGTTAAAAGGAAAGATAAAGGGAAGAGAAAAATGAAGAAAATAAGAGAATTAAAACAGTCCCGTCTGTACTAAAACAGATTACCTACTGATTTCAGTTGCAAATTTCAAGGACTTGAAGCGCCTAGAAGGTAATCAAACTATACCTAGATGTTATTAATGAATATTTACAACAACCAAATGAAGCTCAAGTTGTGGATGTATTATTGGAAAGTGACAAAAGATGACGAAAGTGATCAGTTTAAGTATTTGAGGTTCAATTTATTGGATGATTCAATAATCCTACTAATATTATAAAGGCGGATGTTTGTGTGTGTGTTTGTTACGACATCACGCAAAAACGGCTGATTAGATTGACATAAAACTTTGCAGAAATATAAAGGGGCATCTGGAATAACACATAGGATACTTTTTACCACGGAAAAATGTCTCATTCCCACGGGATCACGCATTTTCCAATATTTTTGAAATAGGTGGCGTCACTGAGCCGATTCGCGTTTTAAACGTTTTCGCCGAAAACTAACAGCGACATCTCTTGGCGAATAATGCTTTTTTCCCTTAGGTTGCAGCGGGTGAAACTGCTGACAGGCAGCTATAGTCCGTCAGCTTCGTGCGCGACCCTCCCTAGGGGTGACAGACGTTGGGAGGGGAGATGTCAGCGGGTAGCGGGAGGTGTAGCGGGGAAGGGAGACGCGCGCATCCGCGCCGCACGTCATATTAAAATGACGTGCTTCCTCGCCCCCCTACCGCCTGTACCCCGCAGGAGGGTCACGCACGAAGTTGCCGGACTATAGTTATATTATATATTCTCATTCATGATTTCATTATTTGATTCGAGATCTTTTCTTTTACTTTTGTTCTTTATCATTTAAGGTATAGGTAGATTAGACAATTAGAACCTAATAAGATTAGTACCGTTGATACGAAAAAAGAAGAAGTACTCACTCATGTTATGAAAATGAGACATCTACGTACCCGTTATGTGATTATTTAAATAAACATTTTAGAAGATTGTAGTAGGTTATTTTCTTGTTGTATGCAGGCATTGCCTATGTATCTACCTATCTGATTAATGCTCATGGTCTGAAAAAAGGACACCTACATTTTAAATGAATCATAAAATAACAAAACAGTTATACAGGGTGTAAGGGACAGCTCTCCGAATACTGAAAGGGTGCATTCAGACCATGAAACTGAACAACTTCCCATAGAAATAAATTTCAGGAAACGTAAAAAAATTTTTGACTTCCCATAGTCAGTCTACGTCATCGCGCGCTAGTGTACGCACGTTGTGTTGTCATAGTTTCGCTTTAGATAAGACTAAATAATGTCTTCGTCTACTGTGAAGTGTTCTAGCTGTAATATAGTTATTTGTGAGGTTCTGGCGTTTATTCAAAATAAACAAGATGTGATGGATGAAGAAACATTGGTGCGTTTGTGCTTGTCTAGTTTCACGGCACAAGATATTGAATCCGCAAAACAACTGCTTTTTGACTCTGTATCGCAGCGCAAGAAATCGAGAAGAAAGGCAAATAAGTCTTTTAAAGATCTTCATGACGTCATTGCTCTGTTCAAAGAATCACTTCCAGAGGATTTGCCTATATTTGTTGCTAAAGACCTCCAAAAACTGCCGCCATTGACGTTCGATCATATTGATGCGACGAGACTACTCAAGGATATGATAGTTATGAAAAGTGAACTGCAACATATTAAAGATACCTACGTCACGCAGTCTCAGTTAATGGACGCAAAAACTGAGTTAACACACCTTAAAAATGCATCAATTGTCTCCGGCCCTCATTTTGACTACGTAAATAAAAGAAGAGGCGGTGGTTTACAAAACAGCTTTTGTTTGAACAGCGGACCGTTTGGCCTACCGCACATACCTACGACGTCAGCTGACCGTTCCACAAACCTGCATCAGCCGTCTCACTCGCACTCATGCGTTCAAGCAGGATCGCCGCAATTACGTCACAATAGCACCAAATGTAATGACAGCGCACAGATTGATGACGCTCACTCGGTTTGTTTACAGTCTCAAGTTAAAGAAAATAGTATCGACAGTGTACACTTTTCGACGCCTACACCTACTCCAGCGAAACCCAAAACCATGTCTGAAATCCTTGCTAGTGAGGGCGAATGGAAGGAGGAGGAACGACCTGAGGAATGGAAAATAATGCAGCGTAAAAGATTGAAGAACAGATTTGTGTCTGTGCAGGGAAAAGCCGCACCAGAACCGACCGGAAAGTTCAAGGCCGCGGATATAAAAATTCCTTTGTTTATCAACAATGTGGACGTGAGAACCTCGGAGGATGATGATATAAAGGAATACATTCTTAGCAAATCTCAAGTGAGTGTGGACTTACGTAAGGTGAAGTCTAAGGAACAAAAGCAATACAATGCCTACATTGTGTACGTGCCGAAAACAAAGTTAAGTTTGTTCTTAGATGATGGTTTGTGGCCGGAAGGAGTAGCTTTTCGGCGCTTCGTCGACTTTAAGAGGGTCCCTAAGAAGGGAAGTGAAGAAATTGCAGCTAACAAACCCAAATGATGGATCAGTTTACTCCTACTAAATTTGTCAGTTACAACTGTAAGTCGTTTACTAGATCTATAGATTGTATACGCTCACTATGTCAATCAGCGCACTTGATAGCATTGCAGGAGACCTGGCTTTTACCGCATGATATCCCACTGTTGGGCACCGTCGACCAGGAATTCGCGTACACGGGGAAATCAGCTGTGGACACTTCCGCGGGTACTCTGCGTGGGCGTCCCTATGGTGGAGTTGCACTTCTATGGAGGAAACATGTTTTTCAGTCGGTAACTGTTATCAAGTGTAATAGTGATCGGATCGTATGTATTAAAGTGTCTCTAGCGGAGTGCTCGTTTCTTGTATTCTCAGTGTACATGCCCACGGATGAACCGAATAATTTGGTGGAGTTTACAGACTGTCTGGGTGAAATTAGTGCTACTATTGACAGTTGTGATACTGAATATGCCTACATTCTTGGGGATTATAATGCTAATATCGGCGAGCGTATCGGTAATGAACTGTTTAACTTTTGTACCGATCAAAAGTGGTTCTGTGCAGATGTTGAGCTACTTGGTCAGTCTTCAGGAGCGTATACATTTGTAAGTGACAGTCATGGAACTGTGAGTTGGCTAGATCACTGTGTAACTACTGAGGCTGCTAGGCATACTGTACAAAGTGTAACAATCAACTATAATGTATTTTGGTCAGATCATTTCCCTCTAGAACTACAGTGTAATCTTGGTGTTTTAGGATCAAAAATACTGCATAATGGTAATGACATTAATACTGTTATTTGGGGCTATAGAACAGAGGAGCAAATTTTACAATATACTCAATACTGTAATGATAGGCTTAAACAAATTGATTTTCCTAGTGATTTTCAGCACTGTGCTGACTCTGCGTGCACGGACCCTAAGCATAAAACAATTATTTTGAGTATGTACAATGATATTGTGAAAGTTTTAGTAGATGGAGCTATATATAGCTCTAAACTTAAGCACTCAAAAGTTAAAAAGAAATATGTGTGCGGCTGGAATAAATATGTAAAGACTGCACATAGTGAGGCTCGCCTTTGGTTCCAATACTGGATTTTGTATAATAAACCTACTACTGGTTATGTTTACAATAAAATGTGTGAATCTAGAAATAATTTTAAGAAAAAGTTGAAATGGTGTCAAGCGAATGAGCAGCAGTTAAAAATGGACATTCTAGCTAAGCACCACTCGGATAAAAACTTCCCTAGTTTTTGGAAGGAAACTAAAAAACTTAATCCAAAGACCAGTATCCCTGCTAGTGTAGAAGGTATAAATGACCCTGTGCAAATAGCTGAAATGTTCAAAAACCATTTTAGAGTTCAGTCACCGCTAGGCACTACAGTTGACACTAGTTTCACTAGTAGTTTAAATAAAAAAGTTGCAGTAATTACAGCTCAGGAAATTAGATCTGTTTTAAGTAAAATGAAACGTGGAAAGTCACCTGGGCACGACCATCTAAGTATAGAACATCTACAGTATGCTGGTGTCCATTTACCTCGAGTTTTGGCTATGTTTTTCTCTCTTTGTCTAAGTCATAACTTCCTGCCTGACAATATGCTTAAGACTCTAGTAGTGCCTATTACTAAGAATAAAACTGGCTGCTCGGGTGACAAAACTAACTATAGGCCAATATCATTGGCAACTATTTTGGCAAAGGTACTGGACAGACTGCTTGACAGACAATTAAATAGACATGTAAAATTACATGATGCACAGTTTGGGTTTCGGCCCGGACTATCAACTGAAACTGCTGTACTCTGCCTCAAGCAGACTGTCCAGTATTATGTTGCTAAGGGTACTCCTGTATATGCTTTATTTTTAGACCTCTCCAAAGCATTTGACCTAGTTCAATATGATAAGCTCTGGAATATTCTACATGAGGATACTAACCTACCAAATGAGTACATTTCGATCTTAAAGTATTGGTATTCTCATCAGCAGAACTATGTCAAGTGGGCTGGAGAGGTATCTGAGGTATATGGCCTTGAATGTGGGGTAAGGCAGGGGGGGATTAGTTCGCCTACCCTGTTTAATGCCTACATGAATAGGCTAATCGTTGAGCTCAGCAGCGCCGGTGTCGGATGCTCCATTGACGGTACCTTTGTCAACAATATTAGTTATGCAGATGACATGGTGCTGCTGTGCCCATCGATCCAAGCTCTCACTAAGCTTATCGGGATATGTGAACGATTTGCGGAATCCCACGGTCTTAGGTACAACACAACTAAAAGCGAGCTGCTGGTATTTAAAGCTGGCAACAAGACCTATAAAGTTCCTCCAGTTATGCTGAACGGCACTCCTCTCAAGGTCGTTCAGAGCTTTAAGTACCTCGGACATTGGGTTTGCGACTCGCTTAAAGATGATATGGATATTGAAAGAGAGCGCAGAGCCATATCAATAAGATCTAACATGCTCTCCCGCAGGTTTGCACGTTGTACTAAACCAGTCAAAATTACCTTATTTAAGTCATACTGTCATTCTCTGTACACGTGCAGTCTGTGGGTGAACTACACTAAAAAAGCATATGTGGCTCTGCGCACTCAATATAATAATGCCTTTAGGGGGCTGATGGGACTGCGTCGGCACTGCAGTGCATCGGGGATGTTGGCAGAAGCTGAAGTTGATAGCTTTTCCTCTATTATTAGAAAGCGTGTCGCGTCCCTGCTGCGTCGGGTGCGATACAGTCCTAACAGTCTTCTACAAGTGGTGGCAGCGAGACTGGATGCGGACAGTTCCATCATGCATCACTGGAACACCATCCATCTTGTTAAGGAGACAAGAAAGGTTGGAGTTTTAAAACCCGACTTTTAAAAGTTTCCAAAAATGTATCATTAAAAATGCTGTTTACTAACATAGTTATAAGGAAATTGTTACTAATTTATATGGATGAATATCTGAAATAAAAGATTTTTATTTTATTTTATTTTATTTTATTTTATTTTATTTTATTTTATTTTATTTATAGTAAATGCAATCAGTTGATCGTGATTTTGTATGGGAATACGAAAATTTTTTTTCGTTTCCTGAAATTTATTTCTATGGCAAGTTGTTCAGTTTCATGGTCTGAATGCACCCTTTCAGTATTCGGAGGGCTGTCCCTTACACACTGTATTTGACACACAATACACAATGAATTATTAACCTTTTATTTAAAAACACCTAAACTTATAACTATTGATAAGAAAAAATATTTTAGGGTAATCGGCAAGCAAATTATGAAAGATCTACATAAATAACACACAGCTATCTTAACTTAGAATAAAAATAAAGACGTTTAAGTTCAACTGAATAGGCTTTTACGACTCAATTTATTGTCGGTTTAGTTGTTTTCTTGTCTTTTACTACCTACTTATTTATAAACAGTAAATTTTCGCTCATTTTTTGGGTAGTAAATGACATTCAATAACAATTTTTTAGGGCGTATATGCATGCTAACTTCTTAAATCTGCATTCTACTCCTGTGCAAACGTAATGAAGTTTTGAAGCAACTTTGGGCAAGTATTTTGATAAAAGAAGCATTATTATAGCTAAAAAGGCAAAAAAGATATCTCAATTTATATTTTTATTTTTTCGTTTTTTGGCTCTCCTGTAAAAAGTGCTTTATGTCATTTACGCCAATTGAGGCCAGAAGGGTCGAAGTGTGCCCGCCTAATGAGTTCACAAGTCGGTTAGTCAGTAACTAGTCGGTTTTTTTGGTGACGAGTCGGTTAGACAGTGACTAGTCGGTTAGACGATGGCTATTCGGTTAGTTGGTGCCGAGTCGGTTAGTCGGTGACGAGTCGGTTAGTCGGTGAAGAGTTGGTTATTCGGCGATGAGTCGGTTAGTCGTTGACTAGTTGGTTAGCCGGTGACTAGTCAGTTAGTCGGTGATGAGCCAGTTAGTCGGTAATGAGTTCACAAGTCGGTTAGTCGGTAACTAGTCGGTTTTTTGGTGACGAGTTGGTTAGACAGTGACTAGTCGGTTAGACGATGACTATTCGGTTAGTTGGTGCCGAGTCGGTTAATCGGTGACTAGTCAGTTAGTCGGTGACGACTCGGTTAGCCAGTGACTAGTCCGTTAGTCGGTGATGAGTCGGTTAGTCGGTGATGAGTTCACGAGTAGGTTTGTCGGTGACTAGTCAGTTAATTGGTGACGAGTCGGTTGGTTGGTGACTAGTTGGTTAGTCGGTGATTAGTCGATTATTCGGTAACTTGTCATTCAGTTTGTTAGTTGGTGACTAGTATAATCTGCCACGCCTGAGTGACTACCGAGAATTCCCCCTTGGGCTCCAACTATCAACCTTACGATAAATATCAACCTTACGTAGGTGCCTACTATACAGTTTTAGAGGGGGCATGGTTTAGGTACCGGGTTGTTCGTCGGCTCGGCAATCCACACGACTAGAAAAAATTCACACTTTTGAGTAGGTAATATTTTTAAGGGAGAAATCATCTTATGGGCAAAAAAAGGAGCAACTTAGAATTATCCTAATACCCTTTATCATATTTTGCTCCCAATTAGAAATATTCACTACTAATATGTGCCTAAAAACTGTATTAATTGCATTCTCTTCCTCAAAATAGATCGAAGACATATCTCTACGGCTCAAACTCTATAGCGAAACGTCAAAAGTAGAGAAAATTGGGTCGCATGTTAGCGATTTCACATAAATTGTCTATGGTTTCCTCGCGGTGTAGAGATATGTCTAGTCGCGGGCGCGGCGCGAGTCGCATCTTAGCACATGTAGATAAAACTCGCGCGGCGTAGAGATAGAGCGCGACAAAGCGAAGTCGCGCTGCATATCTTAGCCCTGCAGGAGTTCGCATGCAGTAATCAGCTCAGGATCTGACGACAGGGTCTTAAAAAAGACGATCGCTACAAGATTCCCGACCGAGTCATTATGGCAACTATGGTAGATCCTAGTTAAGCAGTCACCGATTAATGACTTTTTAAGAGATGCAGCCGCCTTGGGTCTTGGGAAAAATCAATTAACTGCGGGAGGCTAATGCGTTTCTGCGTGGGAAATGGGCATACTATTCCTGCGGTAAAATAAAGGTAGTTTTGAGTTTAGTTTTAGTCATTTTCTACGCATGCAGTATTTACCGACTAGGTAGCAGTTAAAAGAAACTTATATTATAAACTAATTTAAGACATAACATTATATGCACGTTTTCATAACCTATTAGTCTAGCTAACATAATATGACTCTTTGTGATTCTAATAATTCACACTTAATCTAAAAATTTTATTGTTTTGTATTGCCGTTGTATGTAAATGGACGACTGGAATTCATTTCTATGCAGTCATTATCATCTCATTACAATAGAAGTAGGTTTTGCTGATCAAATATGCACTCCGCCCATAATTTCTACTAGGTTTAAGGAGTGTCAACTTGGCAAAAATATAATATTTGCTTTCTAATTCCGATTTAAAATAGATGCTTATTCATTGTTGTTTATGATGCATGCATAAATTCATAAAATTATCTCAGGTCTACCTTTTGGACACCGAAGCTAGTTGAAGGAGATTCCTCAGATAAGAACTGAAAGTCCTGCATTGACTGCTTCTTATTATAACTGTTGTTATATATAACAAAATGACCTATACGCACCAAGAACAAAAGAGATTATTATTTAGGTAGCTCTATCTAGCGAACAATATCACGGTAGCAGATAGCTACCGTTCAAATAAAAGTAAAATAGGTGCCTCAAATATAACCGCAGAGTTCCAAAGAGCGGTTCAACGCGCGTTTAATTCCCGGTACTGGGGGTAAACTAATTTGCATATGCGCATGAAACTAGTTGATGCCGGCAACTTTGCGCGGTAATTGTTTCGGGAAAGTTGCCCGGGCAGAGTGTTGGCCGGATAACTGAATCATTGGGGAACCTTGGCTGTTAACAGGTTACAAATATTGTGGTGATAATACAACGAAATTAGTCAATTTTCCCCAACGTATGAGACTTTGATACCTAATAAAACACTTCCCGTGTTAGTAGTTAGTAGTATACAGTTTTGGAGAACTAGCAATATTTTCCACTGCAGGCAGGGTTTGAACCTGCGACCTTCGGAATATAATAGATAACATGTCGCCGCATAAAATTGCGGCTATCTCAAGTTGTCATAGGTAAGTATGGTGGAGGGTGGCTGCGATGAACCGCAAAAGTGCAGGGTTCCGAGAAGAAGAAGAAGTACGTAGATGCACAAAGTAAGTATTGGCTAGCGCATTCGTAGATGTGCGATTCACCCAGTAAATCAGAAATCAGCACAGGGGTTGGTAGCAAGCGACGAACAAGTTACTTACCTTAAAACTGTTAGAAAATCCGGCCAAAAGGAGCTCACTAAAAACACGGCATAGCAAAAAGATTTCAACTCTCTAACCTATCACTATTTATGAGATAAAGATGAATGACAGACGGACGCACGGACAGACAGCGAAGACGGTATGGAACTCTTCAAAAGTAAGTAAGTAGATTTCTTTAATAGCTGGTAATTATAGTGAAGTGCTGCTTTTCTGATACATAAAGCTTTCGCATATAGCACAAATACAAAAAGCAAATCGTCATTTTACGGTATATCGAATGAACCTGGATAATAAATAGAGCCCAAATATAGAAACTGATGCTCGAAAGCGGAATTTTTATTTTATCCCATAAAATTAACAAAAAAAACATTGAATCTGACAATAAACTGCACCGGCGAGTATTGCAGGTACATAACGGGTCACCGAATCAGTCCGTTATTTTTGCATGTCGGTTCCGATTTGCTCCAAAAACAAAATACCTACCGTTCTAAAATACCTACCTGAGTTGGTTCAAGATGATTAACTAAAAATTGTTGGCTGTAATTGTCCTGTGTTTTATTTTGTGTTCAATACACAGTTAAATATATAAAGGATAAAATCACTCACAATCTTGAACTACCTACTTATTTTAAATTCTTACCTATGATAAACATCGAACTAATATGATAAAGAAAAGTTAACGAAATTATTTCAGTGGAAACCACTATTTGGTTCGACCATGGACGCTTAGCTTGCTTCGAAAGGGATATAATCAAACAATTACTTACCTATGTATAGTATCAAGGTTTCCTCACTTTCATTCAGTACCTAAGTATCCTTGTTTCGATAAAAGATAGTAGGCCGTTCGTTGTCTAGGTTTCCAACACAATGGGAGATGTCGCTCGTCAATTGTATCTGCGTTTAAAAGTAACAAAACAAAATTCCACTATGAAATATTTTATGATCGCTATGGAGTTGTTCATTTTATTTTTGCACCAGACCAACATAACAAGTGCAATAAATACTGGTGTCGCCAGAGGCATTTTTAATAACCTACGATGAGAGGACTGTCAGCAGAAAAACGCAGTCAATAACAAATAGGGTGGGTGGCCGTTCCATCCTCAGGCACTTCTTTGTAAGCACTTGGTTGCAGTGCATTTTTTGCATTCCTACTTATTTTCCCGCGATACTTCTACTGGACGAGTTTTTTAGGGTTTCTTAGGCTACTTATCATTTCGCCAAGTCTGTCTGTCTGTATGCTCCGCCCTCATAAAATTTTGGACTGATCAACATCAAATGTGGTGGGATGATAGATCGTAGATATTGACCAAAATTTTGAAATGTTGGCAAAACATAAAATTAACCGGATTTCTACAGTTTTAAAAATACGCCTGCAGTCCGAATCTGCTGACCGCAGACCAGACAAGCATATAGATAGATACCTAGATTAGATGCTGACTTCTGCAACTAGTGCAGACGCCGACGACCCTTTGAATATTTATAGGGCGATATTTTTGAATCGAATATTGTATTCCCTGATCGAGTTTGTCGCGCCAAGACGGTCACTGACCGCTCTGTTTGGTTTAATCAAACAATATTCGCGAAAGTGTTTACTTTTCTTTTGAGGCCAGCGGGTCCCAGGTCTTGCCCAGACTAGAGACAAGAGCAATATATTGCCCATCGTTCATAAAAAATACAAAACCTGCACTTAGGAAGAGGCTCTTGAGACATCGACGATGTTTCGCTTTTTATGGGTTACAAAACCTTTTTTTTTTTAAACTAAGTTAGGCCTGCGTTGGTCTGCAATCTCACATGTTCGTAAGTGATGATGCAGAAGATTTTGTAACAAGCTTGTCTAGGTACTGCCTATTCAATCATGCCTTGAAAAGTTCTAAGTAATAATCCTATCCTATCTATCATCTCCCATCCTGCGGGATACTTAACCAAACATCCCTAAGTGAGTGATGAATATAAAAAGGCCACATATTTAAATTATTTTTACAGATTACTCAAAGAACTACGAAGTGATGATGCCGTGTGATGCCGGTTTAGAATAGCATCACCACAATTCTACCCGTGGTTGTCGTAAAAAGCAACTAAGTGATAATCATCTAGGGAATGGGCAGCAGCGTTCCCTGTAAATACAACATCTTGCACTGCGCTCGCCAATCCGCCTGCCAAGCGCGGTGAGTATGGCAATACCCTCCAATAGGGTGAGGCCCATGTCCAGCAGTGGACTATTATGTCTGTTTTAATATTAACCGAATGGAAAAGCAAAAATATGTCTGATAGATTACTGCAATAAGTATAGACTTTCCAGTCAAGTCAGGACCAGTCAATGGAATCCTGATGACATCGAGGGAACTCATCTTACGTAGGTATTCTATAAACTGTCAAGTCAGTCAGTAAAAACATTGAAAGTATGATGCATCCTGGCTGTTGTAATTGTGTTTCGTTAAGGATATTTTTGCGTCGTCTGTATCTTCATTTTATTGTAATACTTTCGAACTTACTGAGCAAGATTGACAAGCATACTCACAATAAAAATAAACCGAGACAAAAGCCATTACAGTAGCAGACGAGTCGCCGCAGGATGGGACTCTGGAATGTAGACGAATCACACTTTGACAGTGACAGGATAGGTACACCTACCTTCAACACGCCTAACGTCCGTTGGTGCGTTAATTTTGCGGAGCGCTATCGCATGCGTTAAGAAAATGCGTTTTTTCACCTTATTTTCATACAAAACTGGATTAATATCAAATGGTTTGACATAAACTGTAAACCGTTTGACTATAATCTTTGAGAATAAGATCACAAAATAGAGAGTTTACAGAAGGTTCACTCAGCTCTATTTCGGATTTTTGCGAATGGCACTTGTTACAGAGGAATGATTGCTACTGTCAAAAATCTCAAAGTATAAAAATATAAATTAAACAGCAAAATTTGATTGAACGTCATGTGATTCTGAGCCAATTTTAAATCCAAGAAATATGACGTTCGTGTCAACCACCTTCTCAGTTACCGCTTGACTTCCCCTGAGATTTAGTTTTTGTACAGTTAAATTCTGATAATTTGTGAAAACAGTGAATAGGACGAAATTGGTATTTTCCTAGCGCATGCGTTACCTACTCGGCACAATAAAAACGCACTAACGGACGTAACGTGTGTTTCTCGGGTACATGTAATTATATCAGACTGACAAGTATTATTATCCTGTGGAATGCTATACCACCATGTAAGGAGCGACTAACATGATACACTACCATTTTTAACCGACTCTACAAAAGGGGCCTAGCAATTCGAATTCGTATTTATCGTATCTATAATATCGTATTTATAATGTAACATCGGTAGAATTGAAAAAATCTCTCGTTAAATTAGCCTATTAGGGCTGCTGCTGGAAATATATTAAAAGATGCAACGAGTTTTATAGTGTTATTTATATTAAATTGTTGGAAACTGCTAGTTAGAGATGCTATTATCACTGCCTCTCAAACTTTTGTCAGACAGGTAACTGTCCGTTTCTTACAGCCGTTCACGCTCAGCCTACCTCGCAAAGGATATAGGCGTGATATTATGTGTCTATGTATTATTACTGCACGACATCAAAATTTCGCAATGTAGGTAGGTACGTATTCAAATGTTGCCACCTTTTCCAAAAAAATATATAGTAAGTCTCTATTGCCTTTATTACAGCATGTTCTCCGGTGTTTTGTAGAATCAGGTTCCAGTTTGACAAGTGTCAATACTGCACGCAGTGTGGAAGCACCCTATTAATAAAACAGACTAAAATTCTAACTATTATTTCGCAATCTATACTCATTTTCTTTTTCGAATAGTTGCGACAAAAACCTTAATAATATTTTAATGAACCCGTATCGTAAGAACACTTTCTCCACCTGTTGAAGGATTTCAGTACCTTTTTAACTTATAAAGCTGGAAAGTAAGAGAACCTTTCGGTTCCTACACAAAAGTCGGTCGACTATATACCAAGCACCTTAGTTCAGTACTTGGTTCAGAATCTGGTACGAGGTTTTGCGTAAGGCGTCCGGTAGATGGTGTTACTGGTTGAACAGTAAGTAATAAATAAGACCAATATAAATAATAAGACAGTGAAAAACAGCCAAAGAAACAAATTATATTGTTAAAATTGGTTTGTGAAAATGTTTAGCAAAGAGTTGGACGTTTCATAAATATCATTGTACTTATCAATAATTATTGTAGGAATATTTTGTGGTCAGGCTTGCTTTCTAGGGTAACATAAGTAGTATTAATTTTTCCAGATGTTGCAAGATTTTATAAAATTGATTTAATCATACTTAGTATGTCGCCGTCCTACTGCGAAAACCAATTAACTCGAAATTTTTACGAAAATTACTTTTGAATGCAAAAGTACTTACATTTTTTTGCTTTTTCGTCTGCGAAAACCCATTAACTGCTAAGTCTTATAGTTTCGCTTCTAGCTAAGTAGATAACCAATCATTTCAAACACTGGTAAGGTTTGTTTCCAAATAAAAAACATTAAGCAGATTTAACTTAACTGACACCATATTTGTCTCCAACGATTTTCGGTTAAGTTGATAAAATTTGGTTTTCCCGTAGGAGAGACCATAGAAAACTCTATTTTTTTTCTCAGTAACAACCATTTAGTAAGATTTAAATTTCCGTACTTGATTAAGATGGTCTAATAAAAGCAATTAAAATTGTTTAGTTGGTTTTACCGGACGAATTTCATACTTAATGCAATACATCGAATCGTCTAAGAAAATATTATATATCCAGATAATTGCTTTTCCCTGACGATATTTTATTCACGGATGTTACATAATTACTACAGCGAAAAACGACTAAAGTTGTTTAATTGGTTTTACCTGACGAATTCCATACTTAAGCAATACATCGAATCGTCTAAGAAAATATTATATATCCAGATAATTGCTTTTCCCTGACGATATTTTATTCACGGATGTTACATAATCACTACACGAAAAACGATTAAACCTGTTTAGTTCCGTGTCACTGGCGAAGCTGGCGCTAGTGTCGGTCATTCGGCCATTTGCATTTACAACAAGTGCGCTCGTCTCCCGGTAAAAAGTAAATTTTCAACGTTTTTAATCATATTGTGAAGTTAATACACTCGGCTTCAAAAAAATCGCACCTTTTAAGAAATCTATTTCAAACATCTTTCAATCGTATTTGTATTATGAAATATTGGTAATGTTCGGTATCATTTGAAAAGTAAGGAAACAGAGAATGCAAAAACAATAATTCATTCAATGTTTTTATTGGAACTGAGAAAAATTTACAAAACAATAAAAATCCTTAAAAACCCTAATGAAATCTGATAAATTTTTCAGAACAAAGTTGCTTAAAACTAACCTAAAACCTAGTGTTACCCCCCCTAGCCCTAATGACGTCTTCCATGCGCTCCCTCATGGATCACACCAACTTTAGGACCTCTTCTTGAGGGATACTGTCCCATTCCTCAATAACGGCGTCTTGGAGCTCCTGAAGAGTCGCGGGAGCGGGATCACGGGATCTAACCTTGCGTTTCAGCTGGTCCCAGAGGTGCTCTATCGGGTTCAGATCAGGACTTTTCGCTGGCCACTGCATGACAGGGATCCCAACCTCTTGAAGGTAGCCTTGCACAATACCAGCAGTGTGCGCGCGAGCGTTATCGTGCATTAATGTGAACCCGTCGCCAATAAATCCAGCATAGGGGACCACATGTTCTTCCAGGATCTCTGTGATGTACCGGTGAGCAGTCATCGACCCTTGCCCGCGAGCACCGCCGGTCCGAGAGACGCAAGAAAGTTCAGTTTTGCCATCGGCAGATATGCCGCCCCAGAACACGCAGGAACCGCCCCCGTATTCTACCGTTTCTTGGATGCAGGCTTGGGCAAAACGTTCCCATTGTCTTCTGTATACTTTTTTGCGTCTATCGTTGCAGAAAAGGCACACTCTTGTTTCGTCTGAGAAGAGAACAGTTCTCCATTGGTCCAGGGTCCAATTAACGTGGGCGCGAGCAAATTGCAAGCGTGCTCGCCGATGCGCTGCGGTTAATTTTGGACCCGTGGCAGGTCTTCTAGCCACAATATTTCTCTCCTTTAGTCTTCTTCTAACTGTTGAGACACTCACGGCCCTTCTACGAACTGCTTGAAGCTGCTGTTGCAACTCAACAGCATTAGAGAACCGATTTCTCAAAGATTTCGATACGACGAATCGGTCATCTCTCGCAGAAGTGCAGCGATTTCTACCAGACCCACGCCTTCGGACAAAGCCACCGGTCTGCAGGAACCGCTGGTAAACTCTTCGAACAGAAAAGCGACTCAAGTGCAATTGCCGAGCAACATCACACTGACGTAGTCCTGATTGCAGTAGTGCGATAACTTGGGCGGCTTCAGCAGCTGTAGGGTCACCTGTCCAACGTTGAAACACAATTTTTTTGAACCCTCATAACTCTGCTGTTTTTGAAGATACAAAAAAAGTAATTACGTCTGGGGATAGTTAATTTAATTGGGAACATTATTTTTTTATCGATTTTTGCCTTACTTCTAAACTTTATGTTACACATAATATTTTACGAATAAAGAGATTTGTTTCAAAGTGTACACATACTTATATTCAATGAAACAACAAAATTTTAACAATGAAACGGGGATAATCAACATTGAAACGGGGACAATCAACATTGAAACGGGGGAAATAAACAGTGAAACGGGATTATCAACAATGAAACAACATTGTTTATAACTTGTTTTTAGTTAACTTTTTCTAAATTATTCATGACAGTAGACCAGCCAACAATCATGTTATGTAATATTCTTAACCGAATTTCAAAAAAATATCGTAATTAATTGTCATGTTTCATTGTACACACGCCTGATTATACAATGAAACGCAATTGGACACATTGATACACTGTTTCATTGTTTAATTTCTATGTTTGTTTCAATGTTGACCACAACCGTTATATTATTTAAAATTTAAAAAAAATGCATTTTCTAATAGACGATTTTTTTAAATATAATTATAAGTGATACAAACTTGAAATAAATGCTTGTTTTTTTGGCAAAACATCAAAAAATGCTTGTGGAGACGTTGTCTCTTAATGGAGCGCCTGGTAAACTGGAGGCGTGCGGCGGGGTCCTGTGCGCTCTTTCCTACTCCCTATCCCTAGTGCACTACCAGGCAATGTCGCGTTTTCGAGATATCGCTAAGTTTCATTGTACCCGACTGTTTCAACGTTGGACAGGTGACCCTAGTGTCCATCTTCAAGGATGTTTTTCTGATGAAAGATATTCTTCTGTGTCTTCTTCGACTGTTGGTAGCAAATTTATCCCCCAATAAGCTGTATCGACCCTTTTATACCCAAAAAACAAAACAATACAAACAAAATTTGAAGAGGAGAATCAGTTCCATTGTCATTCACAGTGACGTGAAGTGTCAAGCTTTTTCTTTTTCAAATGAAATGGATATTTTATTAAAGAGTTTTTATAGGGCTCTCAAATGATACCAATATTGCTACGAATAACTGCTTGTCTTACCAGTGCTTGAAGCCTATTTTTACGGACGTGCGATTTTTTTGAAGTCGAGTGTAGTTTATAGTAAGAGAGTATTATTACAAAATAAAACTCCTTTTTCTTTTCTTATTTTGATTATCATTTTATTCCATTTACCTATTCTCCATACCTAGATTATAAAACTGCTAAAATTTTGTTAAATACATAGAAGTTATTCATTTTTCCGTAGGACTTTCGGAAAATTCGGTAAAATTCTAGACGTCTAGATTATGATGGTATACCTTACACCTACCCTATACCTACTCACCTATCCTACACCTACTCTTCCCCTATCTACCCCTACCCTACCCTACACCCACTGCACGACACCTACCCTATCCAACTATCCTACACCTACTCTACACCTACCCTACCACAAGCCTGCGCCTACTCTACATCTAATACTCTACACCCACCCTACACCAGCTATCCTACACCCACCCTACGCCTACTACTCTACACCTTCCCTACACTTACTCTATCTACACCTATTCTACCCCTACTTACAACTATCCTACGCCTACCCTAGTCATCTACTACTCTAAACCTACCCTACACCCACCCTACTTCTACCCTACACCTACCCTACACGTATCCTACACGTACCCTACACCTACCCTAAACTTTGAGTTATAAATTTTGATTACAGATAAAAGTACTGAAACTGTAATAAATAAATTACTTGCTTAACTTTTATATTCGTTAATTTTCGGCAGGGAAAACCAATTATCTTGATACAATTTCTACTTGTAACTCTACAAGGGACAACTGGATAGGTACGTTTTTATCATGGTTAGGTTTAATGAACTAAATGTAAAAAATAATTTCTCGGGATTTGCTGTATTCTTAATACTTTAGAAAATATTAACAATTTTAAAGTTCTCAGTGAAAACCAATTAAATAGGTGGCCTTGTGAACATTTTTGAAAATTTCACTAATAAGTAATAGTCTTTTTAAAACACAATAGATATATTTAAATAGAACATTTATTAGCGTACTGATGCTATTAAGTAACAATAGGAATATAATAATACTAATGTATTTTCAACCCCTTAAACATTATAATCCCGATATCTTCGTTTGCACATTTTACGATTTAATTGGTTTTCGCAGTAAGGCGGCGATGTAATGTATGTTATTATGATGATTTAATTATACTTAGTCATTCATAAGTATTTTGACATTTTTTATAAGTGGTGTTGTTACCTCTCTAAATCCATTTGTAAGTTAGCGGTAATTATTTCCAGGTATTTCAGAGTTATTAATAAATAAGCTTATACTTGTTTAAGAAGGTTATATTTTAAAGCTCCTTGAGTGATTAAGTAGGTACTTTCGCCAGCAAATCCTCCTGCCCATTTAAGGGATCAACTTATACTGGATTTTCTTAGTACTTGTATGAAAACCAGTATAAATTGTTCCGTTAAATGGGTAGGTGGATATGCTGGCAATAGTTAAGTATTTCCAACAAGAGCGCAGTTATTAGTTTCAGGCTCCAGTCATTCTCCGGCGGCTCTTCAGAAGTACCTACTCTTTCATTTGTCTTTCTCGAGGGAAGCCATTTTTTATGATCGACGGCTTAAGCTGGCGTGATCGACCGTTCCCGTTTTTGCCCTATGTCCTTTGCAGCCCCTACAAACCCTCTTTGAAATGGGTACCACATATACTGGCTACCTAATCAGTTAATGCCTGACCCTGTATTTTGCTGACTAAACAACTCACCCCTGATTTCAGGCCGAAGCCAAATACGCTTATTCTGTCTATTGCTCGTCCAATTGGATAGTTTCTCATTGATTGTAGATAGATACACATGTATAGAATGACCAATCATATAGGATCGTACCGAACTACTCACTTTCCCTAAAGACAGGTCAAACTAAACAACTTTCCTTAAAGACCAAAGTTCATAGCCTTTAAAAGTGATAGTGGATCATTGGTTACCACCCTGTAAAATATGGTCCACGTAGACATGAAGATAAAAATGTGAAGACTCCAATAAGTTTTTATGTTTACCAGACTATGAAGTCAATATGATAAGTTTTCGGAGAATTTCTCCCGAGACTCAGAAGGGTTTCTTACTTTCAGGCATACTGAAAAGCTATTACCTACCAACTCGAAAACATGTTGTAGTTTAGTAAAAAGAATTTAAATGTAAGTCTTTGTCTCGAGAAAAATGTGTTTACTTTATAAACACCAATTTTCACGCAGAAGAATTTGCTTCTGATCCCTCACTTACGTGGAGCTGTCTAGAAAAAGTGAAAGGTTTTACAAAGTACCTAAAATAAAGTCTAGTTTGTAAACATTTTACATATTGTTCTGCAAATTAAGGACAAGTGAATAATTAACTAGGGTTTAATTTACTTGAGATATCTGAGTGTTTTATGTGTTTTTTTTAAACTGCCTTAGATGTTTTTCTTATACATATTTACGCATGCCCTTAAAATATTTGCAGTGAATTTAATAGGACCTTATATAGGGTAAAGTAGGTAAATGATAGGGAAAATGTACCGAACACACATTGATACATCCGGATGACCGTCGGTATCAGCTTATTTAACAATTCAGAGAAAATATAAATTGATATCCCGTACCAAATACACAATCAGCTGTCTGATATCTATTCAGTAGTCTCCGTAAGTAGGTAGGTACCTATGTAAGTTCCTAGAGAGAAAGTCATTCACTTATTTTTTTATTGACTGTTCATGGCTCAAATTTTCCGATAGGTACCTACAGCAGCGTTCTTATACCCAGCCTACCTAGTAACTGAATAGATGCTTAGTCACAGATAGTAGTAGTCATAGTCGTAGTTTCTGTCACAGCAGCCATAGAAACTAGGTGGCAATGGAATAGTAAGTTCTCTCAAAATACCTCTAGGAAATTGAAAGTTATAAAATGACGCCGAAATACCTCGCGCCGGTCCGCAAAGTACGGTTGTACGGCAGTCATTATTCGTCTCCCGATTTCTACGTAAGAAGAAAAACACAAGTAACTTTCGTGTGTGCGTTATTTTTGTGCTGCGTAACGGCGGCATTAGGATAATACAAATTCCGATCTTATTTTCATACAAATACGGTAGGTATATGCTTTTTGACTGACGCATTCGTTGCCGCAGCGTTGTGCCATGCGAAACGCTGGCGAAAACGTCTGACAAAGAGTTTGATATAAAATGTAAGTATTTGTATGAAAATAAAGCGGAAATCCGCATTTCCCTAACGCATGCGATAGAGCTACGTAAAAGTAATGCACAAACGGACGTTACGTGTGCTAACGCCTAATTCTACGTTACGGCTAAAGTTCCATGCAATTTCACGGTACCTTGAGCGAAAGAATTCATTGATACACCAATACGCCAAGAAATATGGACTTTTCTGAAATGAAGGCAGATTTTTTGTTTCATTTCGTCGTCCCTCCAAGAGGCTTTTAATAAGAAAAGCTTTTTGATATTATAACTACTCATACCGAAAAAATTGTTCTCTTTTATACCTATAATAATTTAAAAATACATAGGTATAGTGACCAATTTTTGTATTTCAGCGGTTTCTTACTGATATAGGTAAGTATTCTTTCAATGATTAATGAAAGTTTGTTTACACAGCATTCCTGTCCAAACAGTTCCAATCTTGATAAATTAAATTGATGAATTTAGACATTTTACACGCCATTTTACATTAATGAAATGACAGTAGATCATAATTATTTAATGACATAGATCTGTGAAATTAGGAGTTGTCAAACTTATAGGATAAGTTTTATGTACCTACAAAGTCAATAAAAATATCTCTATCTATTCTTAGCCTGTAGTAGGTAAGCCGTAAAAGGGTGACAAATGCTGCCCTCTAAATTTTAATTTTAAAGATATGGCGTCCTATGATGATGATGAAGCAAAGTAATCTCTTTTTACACGACTGCCCACAAAAAAATTTGTGTAATGTTTTTAGGGTTCATGTATGTATGTTTGTGCGTTTCTTTAAACTACTGTAACTCTTTAACCACTGAACAGATTCAATCCTTACATTATCCCGATTGTCGTAGGCTATGTTTTACACAGGAAAATTGGTTTTCTACAAAAGCAGGCGTGTCTTTAAATTTTAAATTACAAAGTTATATCGACTTCTTCTTCTTCTTTTCGTGTGGGACACCGAGTCGTTCAACGACCCGATGAACCCTAGTGTCAGAGTTTTTCAACCGCCTACTGCAAGTAGCAGGCCTCTGACATGGTTGTGTAACGACCGCCAACATAGACAGCAACCGGGACCGACGGCTTAACGTGCCCATCCGAAGCACGCAACCATTTTACTTGCAGACAATCAGGTGGTTCAGCCTGCAATGTCCTGGGAACAAATTCACAAACAACCAACCAACCAACACAACCAGACTGGGAACAAATTCACAAAGAGATAAATATCAACTTTGTGAGTGACCCCACCGGGAATTGAACCCGGAACCTTTGCGTGGCAGGCAGGCATACTAACCACTGCACCACATCGGCTGTCCATATATCGACTTATGAATAACTACATGTAACGGACCTTTTCACTTTGCAATACAGTAGTATGTCCCGCTACAATTCGAAGCTCTGTACCTACACAATTTCGATTTGTCAAAACGGACTTTTCAATCACGAATTCCTCGATGCCCCAACCTCACTCTTGTTCATGCATGACACTTTTAGGTCGCTAACATAAACCTAGCTCTACTTAATTTCCTATTGCTCTTTTTTTACTCGCCCCATATGATTTTGCAGCATTTTACCAGTCCGGGTGTTATTGACGAAAGGTTGAGTAGAAATACCGCAAAGCACATGAGGCCGCTGTTCACTACAGGGCACGATCTTCCATTTTTGGCATCCGTCTTTAAGTCATCAGTCCATCTGGTCGGAAGGCGCCCAACTCTACGCTGCGCTGGCCTAATCATGAAATCCATTCATGACATTACGTAGGTACATCGACACAGGTACCTACCTCTAGTAAATGGTGACCCTTAATCAATGCGATGTTTAGAATCTGTATTGCTGATTGAGAAATTTCCAATTAGGTCTCTCCACACTGATTAGCATGTCTGTTTACGATACAGATTAATCAACAGTATTGATCCCTAATCAAGACCACGATAGAAATAAATATATATTATAGATGACTACGACATTCAAACCTACTTTACTTTTCATTACTTCTCTTCTCATCTAGCTTTGACCAAAAAATTGGTTAGCCGGTAAAGGATACTGTGTGGTATTAGGCCCGCTGTACAAACTATCTGTGCAAAAAAAAGTTAATCATAACAATTCGTGTTTTACCGTCTTTGAAGTCGTTGGCGTCTCGGTGCAAATTCTGATTAACGTTCATAGTTTCTAAAACATAAAAACATGATTTTATTTTGCACTATTTTCGGCATTTGTTCTTTTTGGAAAGCCCTGTCCCTACCTGTATCCAAGGTTTCATTTAATACATATCAACTACAAAGTAAGTACCTTAGATCAATAGCTCTCTCTATCGTTCAAGCGTTCTCAAAGTGGTACTACTAGAATCTCAGCCAGGTCTGATTTCAATCTTCAAGGATATATGGAATCATAATATTTGGTCGCGTCGTGTAGCTAACTGATTGATATCGGAGATACGTTAGATATTTTACCTTGATATTATTGCTAGAACTAAATAGTTACTAGTGCTATTGTAACGCACAGACAAGAATCTTGTTTCAGAAGGTATACCTACACTATGTTGAGAAGTTGTCAGTCGATCGCCTAAAATTTGAATCCACATGATAATCGCTAGGGTGCAGATGTAGTACAGATTTGGGCACCTCATGCGATAGAAATAGAATAATGCTCATGCATGACATCACACTGCACAGATTTTACTAAAAGAAAAAGCCAACAAAACAAAAATCCTTACCTTGAGTAAAAAATTTAAGTACCTAACTGAGATAACGTCCCGCACTGGCAAAAAGGGGTTACCTAAAGGAGTTTTCATTGAAAGTAACAGATTGTTTCAAAAAGTGAAGCTTCTCTAAAATAATCTGCCTAGCTTTTTATTTAATTCTGTATCTATAGAGGTAGTTATTGCTTAGCAGTATTCTGAAAGCTAGATAGAGTAGAGACAACTTTGACGGTTGGAGCTCTAAACTTATGAGAGTGTAATAATTCAACATAGTTACGCCTTCCTTAATTTAGGCTAAAGTACAGGCACGTCCGTTTCTGTGTTATTTTTGCTCAGTGCTATTGTATACTGTATCTTTTAGGTAAATGCGATTGTGAAAATTATATTCGTACAAATACGGTTTATGGCAAACGGTTTGATAAACGCATTCGCTAGCGCAAAAACGCCTTCGACGGATGCGTCTTTTCGTAAAGATTAAATTTATGGGAATAATTAACGCAGAAACGGACGTTACGAGTATTTCTCGCCTAATGACAGAAACACTTGACTTCTTCTGCACGTCTTTTCAAGTCAATTTACAGGAAAAGAAGGAAGTTTTCTTTCAGTTGATAATATTTCCGTTTGGCTTCTCCTCTCGACTATTTCCTCTTAAATCTAGGAATATAGCAGACGGAGTGCTCCAAACCACCTTACTTACCTACAGTCAAATCAGCAACATCAAAATTACAATCATCAACGTAAGATATAATGTGACTGCCGTTTAGGTACTACATTCTCTTCTTTACACTACTTTCTTTTGGGATACTGATTCGTCCAACGACCCAATGAACCCTCGTGTCAGAGTTTACTAAATTACGCGTCAACGAAGCGCTCTCCCAGCGTGAGGTGACTAATTTGGTAGAATAGAAATAGTCGGTTCCTCCAGTGGAGGCCACGCTAAAACAAGCGTAGCGTTGGACGTCCTCTGGCCAGATGGATAAATGACTTGAATGCTGGGGGCTGGTAGAGAGCGGAAGATGAAACGGGAGATCGAGCTTTATGGTGTATTCTGTCTCAGGAGGAGGCCTATACGTCCAGCTGTGGACTGTGGGCTGTTATTTACATTACATCATGTTAAAGGTAAGGTAGTCCTTACAGGGAGCAAGGACACCTTTAGATACAAAGTCATCAGTGGCTAGAAAAAACACAGGATTAGGGAAAAATGAAAGAGGAACTGACCTGGAGCACGAGGCGGCGTACCTTCAAAATCCAATTTTCATTGTCCAGTCGTAAACACTTGATAGGTTTAGTTTTATAAGTTTTTAAGAAGCACCGGTGCAATATTAGTTATTTTGGATAGGTTTTAGGCTTCGTAGCTCACTTTTCGTTTAATTTAGAGTTTTTTGAGATTTTTCACAGGAAGCGTCGGCGCAGGTTTTCGCCATATTGAAAAGTCCAGGTTGTTGGGCGAGGGAAAAGGACGGAGAGAGGGAAGAGCCAATGTGTGTGAGTGAGATGTATGTGAAAATAAACAGGAAACGGAAATACTTTTTTTTTTTTTTTTACTATTACGTTTGGATATGCATTGAAAAGATTAACCATAATTCCGCCCGCCTTGAAGTGTACTTCAAAAGAAAATCATTGTTATTGGGATGGTAGAGGACATACCTTTACCACCGGACGGGTATAACTACCTGTTTTAGTTTTTACTTTAACTATGCGAACAACTCCATCCTTTCCTGGAAACACCTCAGTAATTAGACCAATATGCCACATCAAAGGAGGAAGATTGTCTTCTTTCAACACTACTACTGTTCCAATAGTGACAGGAGTACTATTTGTGTTCCACTTCTCCCTACTTTGTAAAGTACTGAGGTATTCATTGTGCCATCTTTTCCAATAAGATTGTACTATTTTGTCTAAAAGTGCATAACGTTGAAGTCTGTTGCAAGGAATTTCAGTGACATTTTCAGCTGGTAAAAATTTAAGGGGTGAAGTATTTAGAAAATGTGCCGGAGTTAATGCCATAGGGTCAGAAGGATCATTGCTAAGTACACATAAAGGTCTTGAATTTAACAAACACTCTACCTCTACCAGGACAGTATTTAGTTCCTCATATGTGAGAATTTGAGTTCCAATCACTTTATATAACGTATTTTTCATGGATTTAATATTAGATTCCCATAATCCTCCCATATGAGGAGAGTAAGGACTGTTCATTCTGAATTCAATTTTTTGAGGAATTAATTCATTGATCAAGGAGTTGTAATAACCAGGAGAAGTTACTAAATCATACAGCTCATGAAGGTGATTTTTTGCACCAACAAAATTACGGCCTCCGTCACTCATTATTAAAGAAAGAGGACCTCTCCGAGATATGAAGCGCTTGAAAGCTAGTAAAAATTTTTCGGTAGACAAATCTGACACTAGTTCAATATGAACTCCCTTAGTAGCCAAGCAGACAAAAAGGCATATATAAGCCTTTTGACTGCGGACTCCTCGATATCTAGATAAAGTTATATTGTATGGTCCAGCATAGTCAACTCCGGTTTTTGAAAAAGGTTTGATCTGGTGCACCCTATATTCTGGTAAATCAGCCATCAAATATTGGGCTTCCTTTGGGTTTAGTCGAAAACACCTATTACAGGAATGGACAATTTTCCTAACCAGATTCCTAGCTGATAATATCCAGTAATTATGTCTTATCAAAGCCAATAATAACCCAGGCCCGGCATGTAAGTGCAAACGATGCAGATGTTCTACCAGTAATTTTGTTATATTGTCCTTAGAGGGCAAAACAATTGGGTGCTGCTGATTAAATGGAATAGAAGCATTATTTAACCTACCCCCAACATGCAGGATATCATCAACTACAAACGGATTAAGTTTTTGAAGAGCTGTACTACATTTTTTATTTAAATTTAAATTATTTATGTCACTTGCAAAATGTTTATTTTGAACATGTTTGAAAATATATGTTTCAGCTGAGGCTAAATCTGTTAAAGTGATTCTACCCTTGGATTTCAATTTTTTCATAAATCTGAGAATATAAACAATAATGTTTAATAAAATGGACCATTTTGAAACCCGTTCTGAAAGAATGTCAATGGGATGAGGCTCTGACACATGTATAAAGGACACCAATTTTGCCTCAGGTATATGCTGTGGTACATCATTTTGAATATTCACAGGCCAAATAGGCTGTGGAAGTCGCATCCAGTCTGGACCATGAAACCAACCATCATTTTCAATTAACTTTGCAGGAGTAACTGGTCTTGTAATTAAATCACTAATATTGTGTTCACCAGGCACATGAAACCAATGAGGAGGAGCAAGAAGCTCTTGGATTTCTGCCACTCTATTTGCAACAAAAGTTTGCCATTTATGAGGCGAAGAATTAATCCAAGCTAAAGTAATAGTAGAATCGGAAAATGCCATAATCTTATCAATTTGGACTCTTTTGTTATTATGTTATGTACTGTTATAATTAATTTAGCCAAAAGATGAGCAGCACAAAGCTCCAATCTAGCTAATGTTTGCCGACCTGACGCAACACGAGATTTTGCACAAAGTAAAGAGACAGCTGAAGCTTCATCCTCCATTCTACCTACGCGAACATAGACAGCAGCGCCATAACATTTTTCACTAGAATCTGCAAATCCGATCAAAGACACAGAAGCACCTGGAAACAGCCCAACATAACGAGGTATTTTAAGTTTAGATAAACAGGGCAGTTCATGTAATATTTTTTCCCATATATTCTTTAAGTCAATTGGCAATGGTTCATCCCAATCCAAAGATCTTCTCCAACATTCTTGAATAATAAGTTTCATAAGTGCAACTGCAGGTGCAAGAAGACCTAATGGGTCAAAGAGTGAGGCTGTTGTTGAAAGAACAGACCGTTTGGTGTACTGAGTTTCAGAATTTAATGGTGCGGATTTTGCACTGAAGAAAAAAATTATCTTCCACAGGGTTCCAATGAAGTCCTATTATTTTTGTATGTGGGTCAGCATCAGCATCAAAAGACAAAGTTTTTGAAGCTCGTGAATCTTTAGGAATCTGTTCAAGAAAATTCTGTGAATTTGATATCCATTTGGTCAAATTGAATCCACCTCGTTTGAATAATTCAATTAGTTGAGAATACAATTTCAGAGCCTCCTCCTCATCAGGAAGTGATGTCAAAAAAAATCATCCATGTATGAAAAATTTGCTACAATTTCTACAAGATTTGGAAATGTTTGAGACTCATCTTGTGCAAGTTGTCGGATCACTCTAAGAGCTAAATAAGGTGAACATTTTAATCCAAAAGCAACTCTGTCAAATTGATATACATCAATAGGACTTTGTGTGTTAAATCTGTATAGAATTCTTTGCAAAGTTTGATGTTCAGGTTTTACTTTCAGTTGAAAATACATTTTCTCAAGATCAGCTGAAAAAGCCAAAATAAAAAGGCGGAAATTTATCAATAAATCAAAGATATTTGATTGAAGATTCGGGCCTGTGTATAAAATGTCGTTTAGACTTTTTCCAGAAGATGATGAAGAACTAGCATTCAAAACAATTCGAGTTTTAGTAGTATCCTTGTCGGGTCTGTACACTGGTCTGTGAGGGATATAATAAACAGGTGAAGAAGCCTGAATATCGATTGGGTCAGATAACTTTTTTAAATAGCCTTTGTCAAGATATTCTTGTATGGTGTTGTTGTAGCCACTACGCAGTTCAGGGTTAGAATCTAATTTCTTTTCAAGCGACAGAAGTCTTTTTTTTGCAGTTTGATAGGAATCACCTAACACACTAGGATCTTCACATAAAGGTAAAGACACCGTGTACCTTCCAGTTGAATCCCTAGAGTGTGATTCCTGAAATATTTCTTCGCATTTCTTTTCTTCTGGACTCATGATCTTGCGTGGTTGAATTGATTCTAACTCCCAAAACCTCTGAGTTAAATCTTCTAACTTTCTATCAGCACTAACGAAATGAGTATAGAGTTTGGTAGGTTGTTGATTGGTTCCTTGAATATTTAATTCTCCCATTACAAGATAACCTAATGTTGACTGAACAGCAACAAGTTCAGTGTGAGGAATGTTTATTTTGTTTGATAACAACAAATGTGGGAACAATCCTGATCCAATAATGCAATTTATATCGCCAGGAATGTGGAAATGTTGATCTGCTAGCTGCAGCCCTTTCAAGACTGGGGGAATATCATTAGTGAATAACTTTGTATGTGGTAACTCACCTGTAAGTTCCTCTACTACAGAAGCTCTCACTGTGTATTTATACCTTGGATCATGCACTGAGGAAAACGTTAATGACACACGACCTATCACTTTTAATACAGAATTCCCTATTCCATGCACATTTGATACTACTTTTTCCATTTTAAGTCCGAGATTGTCACACAGTTCTTTAGTTACCAAGTTCACGTTTGATCCAGAGTCCAGCATTACGCGTATCTGTTCTTGTTTATTAGTTTTATTTGTTACCAAAACACGAGCAGTGGGTTGAATCTGCGTAACAAAAATTTCGTTTTTGTTTTGGTTTGAGGTTAGTGAAACGTCAAACCCAGCGGCGCAATATTCGCGGGTATGTTCCTGGGTGCCATCTGGTTGCAAAATTGCCGATTCCTGTTGTTGTTTCTCGTTTCCACTTAGGTAATTAGAACGAGACTTGTCGACTGAACCGTGATCCACATTATTTTCGTCTACAAATTGCGAAACGTCAAAGTCATAGTCAATTTCGTTCAGAAATTCCGACGCGTTTACATGAAGAACGTTTGCGGGGCCAGCTGCTTGCTGTGAAGTGAAACCTTTTTTTATTATTGAAGTTATTGTTCAAGTTGAACTTGGAAGCAAGCGCATTATAGCTTAAATGTATCAATGTGTGATGCATTTTGTTGCATCTAGCACAGGAACTACTACTTCTGCAGTTCCGGAGGCTGTGAAATCCAAGACAATTAGTGCAAAAGGCATTTTTTGTTACTATATCAAATCGAGCTTCTGGACTCAGCGCAAGAAACTGTTGGCAGCGATACAATGGATGAGCTTCTTCTGCTTTGCAAACTACACACCCCCTTTGACCAGTTATCAGCATTTGTTACTAAAGCATAGGTGTGTTTTGGCTGTTTGTTAACAACTCTAGAGGACGAGGCAGTTGATGGCAATGGAGTACTGTGTAATTGAATATGACAAGCAACTTTTCTTTGCTCCTTGACAAATTCTTGCAAAGATTTAAATGTGGGGATTTTCTCTTTACCAAAGCGTTGTTCAAAAAGAGTAACTGTTTCTTTATCTAATTTATTCAAGGCTATATGCAGCAACATATAATCTGATAAATCAGTAATTTCGGATTGCTTTAAAGCTGTGACTGAAGCACAAAATTGCTCCAAAAACAATTCTAAGTTTTGAGCAGATGGAGTTGTTAGCGCTTTAAAGTTCAATACTTTGTCAAAATATTGTGAGGCTAACAGACGAGGGTCTTGATATTTTTCAACAAGCAAATTCCAAATAATTTTATAATTGGAAGCTACAGGCAAGACTCCAGCTGTAATACTGAGAGCCGAACCAGAAAGTTTTGAAATCAAATATTGAATGCGCTCCGCATCTGTTAGACTCCCATTCTCATGAATCATTTCTTTGAAGTTTTGGAAGAACAACGGCCAGGTGCTAGGATCACCATTGAATGAAACTAGTTCCAAAACAGGCAACTTGTGTTTAGGTTTAATAAATTCAGGTTTTTTCTCCGGTTTGGACATCATTTCAGCGGTGGCTTTAATATGACAGTACAACTCATCAAATGTCTCTAGAGCTTTGAAGTTTGGAACATAGTCTACAGGATCCTCCTCAACTTTGGCATTATTCAACTGTTCTAATACCTGAATGTAATCATCGCGTGTTTTATCAATCGTTAGCAATCTTATTTTGAATGTAATTGCGGCGGCAGGGTCCGTTTTAGCCTTTTGGCTCAAATCATACAGATTTTGTACCAAAGAAAATAAACTAGTTTGTTTACTTTCAAGAACTGTTATTACAGAATTAGACATTTTGGATAATTAACGTGAGACGCTAAACCAATGACACAGAATTAGTATTTAGTTAGCGAGCGTTTATATTTCAATGCGTTGCGTTCTTGAGTTGCGTTGCGTAATTGCGGCGTGCGTTAGCGTGTTTGAATTTTTTGGACAAAATGGCGGATAGCGTGGGCGTGCGATTTTATTTTCAATTTATATCCAATATATGATATGTTTTTGAACACAAGGATGAATTTTAGCGAGAAGACATGCGACAAACGTAATATTTGTAAGTATTTTAAGCGAATATTTGTAAGTGTAGCTGTGTACGAGTAGGTTATGAGTAAACACGTGCGCGATACTAACTTATGCTGAAAATTATAACGAAATTGAGTCGAAGCGGTGTAAAAATGAATTTGATGTGTGTATATGGCTCGTATGGACCAAAATTATGGCTAGAAAAAACACAGGATTAGGGAAAAATGAAAGAGGAACTGACCTGGAGCACGAGGCGGCGTACCTTCAAAATCCAATTTTCATTGTCCAGTCGTAAACACTTGATAGGTTTAGTTTTATAAGTTTTTAAGAAGCACCGGTGCAATATTAGTTATTTTGGATAGGTTTTAGGCTTCGTAGCTCACTTTTCGTTTAATTTAGAGTTTTTTGAGATTTTTCACAGGAAGCGTCGGCGCAGGTTTTCGCCATATTGAAAAGTCCAGGTTGTTGGGCGAGGGAAAAGGACGGAGAGAGGGAAGAGCCAATGTGTGTGAGTGAGATGTATGTGACGTATGAAAATAAACAGGAAACGGAAATACTTTTTTTTTTTTTTACTATTACGTTTGGATATGCATTGAAAAGATTAACCAATCAGTATTTACCAAAACATTAAGAAATTTCTTACAGTTTAACTAATTTCAAAGAAGCTAGGAATGTATTTGCAAGTATCTAAGTGGCCCATTTACTCTTTGCTCCTGTTCAACTTTTCTACTTATTTTCCAGTCGTAGTTCTCGCTTTGACTAATTACGAAGTCTTTGCACTGCTAGTTAGGTTAGTGGTCTTGCAGAATTTAATTAATCAAACCACCTTTCTGTGAAAAACTAATTATATACCTAGAATTCACTTCTCTAAAGGTAAAGGAAAGTAGGGCAAGCTGCAATGGAGACTAGGATGACTACTCACACGCCGTACTATAAAAAGAGAAGGTTGCATCACAAATTAGGGAAACGGGCGCCTTTGCAGATGGCTCATTCAGTACTAGCGACGATTTTGAAGCTTACTGAATTTACTGGAAATAGCTGGAATCTCAAAGGAACTCAAGGTAGCTAAGGAGATGATTGCCCCGAACGTCATATTTCTTGGATTAAAATTGACTCAGAATCACTATGACGTTCTAGTTTTCTAGTTTTCGCTGTTTTGATATTCTTATACCTTGAGAGTTTTGACAGTAGCAACAAATGACAATGGTAAAAATCCTTAATAGTCGAGTGATCCTTCTGTAAGCTCTCTATTTTGTGCTGCAATGCTGCAATGGAGTCTAGGATGCCCACTAATACGAGACGTAGGTAAGGAGAAAGTTGTATGAAGAAGTCAACTGAATAGGTCTTTTTAGGTCAGACTAGCTCTTTCCTTTGTGTGGCAACTATTTATAACCAAAAAATTATTTCCCCAAGCTACACCAACAGTCATTTTTCGCGGCCTGTTGCCGCCGACGGTTCTACACAACTTTATATACCAAATGTTCATAATTATTTAATTTCAAAAAACACCAATCTTATGTACTTAAATTGTACAATTCTACTTAGCTTTGTTGAGTGCCTAAAAGCTCGTTACGAAGCTCACTCGCAAAAGTTTCTGAAAGAGCTTTTGATTCAGGATGTCTTAAAGCAATCAGCGTTGTCTGCTGGAGATTACTGCAGTTTGCAGGAGTTTTGCAACGAACCAGGATACCTACAGATAAACTTAAGATGCTCTCACATACAACTCAACAGTTTCTTAGTACATAATTAATATTAGTAATGTTACACAATACAATACGTGAAGGTTTTCACCTAATCATATATATGAAATGGTAGACGGATTGAATCAAAACAAGGAAAATAAATTAGTAGGTACCCACCTAAAATAGTATACGTTTACATAAAAGTTGTCAGAAACCCGGCTGTCAGCGACACACATAAAAAGATTCTTACTCTAGAATTCACTTACTATGCTTTATATAACGCAGGCTGACACCAATCTATAAAATAAAAACCTTGGTACCCTGGGATCTTTGGACTAAATACCTACCAAACAAAGCCGTCAATAATAATCCTGAGAGAAATGTATATTATTTCTGAGTTATGGTATAAAATTTCTGAATCTGATTAGGTTTCTTAAGCTCCAACAGTTCGGAAAACTCGCTTTTTACTTCCAGGAACTCAAAGGATCCGGTTCCTAGAATATTTATCGCATCAATTCTCCTCAGCGCGATTGGTGTCTGACTTACTGGATACAATTTTCTACCGTCCTCATTATTAGGCGAAAAACACTCGTAACGTCCGATTGTACTTTTTTTACGTACGCATGCGATAGGACAATACGAATTTCCACCTCCCATACAAATACAGTTTACGTCAAGCGGTTTCACAGGCGCATTGACGCAGCGTTGTGCGATACGCAGTTACTAATCTACGCGCTAAATAAACAGCGGATGCGTCTGTCAACACATTGATATAAATAGTTGTTTTAAAAAATAAGGTGGAAATTCACATCTTTCTAACGCAAGCGTTACGCAGCGCTGAAACAGCGCAGTAACGGACATTACGAGTGATTCGCGCCTTATAGGCCTATTTTTCTTTCACATTGTATTTTTTTCTCTTATATTTTGGAGTTCCGTAATGACGGCCAAAAGTGGGTTGGTAGAACAAGAAGCGGCAATTTGCATACATTGGCTGGTATCCGATAGGTATGCCGCGCCGCCGCCGCGTAATGCGACTCACACACGCACTGGACGATTTGCGGTTTGTTACAGCCACCATAGAAATGGCAACCTGTGACAGTTACAATTTAGATACGGCGGCGTACAGTCTCTCCCGCTCATTCATTAAGGTTGAGATTTTGTTCAGACCGATTATTACTTTTCTAGATGCAGCAACATTTAATTTTATTGAATCGTACATTAATAGTTTTTTTCCGCTGTGCCCGCATCAGTCACAGGTAAATCGAAACCTTAAAAACAGAATTGTTCATGATTTAGCGTTGGAGACTACCTATTCGAATTTTGATTGGGAGCTCGTCCTTCTGTCGGACTTGTACTACCGAATACGGCAAAACGCCGTAAAATCATGCGATGTGTATGAGATGTGAACCGTCATAGGTTTATATGACGCCGCCACCGCGTAGGAAATCAATTAGCCTCTACACAACCACGTTTCAGGTCAGGAGTCGGGAAAGAGACAAAATTGTGTTATTTTTAAAAGGTAATTCTTTCAACGACTCAGCTAGGTAGCGTTATTTGATTAAAATCCTGAAAATAAGTATCTGCGGTATAAGTATAGTGAGAGCTGCGGCATTCTACAAATTATTAAATACCTACTTAAGTCTAGACCGGAATTTCTATTTTCTGATTGTATTCCAAAAGTAGAACGCCTAAGTGGAACGGCACACACATACACTAGTCTACGTGCAAACGCCTGCGATTGCAAGCGTTTGAAATAGGTAGGTAGATATATCCTTCTGATATCTATAAATATCTCTGGAGCTAATTTTCATTCGCTTGCCGTGGATTTAAATATCGTATACGAAAATAGGTTCTTGATGAAAACATTTCTTAGAATTCTGTGAGTGAGATCCAGCCTCATTCTACGTCTGGCACCTCATGAATTCGAAATTCAACTGATTTTCCGGTTTATATCATGCTTCTTTTTATGTGGGTTTTCATTATTGCTTCTTATTTTGCAAGGGCATCTAGGTATGTTATTTTCGTAAAATAAAATAAGAACTTATATCTATAATATTTTTTTTAACGGCTTCCACTCCTCTTTCTTAGGTTATTAGGCGTGAAACACACGCAATGTCCGTTTGTGCGTAATTTATTCGATTCTCCTCAAACGACATCGCACAACGCTGCGTCGACGGATGCGTCTGTCAAACCATTTGACAGAAACGACGCACAAACGGAGGTATCTCTCGCTTTTCTTGCAACATTTTTAAAACAGTCGATATAGTAGCCGATATTATATTTTAAATCTGTAATACTTACTAGCCATACTTTTCGGTCGCTAAGTCAGCGGACTTAGTTAGTAAGTTAGTCATACTATTTCGTTCAAAAAGTTTTAGCTCTCCTTTTCGTGGGTACCTTGGCACCCACTATCTTGCTTTCAATAGACATTTCTATTTAACTTTGAAACTAATTTACCTCGTGTACATAGTCGCTACCTTTGCTCGAAACTCCGCGGTCCCGCAGAAGGCTGCCAGGCCACAAATTAGGGCTCCTATACAGATGGCTCACTCAGTACTAGGTACTAGCACCGATTTTGACGCTTACTGAGTTTAACTGGAAGTAACCGGAATCGCAGGGGAAGTCAAGGTAACTAAGAAGTTGGTTGCCATGCCGTGGCTCAGAATCAGATATCAAATTTTACTGTTTTGATATTCTTATACTTTGAGATTGTTGACAGTAGCAACCCTGGCTATGTTACAAATGACAATCGCGAAAATCATGAATAGGGTCGAGTGAACCTTCTATAAACTCTCTATTTTGTGGCCAGGCTGCCCCGTTTCCGCCACTGGAGTGCAATTAGGAACTTATCGCGAGATACCCAACTTGCCACTTACGCCACTTACACTTGCTCCATAGAAAGCCTGGATGTGTCATTCTAATTAATCATCTAAAGGACAGACGCCCGTAGGCGTTTATTTGTTGGAAAAGCGACGTGGACGCTGTTATCTGAAATAACATTGGTAGATATCGTAAAAGGGAGGAAACTTACCTGGTGTATCTCTGTCTGTTTCTGAGATTCAGAAGTCACCATCACGAATGAAGATTTTCTTGGGACACTTTATTGTCGAAAGATTGACGTAGATTTGCCTACTCTACATAAAGTAGGCTTTTCGGTAATTCGACCACGCTTCGAAAAAGTCGTAACTTTCAGATCCTTACGATTCAATTAACGTAGCCTCTGATGCAGCCAAATTATATATTATAAGTTGATCTGACTTCACGAACTCTTCAGGTAACCAACGATCCCGCCAGTGGGGCTTGGAGGTCTCTTGTTTTGTGCTAGGTATAATACAGCTGCACTGCCGCATGTGCTGGGTAGGCTCGAATCCGTTCTTTCCAGAACAAATCCTAAGCCCAGTCTTGCTCCATGCACTATGTAGTTCTGGGTAAGCATTCGCTTCCTACCAAATACTGAGTTTCTAAGTAACTTTCGATCTAAGAACTCGAACTCGTTGCTAATTTATAAACAACCTTTGCCTATTCATATGACAAAATTACACGTTTCATAGGATAGATAAAACTACTCCAAGATAAAAATATCTAGACGAACTTTCTGTAAACTATTTACTCTTTAGAAGTGAGCAAATGCGAAATTTATGTTTTCCTACCAAATAAAACAAAAAGAAGTGTTAAAGTGTTCATCTAGCATTATTATCTCATGTAAACAGTTTTCAGAATTTTGGTGAAAAAGTGAGTATATTTTCTCTTTGCGGCCGCGCGGCTTCGCGTGAGTCGCTAAATTATTCCGCGACGAGAGGATTCCAGAATAATGAGCCTTTTTTTACTTGTACTTACGAACTGAGAGAATGTTACAGTGCCTACATAATGAGGTAGAAAACTGGAGAACTAATGGCGCCACTCTAAAGTGTGCCTTGTTTCTGTGATTGATGGAAAATATGTCAATGTCAAAGTTTAGTTACTTTTTATTGGTTGTCGTTTCTTCATTAAGGCACACTTGCGCCTGCGGTCATCTGCGTTGAGAGTTTTCCTCCCCGCTGTAAATTATTCCTACATAGGTGAGAATCACACGTTATGTCCATTGCTGCGCTATTTAATAGTAAAATGCGAATTTCCCCTTTATTTTCATACAATTACGGTACGGTATTTGTATGAAATAAGGTGGAAATTTACATTGTGATCCCTGACATAATGTAGGTAAGTTGGAGTCACAGCTTCATAGATGATTTTTGCACGGGCTTAACAGTTTTGCGGTACTCATTTTGGCGTGGTAGCGAAGAAAAGAGATGTGTAAAACCGGGTGTCACACACACAAAACCGCAAATGCCGTGCGGCTATTCTTTTTCTTCTTTTCGTGTGGGACACCGAGTCGTTCAACGACCCGATGAACCCTGGTGTCAGAGTTTTTCAACCGCCTACTGCAAGCAGCAGGCCTCTGACATGGTTGTGTAACGACCGCCATCATAGACAGCAACCGGGACCGACGGCTTAACGTGCCCATCCGAAGCACGGAACCATCTTACTTGCGGACAATCAGGTGGTTCAGCCTGCAATGTCCTAACCAGACTGGGAATAATTTCACAAAGTGATAAATATCAACTTTGTGAGTGACCCCACCGGGAATTGAACCCGGAACCTTTGCGTGGCAGGCAGGCATACTAACCACTGCGCCACATCGGTTGTCATAAGGTGCGGCTATCATAAGGTGTTAAATTGTCCTAATACTTACTATAAAAAAAAAAAACAAACAAATTATGTACCAAAAAGTATATTTACAAATTTAATTTTAATATCATAAATATTAACACTAACAGTCATTTTGATTCAAAATTAGCCAGACGATGCGAATAACACCAACACGACATTGCAAGAATACTTATACATATAAGTACAGTGTGTTACCGGCAAGCGGTCATTTACCTAATCAAACTTGTGATTTCAAACATCCATAGATTGAAATTTTACTATTGACCGATAGCAAAAACTCAAAACCAGCTGGTGATAATTATGGAAAAACTTTACCCAACATAGGTTGTATAGGGGGTCCTTTCTTGTTTCATATTTCTGCCTATGATGTTGTTGGGGAAAGTTGTTTTTTATCACCAGCTGGTTCTGAGTTTTCGCTATCGGTGATTAGTAAAATCTCATGCTGTATATAAACAACAACTGCGAAATCACAATAAAAACTGCTGTTCCATACCAAATTTTTTATGACATTTCGAAGAAATCATAATATTTTTTGTAAAAATACCTAGAATCACCAGTTTAAATAAATGCTTGCCGGTAACACATTGTAGCATAACATTTATTTAGCACACATAATCGACCCCAGTTTGGTCCAATAAATTTTATGTAACGTAAAAGTATCACAGATATGACAACATTTTTTTACAATAAAATAAACAATCATCGTGCATTAAGCGAACTACCTACATACGAAAAAGATGGAATTGAAAATATTTACCAAATTATTCGTTACTAGCGGCCCGTTAGCGGGTTCAACCACTGCAACTCATTTTCCCGCGGGAAAAAGGTATATTCCCGGCATGTGTTATACATTCAAACCTTTCTCATGAATCACTCAATCTATTACAGAAATAGCACATCAAAATCCGTTGAGTAGTTTAGGAGGAGCTATCGAACTCCACGACAGACAGACAGAGAAACGCAAAAAGCTACTTCATTTTGTACTATGTATTGTACAGTTGCCATTAAAATAACATTGACGGTTATTTCCTGAAAAATTGCAAAAAAGGTTAAATTTTCGTTTACAATTTATGAAAAAGCGAAAATAAAAATAAAAACAGACAAAGTACAAACTCTGACAATTGAGGATGGTACCCGGAGACACCTGTAACAGAAAAAAGTACGATATTAGCAAAACTCAAGACACTTCTCACGCATTTATCATAAATCACCTGTTTTCGCCTCGTCTAACATAGTTTAAAGCTCAATCCAAAAGTGTATGACTTTAGTAACAGTTTATCTATTATATGTACACACAACCCTTGAGACCAGTAGAAATTAAATGGGATGATGATAATCTAAGCCAATATCACACAAAATATGTATGTAAGTCACGGGCTACGGCCCAGACGTCTAGAAGGCTTTTGACATATCGATGCCGAAATTATACTGTTTGAATTAATAAAACGAAAATAACCATTTTGTGGATTACGATAACATACGTAGGAGGCATCGATATGAGGTGTCGTTAGATTTGTCTCAGCAGCGCGAGTGACACTGATGATATTAAAATGTCACAAATTGAAAATGGCCGATTTTAAACGCAAAATATTGAAATTACCGCAGTCGAGTATTTTAATCATTCGGCTTGTTCATAATTAGTTTAAAAAGAAGTTCTTGTAAACTTACTGAGAATAGACCACATTAATAATTTCTCTCTCGCGAAGTTACTGGAAAAGTTTAATAAATAGGAACTTTCACAATTTCCCGTAAGTTGTAAATAAAATGTAACTTTCTGGGTGTGGTTTTTCTTCTTATTTATTTTAGTATTTTAATATTGAAGTTCTTTTTTCGCCATCTTTTCAGCAACACATTTTTCTTTCTAAGTAATTTAGTTACACCTAATTTAGAAGGTATGTTCCACTTTATTTTTAGGTTTGTTATCGATCACCAACAAGAAGGAAAAGTTTCTCGTTTTCCATATGGGCAAGACGATTAGGTATTTCTTTTTCAAGTCACGTGACAAAGAAGGGCATAGGCTCTACGCCTCTACGTCGAGTTATGTCGACCTCGACTCGCACTCTTTCAAGTTAATGCACATCTAGATGCAAGACTGTGCGACTAACAATAAACCTTAGTAATGAACCCTTTTCACAATTTTATTTGAGTGGAAAACAAAAGCAGTCGAGCTAGCTTCGAAATAAAAGCCCAGCGCGAAATGTGTGAACGCAAATAAAAGTTACTAAGCTACGCGAGAAAGAAGAACAGACATGTTTTCGCAACACGTAGCTATGTGAACTGTCCCTTACATATTGTCTAGTAAAGGCGCTATATCATTATTAAATTTTTTGCTCAGTCGCAACTGTCACGTCTCATGCGCGTCATAGAGAGCATCTGCACGTAAAAGATCTTTGAAGTGACAGATATTAAAAATAGTTCACTGTACCTACAATATGCACATACCTATAAGTATATAGGGTTAAATTTAATTAAGTACAAATATTTTAAGGGTGCATTCTACTTACCAAATTGAACAAGTTAGCCTATATAGGCCTATAGATAAGTATATGCTTACCATTAGCTTGGCGTTCTTGATGCTTTTCCATCTCAACAGCGGCTATATATGCTGTTGGCATCAGGCCTGAAATCATAAATAACATTGTCACATCATCATCATCTTCCTGCCCTTATACCAATTACTTGGGGTCGGCGCAACACGTTTCGTTGAACACAAAATTGTGTTGCAAAAGGATTTGGCTGAATTTTACGACCAGCCGCCTACCAGACGTCAACCCTCCTTGGGACACAGAATACATAATACTTGGGAATGCTTTTGTGGTGGATTAATCGCCACCATACGGTTGGCCCTGGCTATTTGGTTCGGGTTTATCCCTCGGTCGCCTCTTACGATTCCCACGGGAAGAGAGGGGGTGGTGCTATTCTACTCTGCCGGCACCACACGGCATCACATTAACATTGTCACATATTTAACCTCGTAAGGCCCAGATGCCTTTTAAAAGGTATGTAGCTTTGTAGTGGTTCAGACCCAAGCCCTTGCAAGATTTACATCATAAAGCAACCTTATTGCTAGTGCATATAAGGTTCATTTCACTTTGTGAATCATACCTTTTAAAAGGCATCTTGGGCCGTTATCTAAAGAAAGCTCATAAATGTCTGGGCCTTACGAGGTTAAATCAAATCGATACTAAAACTATAACTAGGTCAATGTATTTATGTGACCAATTTTTACGTCGCAGTGTTTACTAAAGATACCAATAAATCTAGTTAAACCCAAATTTAATCCCGATGCCAGGCATAACATGCAATATTTCAATTTTCTCTCTCTCACACACAGAGGCCGTTTGTTATTCATAGTATTGGCCTACTAAACTTATCTACTTGAAAACAGAATTGTGAACAATAATGGACCCACGATGTATAAAGTCTTCTACGCTACCTGCTCGGGTACATACAAAACCTAACTAGAGACCGACACAAAAAATGCAACACGGGACAACTTTCCCTTAAACATCCTTGGCCTTACCACAGAAAAGTTAGACTAGTGTTGAACGCGTGCCTACCGTTTTTTTGTAAGATAATTATTTTTTAGCATTCGCATTTTTTGTGGTAAGGTAAGGCTACATTATTTGAAATTTGAATAGCGATTTATATCAATCAGCATCGTATTTTTTTGTAGCGGCCAGTAAAAAAGTAAGACGTCTTACCAGGGTAATAGACAGTGGTTCTATTACCACTGTACTTTGCAGGTGGCAGGTTGAGCATGCACACGTCCTCCTCCCATGGACTGTCCACATCCTCATCGTGCACCACCGCCGTGGTGGTGACCAAGTATAGATAGCAATAAATGAGATGCCTTACCAGGGTAATAGAAGTGCTGAAATTGGCGGGCAGCAGGTTTAATGTAACATACACACGAACTCCTCCCAAGGACTGTCCACTGTTTATCAGCATCGTAATTTTTCGTATAGGCCAGTAGTAAAACACAACACATAACACAATAGGAAAAAATTACACGACTTACCAGGATAATAAACGGTAGTTCTATTAGCGCTGTACTTGGCAGGTGGCAGGTTGAGCATGCACACGAACTCCTCCCAAGGACTGTCCACGTCTTCATCGTGCACCACCGCTGTGGTTTTCACTGAGTATAGACCCCACGAGTTCATCTTGATACATTTTACATAACACAAATAGATGAGACACTTACCAGGGTAATAGACGGTGGTTCTATTAGCGCTGTACTTGGCAGGCGGCACGTTAAGCATGCACAAAAACTCTTTCCAAAGACTGTTCTTTATCAGCATCGTAATTTTTCGTAAAGGCTAGTCGTAAAACCTCATAAAACACAAACAAAAAAAAAACTTCTTACCAGGATAATAGACGGTGGTTCTATTAGCGCTGTACTTGGCAGGCGGCAGGTTGAGCATGCACACGAACTCCTCCCAAGGACTGTCCACGTCTTCATCGTGCACCACCGCCGTGGTGGTGACCGAGACATTATACACAACACAATGTGCAATAAATGAGACTCTTACCAGGGTAATAGACCGTGGTTCTATTAGCGCTGTACTTGGCAGGTGGCAGGTTGAGCATGCACACGAACTCCTCCCAAGGACTGTCCACCTCTTCATCGTGCACCACTGTGATTTTCACTGAGTACAGGCCCCACGAGTTCACCTTGATACATTTTACGCGACACAAATTTCAAAAAATGAGACTCCTACCAGGGTTATAAAAGGTGGTTCTAAAAGCGCTGAAATTTAAATGCACACAAATTCCTCCCAAGAGCTGTCCACTGTTCTTTATCAGCATCGTAATTTTTTGTAGTTTTAGGCCACTTGTAAAACTTCACAAAAAAACAGACGGCAATAATAATTACACGTCTTACCAGGGTAATAGACGGTGGTTCTATTAGCGCTGTACTTGGCAGGCGGCAGGTTCAGCATGCACACGAACTCCTCCCAAGGACTGTCCACGTCTTCATCGTGCACCACCGCTGTGGTTTTCACTGAGTACAGACCCCACGAGTTCATCTTGATACATTTTACATTATACAAACAGAAAGAAAATAGATGCCTTACCAGGATAATAGACTGTGGTTCTATTAGCGCTGTACTTGGCAGGCGGCAGGTTTAGCATGCACACGAACTCCTCCCAAGGACTGTCCACCTCTTCATCGTGCACCACCGCTGTGGTTTTCACTGAGTATAGTCCCCAAGAGTTCATCTTGATACTCGACTCCGACTGGTTCAGCGCCTTTCTGCAAAATTCAAAATCTATCATCTATCTATCTTTTACTTTTAAACGAGCAAAAAATGATTGTAAATATTATGTAAGTATCTCGAAATTATATTTATCCAGGATCTTGGAAACGGCTCCAAGTATTTTCACGAAGAAGGGCGATAAATCGATCTAGATACATTTTATGTTCATAAATCGAAGCTTCACCCCTTTTTGTCAACGCGATCAATTGAACAACCGAACAAGCTTGGTTCATCAGTTCTTTAATATTGGAAAAAACTCTTGACAGCAATGGATAAAAGTAGATCTTTTTAATGTAATCTGTCTTATGATGTCCCACTGCGGGGCAACGGCGCTCCCTCTTTCACGCCACTCATTAAAATTTTGGGTCTCCGAATGCCAATTCTGGGAAAAGCTATCCATCCATATTGCGCCATCCCATCCGTCATCAATCTGCATTTCCAAAAGGTGTAATGTGTTTATAGTTAACCGGACTCCCTGGACCGGAAACCCCCAAACACGAAACATAAATCAATTAACCATAAAAAAAGCCTCTTTGAGAATCGATAATCACGTTTCAATCAAATTAATTATCATCATTCATAGCAAAAAAGCAAAATTGAGTTTCCACCGGATGCCCGAGTAAATTAAATCGAGAGAAAATTTATAGCTTCGGTTATTAATAATACGTTGAAAATACTGAAACACAATTATTAATCGTTGATTTGATTACGTGGTCAATCAGTCGTGTCCACTGTGTATGACATGGGACAAATGATGGCAGAAAATGCTTCACTATTACCTACGTCCCCTGCAGAGGTACCATTCAGACAAAAAATTTGAGAGGTAACAGAAGGTTCACTTGACCCTATTTAGGATTTTAGCGATTGTCACTTGTTACGTAGCCAGGGTTGCTAGGTACTGGCAAAAATCTTAAAACATAAGAATATCAAAACACCAAAATCTGATACTAGAACGTCACATTATCATGAGTCAATTATAGTTAAAAATATGACTTTCATAGCAATCATCTTCTTAGTTAGCTGGACTTCCTCTGAGATTCCAGCTAAAGTCAGTAGATAAGCGTCAAAATCGTCGCCAGTACTAAGTGAGCCATCTGTAAAGGCACCCCGCGTGCCGTGTCCCTAATTTGTGCTATTACCTATCCTACTTCCCCTGTAGAGGTACGCATTCAGTCAAGTCTAATAAATTAAGTAACTTACCCTTTTGACAATATCAGCATTTCCGGTCTTGGATATAAGTCTTCTGCGGTGCATATTAACGTTACAATAAATACGTATTTCTTCTCTTGGTAGAAATGAAAGTTTTTACCCGGACCTGTCAAAGAAAAGCATTATTTTATTTTACTAGTCAAAAATCACCTCGAAAATCACAAATAGAAATATCGCAAAATTTTCAATTGTTTTAAAGTGACGTCAAAGATCTATCAAAGTGCGCGACCGCAGGTGGAATCCAAATCATATTAAAAATCTTAACGAGTAAAACGAAAATCGAAAACCTGGATCTTTATTAAAAAATTTCAGATGAAGCAACTCTACACAAAATGCGTAGAAGTGATTTGTAGAACCATTTGCAACTTCAGTTCGCGGAACGAAGAGTTGGAGTTCTCCCGCCGCGACAGTATTTTTTAAAAGCCCACTTTGCTGTTGTTTCTACATTATGTTCCTGCAGAATAATGTAAAGTTGGGCTGTAAGCACTGCCTTGGTGAAATGAGTGCTCCCAGCGTCCTCGCTAAAGTAGCGCTACGGAACATTAACCAAGGAAAAACCACGCAACGAACCTTTTAAATAAAAGAGTAAACTCCAGCGACCTTCAGCAAATAAATCGGTAGTTTGTTTGTTAGTTTAGGACTATGTAACAACGACAAAGTTAATTAAAATAAACCCACCGTGTGTCGCGCTAACACAACTATTTCTCGCATGCGAGAGCACCTCGCAAATCGTACAGATTAAATAATATTTTTCAACAAAAACGAATTGCAAAATCCATTTGTCAGTCGACTGAAGCATTGTTGTTTGAAAAGTACTAGTTTAAAATTTATAACGAACTCGCAGCATCAAGAACATTGGAGTGGAGAAATAAATAAGTAATAAGAAAGAATAGCGACACCTCACGTACTCTCAAAGATTGTTGGAGTTCCTTTGAAAGAAGTCTCGAGCACCTAACTACGAAGTTAGCACGTACTTACTGTAGACGAGCATGGGCCGGGTGCGTCGGTCCTCTTCCATGAAGGTAGACACGACACATGTGTAGTTGCCACTTAGGTCTGTCGTCGGATTCAGTATTTTAATAGCCCGATACGCCTGCAAAGGCTCGTCTGAAAATAATATTAAGAAGTTCAATTTATTTCTGACACTTCTTTATCTTAAAATGATTGGAATGGATATTTATAGGAAACTTGATCATTTAAATTGGATAGATTCTACGTACAGAACAATCTAGAGTCAAATAACAAACGAACGGTGTTGGAATTTTCATATATAAAACCTTTCCATTTTGTTGTTACTCGAAATCCTTGTCTAACCTTGTCGTTCTCGAATATTTTAATATCATTTCCCGTTTCTAAGAATTTCAATTACCTACGTGGAAATTACCTACCATTTTTCCGATATTTATATTTACACTTTTCTCAGGCCTTCCTATTGCAAGTACTTATGCCTACTTATACGTTAAGGTACAGTGTTTAAGAGACAGCTCTTCGAACACTGATATTTTTGATCTCCGTTACAAAATCACGATCAGCTTACTGCATTTACTATGGGAAGTTGTTCAGTTTCATGATTTCAGCGCCCTATCAGTATTCAGAGAACCCTACACATCTATTTTTGTAATAAGATAGCTGTTTTATTATGATTTCTGTAATTCTTGCAAATGAGTTCTGAATAATAATGATGCCAAATGTATTAACATAAATAAGTGGTCTTATTACCGAGCATAAGCTTTTGCGGTTTCTGAAAATCTTGAAACCATTAAACATATTAAAGCTTTTTGAAGCGGAAATAGGTACTAAACATGAGGTTTACGGTTACGTTTACGTTCGAAAAGGTACTGAGGTTAATATAAATTGTACTCATATACAGCTAGGTGTTTTCGATGAATATTCTTCTGAGGTAGGTACTATCGCAAGCAAACCTATTTACTCATTTATGATGGTTTTTCGTAGTATTTTTATGATTTGCTGGCGATGTAGGCACACGATTTGATATCGAAAATTGTGAAAATTTTGATCATTATAATATGATACACAAAGGGTCCCACGATAAGGGCGAAGGTGGACATGTATCAATTTTACACAAGAGAAGGACTTTTCCTTTGTACCTACCGATGAAAACGCGTCTCTTTGTCATGGCAACCTATCCTCTGGCTTAATAATTTGCCAGTTACGAGTTAATAATGCCCTTACGTTTCTCACAATGTGAGGACGACGTTCAGAGAAATGTATTCTACTCACAGATAATAAAGAGATGGATACACACACAATAGATATATTGCCTCAATGAAGACGTATGTACAATGGAAAATGAAAGTGGTTTTGTATTACTTGGGAATAAGGAATGGTCGGAAATAGCCTGCCATGATTAAAATAGTCGTTACAATGAGTTGCCTCGGTGAGTGGTCGCGTTCGCAAAGGCAGCTAACAACTCAAAATTCAATAATGAATGAAATCAAAAGTTTTGCACGTGTGGGATTCGAATTTCGCTTGACTGGCAAACTTTTTAGTTTAATGCTACTCTTTTTCTATTAGGTAGGAGTTCACTCACAGTGCTATATTATTCCCATTTAAATAAAAATTTGAAATTGAAACAAAATTATGCATCGACCGGGCCGCATGGGTCAACGCCCCACTCTGCACCGGTCGATGTTTGATATTGTTTCAATTTGTCTTATTTTCACCTACTCATTTTAATTTTAAACAAGATTGAAATATGGGACTACCTGCAAAATCACAAAAAAACAGCTCTTCCATAAGATACATTTTGATGCAGTACCTAGAGCTGCTTTATTTTTGTCATGATTTTGCAGTCGCCCTCTATTGGTTAAACTAAATTAAAAGGATAACCCTAATAAATGATCACATTGTCACAAACTGAGGTTGTTACCTACTTACCAGATATTCTAAAGTTCATGTCCACTTTTCCTTTCAATAGGCCTATAACCTGCGGTCGTTGCGGTGGGATCCACTGGTAGACCAGTCCAGTGGATCCGTTGAAGAACCACTTCATCACCAGCCCAGCTTCAGGAGTGGCAGACGTGTTGAACTCGCAGTCGAGGACCACTGAGGCTGTTCCCACTTCCACCAGCTCTGGTACTCCGATCCTTTTTATGTTGACAGCTACACACTCTGTTGGGGAAAAGAGGATATATTGTAGTCTGGCGGGTATAACGTGTGGTCTATATATACGTATGAACGATAAACACATAACGCCCGTTTCTGCGTTATTTTTGCGCTGCGTAACGCTTGCGTTGGGATAATACAAATTCGACCTTATTCTGATCTATATCCGGTTGGTGGGGGCATAAAGTTACATGCCGTGTGGTTAGCCTGCCAAATCTCGAGGCAGTGTCTTTATTTTTATTTATTTTTATCCCGCCCGAGCCGCGTCTATACTAGGAATGCAAAGTTCTTATAAATAAAATAAAATAATGCCTTTCAATTTTCTCTTTTTTACAATGACTGCATTTCTGTGCATCAGTATGAGATATTTTTGTATCCTACTCTGAATTTCGACTTTTATCAGAATGCCTCCGTCGACGCAGCGTTGTGCAATACGCAGCACTAGCGGATAAGTATGTCAAACCGTTTGACATAGGTACCTAAACGTTTTTTTTAATAGGGTGATTATTCGCATTTTCCTAATATCGTCCCTCCCATCACAAACTGACTCAACTAGCAATCAGTAAAATGTTCAGAGCAACCCTTTTGCGGTTTTGGGTTTCAGATTCCACTCCATAACTTTTGATTAGCGCGTGCTATCAGAAAATAAAAGCTACATTTATGTTGAAAAAAAAAATCTAGTTTTTTAATCTATTAACCGCTATTATTAAATATTTACATATCTTAATTATTTTTATGACCGAAACAGATGTGACACTTCGTGATAACTTTGTTTTTCTTAGTACGGATACAATTTGTAGTTAAGTCAATCTTTTCTAGTAAATTAACAGATTTTTTCAAGAAAACTGAAAGTGAAACTAATATAAAAGAAATACTAATACCTAGTTAGTTCAGCATTTCCTGATTGTTTATCTTTTTTTTTAATTTATCTTCATTAGTCAATAATTTAATTATTATTTATGAATTTATTTTAATTTCTCTCCATATTATTATTATGTTTAAACAGGCAGCAGTTGTAGCAACTGATTATGCCTGTATCTTGCTGTCTTCTTGTTTGGATTTCTCAGTTGAGTTTAATTTGTCCAATCTGTTTTATAACTGGTTTGTGTTTTCTGCAGACACCACATGCTCTGGTATCCTGTTCCATGCCTCCACCACCCTGTTGCTCAGAAAGTGCTTGCGAGGATTGTTGTGTGGTCTTGTCTTGGTTAGCTTTAGTGAGTGACCTCGTAAGTTGGGATTTCCAGCGCGATGAAACAAACTGTCAAAGTTATGCAGGTCATAATATCTGTTCATGATTTTGAAGGTTTCAATCAAATCACCACGTTCTCTGCGGTCCTTAAGAGCAGGCAGATTTAGTCGTTTCAGTCTATCCTCATAGGACAACTTTCTAAGCTGTCTAGGTACTATTCTGAACGTACGCTGGACTCTTTCCAGCAGGTCTTTTACAAAGTATGGGCTCCATACCTGAAATGTGTACTCTAATATAGGTCTTACATAGGTTTTATGGATTTTTACAACCATTTCTAGAGTAAAGGTACCGAAGGCTTTCTTTATGAGGTATATAAAGCTGTTGGCTCTTTTTACAACACTTGTAATGTGGTCAGACCATTTCAGATCTTCAGCAATTTTGACTCCTAAGGCTATTTGTTTCTTAGCTTTGACCAGCTCAATGCCATTCAGTATGTAGCCAAGCCTAGGATTTTTGCTGCCTATGTGTAAGACTGTGCATTTCCCAGCATTAAGCTTAATTAGCCATTCTTTCGAGCAACCAGCTATTCTATCAAGGTCTGCTTAGAGGCGATTATAGTTCAGTAAAGGGTTCGAGAAGATCTTCCTATCATCGGCAAAAATGCTCACATTGGATTGAAGGCAACGTGGTAAGTCGAAGGAGAATATGATGTAGAGCACAGGGCCCAGTACAGATCCTTAAAGAACCCCTTTCGATTTAATTTACGTTGCTCCGAAACTGTGTCTCCAATTCTTACACAGAAGGTTCTCTCTGGAAGAAACGCGTCAATCCATTGAAGAACCTCTCTGCGGATCCCGACAAACTCTAGCTTCTGCAGAAGTCGTGTGACTGAAACTTTGTCAAAAACCTTTTCGTAATCCAGATTTATGACGTCGATTGGGTCTTTGTTATTGAAGCTCTCAGTCTCCAAGCACGATAGCAAGTTGGAAACAGTGGAATGGCGTGGGCAGAAACCATGCTGTTGGTTGCTTATTATGCTGTGTTCCTGTAAGAAGTTTCTGATGTGCTTAACTATCACCTTTTCCATGACCTTACTTAATATGACGCTAGTTAGGCTAATTGGTCTGTAGTAAGCAGGGTCCAATTTGTCTCCTTTTTTGAAGATGGGTCTTACTGTTGCTGTCTTCCACAGTGGTGGCAACATTCCAGTTTCATATGAGGTTTGCATGATATCAACAAGAACATCAGTTAGATTACATTTCTCAAGTAATATTGCAGGAATTTCGTCTGGTCCAGGCGATGAGTCAGTTTTATTTCTTTGATAGCTTGTTCTACTCTGGTGCTTGTAAAAGTTAGTTCTGTTATACTTACATACGTCTCTGATAAAAGAGAATAAAAATATTCTTAGCCGTATGATACTTACGTCATTTAGTAAAAATAAAAATAAAACGTTTTTGTAGATACAACATTTCTAAATATGGTATATCTCAAGAACGGTAATACTGAGAGGTGCGACACTTCGCGACATTATAAAGCATAAAAAATCATATACGTAGGTAGTCTTAGCTCAGTTACGCCCTTTATGTCAGTTAAGGCAGTTTGTGATGCGAGGGACGATATATGCGATAGCACTGCGCAAAAATAACACACAAACGGACATCAAGTGTGTTTTGTTTCCTGCCTTACATAAACGTTGATCAAAAGCAATAAGCGTCTTTGATCGGGCAGTTCTGGGAAATGCTGGAAGACGTGAAGGTTATTTGAAGCGGATGATAAAGAGAAAGAGAGTGTTGTGCTTTATAATACACTAGCTTTCCGCCCGCGGTTTCACTCGCGGTACTTATCTGTTTGTCTAATGAAAAAGTTTTAAATATATTGCATTTAAAATCAAAAAAGATTACAAACTGGAGGTGGAGTTCGACTACTCGCCAACAGATGGCACTACTACATGAGAGATTGTAAAAGCCTTCATGTCTTTACAAATATGCCCTTTAAGTTAAAACGGGAACTTTCTTATTCGAGGGGAAACAAAGGGCTTTTGCACAATATAAGTCTCTTTATCGTACCGGGAATCCTTTTTAAGTTTTATCTGCACGCACATTTTATCAACTAAGTTTGATTATATATAATGATTATCTACTAAATCGTCTCTTAAATATATTTAAATAAATAAAATATGTTGGAAATGCTGTCCGCGTTTATTTTTGTAATGCCAGTCACGTGACTAAATTTCTGATCTGAAACTCTGTAGATTTTCAAAAGTTTCTTTCTGTCGTCACACTTCTTCTTCTTCGAGTAGAACACCGAGTCGTTTTACGATCCAATGAACCTGGTGTCAGAGTTTTACAACCGCCGACTAGAAGTAGCAGGCCGCACTATTATTTAGGAAACTTCTTTGGAAAATATCTCACTCTAGTAAATTGGCTATAAAGAAATGTAAATAAATATAAAGCTAAATCAGGCGCGTTAATAAATTAATAACTGTGTGATATTGGGTGTGATGATAACAAAGAAGCTAAGCGCGCGTTTAGACAGTTAAATTAATTTGACGTTGTCAAGCGGCTTAAACCATGTCTAACTTTTTATGTTATGGAAATTATCTAGTATTTTCTAGTAACTAATCTAATAAACATAGGGAATATAACTTGAAACACAAGATAATGTGTGCACTGAGTAAGTTGGTATGTGCATTGGTTGTCACGCGCAGGACCAGTCTACAATCGTGTTAGGTCCGCAAACTTGCTCCCTGCCCCGGGACGAGGACGTTTACTATGCAGTTGTTCCCAATTCCAATTCCGAACGGGATTGCTACACATATATAGGGTAGACTGAGTATGGTTGTAACAGGGTACAGTTGCAGCAAACCCAATATTTCCGTAACTACCATATGCGATAAGGTGGCGGTTACAAGTGGAATGTAATGCACGCAAACAGTCCCGCCTGATTCTCAGTGTTTTGTTGCTGTCACGTTTGGCATAAATTTTAGCATAGGACATACTTACCAATTAGAATAGGCATTTACAAGTGCCTATTTTATATCGTAACAAATCCAATAAACAAGTGCTCAAATAACTTGAAATGCAAGATAATGTGTGCACTGTGTAAGTTGGTATGTGCATTGGTTGTCACGTGCAGGACTAGTCTGCGATCGTGTTAGGTCCGCAAACTTGCTCCCTGCCCCGGGACGAGGACGTTTACTATGCAGTTGTTCCCAATTCCAATTCCGAACGGGATTGCTACAAATACATAGGGTAGACTGAGTACGGTTGTGACAGGATACAGTTGTAACAATCCCAATATTTCCGAAACTATATGAGATAATGTGAGGGCTACAGGTGAAAAGTCATGCACACTAACAGTTCCGCCATGATTCTCAGTTTATTGCTTTCTTACATTTTCTTGTTAGACACAAAAGAAAATAACGTTAAATTAGGCACGTTAACCAATTTACAAATAAATATCTTTATCTCGTAACAATATAGCTTGAAATACAAGATAATGTGTGCATGGAGTAAGTTGGTATGTGCATTGGTTGTCACGTGCAGGACCAGTCTGCGATCGTGTTGGGTCCGCAAACTTGCTCCCTGCCCCGGGACGAGGACGTTTACTATGCAGTTGTTCCCAATTCCAATTCCGAACGGGATTGCTACACATGCATAGTGTATATTGAGTATGGTTGTGACAGGGTACAGTTGTAACAATCCCAATATTTCCGTATCTATATGCGACAAGGTTAGGTTAGGTTAGGTTAGTAAGTGGAAAATCATGTAAGCCAAGAGTCCCGCCATGATTCTCAGTGTTTTGTTGCTGTCACATTTAGCTACAGTTGTAACGAACCCGGAATTACTGAAACTATACGCAATTACATGAGGGTTACAGGTGGAAAGCCATGCATGCCAACATTCCCGCTATAATTTCAGTGCTTTGTTGCAGCGCTGTCACATTTTGCATTCAAAGTAAATAACGTTGAATAAGGCACGTTAACCAATTTACTAGTAAATATCCTTATCTCGTAACAAATCCAATAAACAAGTGCAAATGTAACTTGAAACACAAGATAATGTGTGCACTGTGTAAGTTGGTATGTGCATTGGTTGTCACGTGCAGGACCAGTCTACAATCGTGTTAGGTCCGCAAACTTGCTCCCTGCCCCGGGACGAGGACGTTTACTATGCAGTTGTTCCCAATTCCAATTCCGAACGGGATTGCTATACATACATAGACACATACATGTGCCAGAGAATAGTTGTAACAAACCCAATAGGTATTTCCGAAATTATACACGATAAGGTGAAGGTTACAATTGGAAAGTCATGCACGCCAACTGTCTCGCCATGATTCTCAGTTTGTTGCACTCTTACATGTTTCTTATTTGGCATAAAAAAAATAACTTTGTAGTAAATATCCTTATCTCGTAACAAATCCAATAAACAAGTGCAAATATAGCTTGAAACACAAGATAATGTGTGCACTGAGTAAGTTGGTATGTGCATTGGTTGTCACGTGCAGGACCAGTCTGCGATCGTGTTAGGTCCGCAAACTTGCTCCCTGCCCCGGGACGAGGACGTTTACTATGCAGTTGTTCCCAATTCCAATTCCGAACGGGATTGCTACACATATATAGGGTAGACTGAGTATAGTTGTGACAGGGTACAGTTGTAACAATCCCAGTATTTCCGAAACTATATGAGATAATGTGAGGGCTACAGGTGAAAAGTCATGCACACTAACAGTTCCGCCATGATTCTCAGTGCTTTCTTACATTTTCTTGTGAGACACAAAAATAAAATTACGTTAAAATAGGCACGTTAACCAATTTAGAAATAAACATCTTTATCACGTAACAATATAGCACAAGAAACACAAGATAATGTGTGCAGTGCACGGAGTAAGTTGGTATGTGCATACGAATTGTGTCGCCAGCTAATTGGCAGGTACTAGAACCAAAATTTCTAGAACGTCAAACGGTTATTAAAAGTATTAAAATATTTAATCTATAGTAACAATGGTTTCTCGTAAAGATCCACAGTAATGGTTGTAGTGTGTCTACTCACTAAATCATTGCCAAATTAGTTTCTGTTTTTTCATATATTATTACAAACTACTGCAAGTACCATAACGTAAAATCAGAGCTTTTTATGTCATGTCATAGGTATTTATTATTCACCTACGAATACTTATGTTGTTGTAAACACAAATTAAAATTGGATCACATTCTAAATTCTATGTAGCCAACAATAACCACAGACTTAATGTTGGTGAGCATGAATAGTTAATTTACCTACCTGCGTTCGAAACTCAATAACATGTTTCCATCTATTTTCGTTTCATTAAAGTGCAATATCATGTCCACCCACCTACCTACCTCGCAGTGGACGACATAATGCTATATTTATCACATTTACCACACGAGTGACAACCACTATGATAATAATATTAAGTTGCATAGGCACTTATTCAATATGAATTAAGAACATTTCTATACTTTTAGATGGAACCTGTGGTAAGCCTTTATACAAGTAGGTATAGGTGTGACGTTGCCCTGATTACTGCACTTGAAGAATTGCCTCGTTGCGCTCGGAAGGTCACGCACTATTCAAAGACACCGTCAAAAATGCGGCTAAAGTTTGTATGATCCCTTTATTTAGTCTAAGCGGGTACGGTCAAATATCACCCGAAAGCTGTTTTGCCGGCACAGTTGATGCCGCTTTGCTCAGTGATACTAGGGACCATTGTGAATGATTCTATCCGAGGAAATGAAAAATCCATCCACTGGATTTCAAGATGGCGGACCTTCGTTTTTTTGTATGGCACTAAAAAAATAATTCTTTTGGAACCCATCGTGTGGGGTATCAAATGAAAAGGCTAGACGAGACGATTTCAAAAATATATCGTTTTAATACATTTCAGTTGTCCTCTTAGAAAAAAATCAACTTACATTTTTAAAAGTAGTTAAAACATGCCAAGTTTGAGGTCCAGTAGGTACAAAATGGCTGACATATAGTTTCATAAAAGTATGCCAAATGATTCACCATATCCTCAACTCTAACGTGACGAAAGGAATTTTGAAAATAATAAGATTTAATGTATATTTTGCAATGGAAAGTAGATCATTGGGAACTGCAGTAGGTTAGTAAGAACTGCTTGTGCACCTCCATAAATATTTAAGATGCAATTCTCATCATGATTGCTTTAACACTTAAAGCTAGATTATGATGTGCCGGATCATTTTGAATCCGCGGGCACGGTTGTGCCCCCGCCAAGTTGAGTAAAAAGCCATAGATACCATGTTGCTCTACTCATGAATGCTATCTCAGTTTAGTAGGCCTGTAAGAAAAAAATCATGTTAGAAATAAGTAGTGCCTGCTGTACCGTTTTTATGTATTTGTTTTTGTGTAGGTACCTACAATAAATGATTAAACTAAATAAAATTGTTTCTCTCGAAACAGTTTAGGCCAATTTCGACGCCCAAAACAACGATATTTTGGATAACATTTGAAACCTGTGTGTTAAGGACCCAAACAGTCATTAAATAAACATTCAATATTTCAAAAAATCATTCAATTCCCTTAAATCTATTACTCATTCGACGGACCATAAAACTTCTAAAGCACTTTTAGATTACATGTACCTAGGTATATGAATGAAGTGAGATCAAAAAAGCCTTATGTAAAGATATGAGATACCATCAAAACACAACTCAAAAAAAAGCAAGTCTCACCACTATAGGTACATCTACCGCAAAAAAATGAGAGTTTTCGTACATAAAATATTGACTTCGAGTACGGTCGTTCCAATGGGTTATATTTGACAGCCCATACTAAAAAACACATCATCAAAGAAAAATAACCTTTGATCTGAAAGTTGTCAAATATGGCCTATTTGAGCGACCGAAATTAAATAATTGCAAAAAGAAATAATCATATACTTACTACTTGCAAGATATATTTTGTTAAAGACAGCCAAGTCCGCCACTCCACCAGAAACGTTGTGCAATCCACGACGTCGTCGGTACGAAATAACTTAAGAATCATTGTATTTCATATTTATACACTAAACATTAACATGATTCTACAATTAAAACTGCAATGAATGCTGTTTCGCTGTAAATTTAAAATGGTAATCCTGTGTATTCACATAGAATCACATAGGTAGTTAATTGTTTTTTTTTCTATTCTTAAACTTAAGTATTTTACTCCATTTTGAGCTTCTATATCTGCTAAATTAAATATTTCTATTTCTATCCAATATATCGTTAAAGGGGTCTCAACTTATTAAATGTGGTACGGCAAAGCCACTTTTTACTCGACTTGGCGGGGGCACAACCGTGCCCGAAGATTCAAAATGATCCGGCACATCATAATCTAGCTTTAAGTGTAAAAGCAATCATGATGAGAATTGCATCTTAAATATTTATGGAGGTGCACAAGCAGTTCTTACTAACCTACTGCAGTTCCCAATGATCTACTTTTCATTGCAAAATATACATTAAATCTAATTATTTTCAAAATTCCTTTCGTCACGTTAGAGTTGAGGATATGGTGGATCATTTGGCATACTTTTATGAAACTATATGCCAGCCATTTTGTACCTACTGGACCTCAAACTTGGCATGTTTTAACTACTTTTAAAAATGTAAGTTGATTTTTTTCTAAGAGGGCAATGTAAATGTATTAAAACGATATATTTTTGAAATTGTCTCGTCTAGCCCTTTTATTTGATATCCCACACGATGGGCTCCAGAATAATTATTTTTTTAGTGCCATACAAAAAACGATGGTCCGCCATCTTGAAATCCAGTGGATGGATTTTTCATTTCCTCGGATGGAATCATTCACAACGGTCCCTAGTATCACTGAGCAAAGCGGCATCAACTGTTTTTTTTTTTTTTTTATTTATGATGGGCTTACTCTTGACCCCAATCTTACCCTAGAGCAGAGATGGGATCTACGGTGGAGCGAGCTTGCCCAGAAGATGCCTATTCACTCTAGACTTAAAGAGATTCAGGTTATATGCACTCGGAAATACAGACGCAGGCAGGGAATTCCATTCTTTAGCCGTGCGCATAATGAAAGATGATTTGAAGCGCTTAGTGCGTAATGTGGGTATATCAACTAAGAACGGATGGTAGCCGGCCGTGCGTCTGGATGTCCGATGGAAGAAAGGAGACGGTGGTATGAGCTCATGCAGCTCACGCGCACACTCTCCGAAGTACAATCTGTAGAAGACCGATAGGCAAGCAACCTTGCGGCGGTGAGCCAGGCTGTGAAGCTTGGTCGCCACCAGTTTTTTATCGCCTATTAATCTCTTGGCTCTGCGTTCCACCGAATCCAGTGCAGCAAGTTGGTATTTAGCCGAGCCATCCCAAAGGTGACAGCAGTACTCCATGCAAGATCGGACTTGAGCTTTATAAAGAGTTAGAAGCTGTTCAGGCGTGAAGTACCGCTTGACTTTATTCAGGACGCCCAACTTTCTAGCTGCAATTTGAGCCTTGGACTCGATGGTGGTGCCGAAGTTGAGGTCAGAGGACAACTCCATGCCAAGGAGTTGAAGAGTGTTGGTCACTGGAACAGATGTACCCCGAAAAGTAGGAGAAAAGGTGAAAGGACTCCTTTTTCGGAGAAAAGACACGCCTGCGTTTTCGAAGCATTGAAGCTGACGAGATTGTCATCGCCCCACTGGGAGACGTTACTTAACGTCAGGCTCGTACGCTCAATCATAGCCTTTCTCAATCTTTGGATTTCATCACCACTGGCTCCTGCGCCGGACAGATATTTCTCGGTGACAGTACTGTCATCTGCGTACCCAACAATTCCTGAAGATAGAAGGTCATTGATGTGCAGCAGGAAAAGCGTCGCGGAGAGTACAGACCCTGAGGAACTCCGGCGTCAATAGCCTTGAGGTCAGAGGAGCAGCCGTCTATGACCACTCGGATCGACCGTTCACTCAGGAAGTCAGCCACCCAGCTACAGAAGCCAGTGGGTATGCCGTACGCTGGAAGCTTGCTCAACAGACTCGCATGCCACACCCTATCGAAGGCCTTTGAAATGTCCAGCGACACTGCTATTGCTTCGCCGTGGTTTTCAATGGCCTCGCCCCAGCAATGCGTTACGTACACTAGAAGATCTCCCGTGGAACGCCCTCGGCGGAAGCCATATTGACAATCACTGAGAAGATCATTGTCTTCGAGGTACGAAAGCAGTTTGCAGTTCAGAACTCTTTCCATAACCTTACAGAGTACGGAAGTGATGGCGATCGGTCGATAGTTGCTAGGGTCGGCACGGCTACCCTTCTTGGGCACAGGTTGCACATTGGCAAGCTTCCAAGATTTTGGTACAATTTTGACACAAGAGAGGCGGTACAAGCGTGTCAGTACAGGAGACAACTCAGGCGCACAATACCTCAACAATCTTGCTGGTATGCCATCAGGACCACTGGCCTTGTTCACGTCCAGACTGCGAAGGGCTCTATGTGCCGGCAAAACAGTATTTTTTTGCTAACGACCATGACTAATTTTAAATGTGTATTCTAAACTATGAATTTTGACAGCTCGAAAGCTTTTTCAAAATAATTGCGATTCTATAGATCCTGCTAAACCCGGTGTAGTTTTTATTGTCGTATTTACAAGTACGCCGACTTAATCTACGCAGCGCAGCGAGGAAATTCTTAATCTAATATTTAGGTACTGTAGTACTAACTATAAGATATCAGAAGTAAAAGTACCTTCACGCCTATCACAAAGTTGGTTTTGTGAAATTTTGAAAACATTTGTGAAAACAAAACACAGGAAAGAGGTAGGTAGGTACAGAAAACAAGTAATGCGGTCGAAAATCTCATTTGAGATTACGCCGCCTCAAAAAGTTGCAAAAAAGTAATTACGTGTACAATTTTCACTCAAAGACTCGAGTCCCATTCACATTTTTTCAATCAGACAAGTGGAAATTCTAAACTTAATGAATCTAGCGACAAGACTCGGCGAGAGACGGCAGTAGGTTAAAAAATAGACAGAATAGAGGGAGAGGTGACGCTCAAATTTCCACGTCATTTTCTCATGAAAATGAGTTACCTGCCTATGTTTTTGAGTTGTATCTGCGCTAAGCAAAGTTATATCATTTTGTCCAATTTTTGTAATATGCACTAATTAACTAACCGGCAAATTGTAACTTTACCCCATTCTATCGGTACCTAGATTTTTTAACAAATACCTAAATTTACCTTGATAATTAGACCCATTTTTTGGATAATCATTTGCAGTTTGCTCGGCCTGCACGCTGTTCGTAAACGCAATTAATGGCTCTCGACTGCCAGACTTTGTCCTGAGTGATTCAAATCAGGCCTAGATACTGAAAACATCACTCAATTTCGTGATAAAATGGCTTGTGAATTTGGGCGCTACCTCCTGGGCCACAAGTAGCTGATGTGTTAAAAGACAAAACACCCGACTGCGGTAATTTTAAAGTAGTATTTTGCTGTAATAATCGGCCATCTTGAATCTATATTTTTATTATATAGTGTCACTCGCAATGCTGAGACGAATCTAACGACACCTCATATGTCAAAATACAACTATGCGTTTGGGCTGTAGCCCGTGAAAAAGAATTTTCTTGTCCACATACATATATACATACATACATACATACATACTCTCGAGAAACATAATCCTCCTTCTGAGGCAGACGGGTAATAATAAAGGCGAACTGCGAACAGGATCCACATTGCCTTTGTGGCATAATGTTCCTATTTCATCTCCCGGGAACAGGAATAAGTTAATCTCTTTGTTTGCTGGCGTCAATTATTTCCCTCCGCCACGAATCCCTTTTTGGGGTCCCGTTTTTCATCTAACGAAATGGATGCTTCGCGTGCCCAATGGCTTATTTAAGTTGGTTACCCTACACGGAACTTCTGATTATTTAAAACCGGTTATGCACGGTTTCCTTTTTAATGAAGGTGATGAAGTTATGATTTTTTTAATTTTGCGGTTAACTGCTGTAAGGCATGGCAGTTTGTGTTTGAATAATGGCGTGGTGCTTAGAAGCATGGTGGCTTTATAAAATGGCACCATAATTTTATAAGCTTACTATCTAAAGGTCCAAGCTTGTTTCCTAGCTACCTTAGATATTATTATTAAGAAATTGCAATTGCGTAAGAAAAAATTCTATTCTGATATTACAAATAAATTAAATCTGTAACGAAGTAAATAGGTACATACTATTTTTTTATTTTATTACATACCTAGATTTTCACACTATTGTTTGCCAATTTTTATACGATTTACAATAGAAATTTTTGCTTTTAACTGGGTTATTACTACTTTTGTTACTGTCGTCTTGAAACTAGGTAATAGCACAAAATAGATAGAAAGTTCACACGACCCTGTGGTGACTTGATACATAGCCAGGGTTGCTACTCTCAAAAATCAAATCAAATCAAAACATCAAAACCTGATTGATACAAGAACGTCATATGATTCTGAGCAAATTATAATCCAAGAAATATGACGAACATGGAAACCATTTTCCTATTTAGCTCCCCTGAGATTCCAGTTATTTCCAGTTAAAGTCAGTAAGCGTCAAAATCGTCACTATATAGTACTGATTGAGCCGTCTATTTAGGCGCCCCGCGTACCCTTTACCTAATTTGTGGTAGTAGGTAGTATAGGTAGGCAGTTAATTACTTATTGTAAGTAAATTGAGCTTCTGTTTAATATTCTCGTTATGTTCTCGTTATATTCATGTACGTAACATGTGAGGTACTACTGTTGAAATTAATTATAGGTATCTACACCTGAAATTAATTACATATTACGTTATTCTCTTTTGGGTTACCTGGAAAACAACTTCCTCCCTTCAGTGACTAGAATTCCTTAAATGTTCTTTAAAAATCTTTCGATCCAGATATTTATTCATTATGCAACTACGTATAACACCGTGTGCTAAGGATTTCTCAAAGATTGACTGGTAGACATCCCTTTGTGCCTACACATTTATTACTTTATGTAAGTGTTTACTGTAACTAATACTTGTTTGGAACAATAAAGTTATTACATACATATTCTAGGCACCATGACTTGATATGTTTTTACAATAAAGTATTAAAAAGAATTCAGCGTAAAAGCAGCACGCGCAGCGCACCGAAGGAAGACATATCTCGCGCGCGGGAAGAGATAACGAATTTATCATACCAAGTGAAGAATTTTGACAAACAAGTTTAGAGGAACCTTTGTCACATTTCATGCAAGAGGAAGAAGTGATCTCCTAATTGATTATTTCCCCAACTTGCTATTTCTATGATTTAGAATATCCAGGCCTTTAAAAAATTAAAGCTATTCCAACAGGAAACGCAATGTATTCAACAAGTGGCTATTACGAATTACTGATGAAATAGTACTACAAGATGTATTCAGTAGCTATACATACCTACAAACATTTATCACGCCTATATCAATTGGGGGAAGGCCGTAAAAAACGGCCATTTACAGCACGTCTGACAAAATTTTGAGAGAGTCATTAAGAAAAGGAAATAATCAAATCTAGGCCCCCCTCTAAGTAACGGCTAAGAATCTCATGAAATGTAAAAAAGATGATACGTTTTTTGGATCAAAATCTTATATAAATCATCTTCAGGCGAAACGGGAATCACAATTTATGTTAAAAAGTATATTTTTGTGTTTTATTCCGGTCAAAATTCTGGTTCCTTGATTCTGCTGACATCTGTGACACAAACGTAAAGTAGGTACTAAGAGCAACTAAGAGGAAATAAGGGTAAAATGGAGCAGTTTTTAGAACCCAGGATACGTAAAAACAACTACAGCGCAGACAATCTCCTGTGTATGCCGAGTGATGCCGGCTTAGAACAGCATCACCCCAATTCTACCCGTGGGTGTCATAAAAAGCGACTAAGGGATGAATGGGCAGCAGGGTTCCCTGTTAATGCACCATCATGCACTGCGCTCGCCAATCCGCCTGCCAAGCATGGTAAGTATGGCAATACCCCCCGATAGGGGAGGCCCATGTCCAGCAGTGGACCGTTGTGGCTGTTATGTTATGTTATAGCCGGGTTCGTACGTAAGACAAGCAACAAAAGCGACTACAACAACATTAATGATAGATTAATGATTAATGACATTTTTATGATTTATATGACTTTATTAAATAATAGTAATAATAGGCCAGCTGCCACTGGCATTACAACGGCAAAAATATAACAGACCATGCCACAGGAACTGCAAAGGGTGATACGAATTCGTGTTTGGAAACTTCTTTCAACAATGTCTTTAAACTTCTGATCAGGGGTAGGTACCATTTTACCCCATCTACCCTGCAAGTATTACATACTCTTTGAAACTCTCATAGAGAATAAAACTTCTGCCATACTTCTGCATTTCCTCTTTTGCTATTGTCATCAAGTTGTCATTTGGCAAAAGGAAGTATACCCGCACACCCGCAACGTACTCGCCGTACGCGCTGAATAATGCGGATGGCCTCGCACACCTAGCCGCAGGCACAGCCGCATTGAATAGAGTTGGCGTTGCCAAGAGAGTACTTTCCTCCCAATTTAATGTGTAATTTTGCCGTATGTGTGTATTTTTCGGAATTTTATTTCAAATAATAATTGCTGTCATTTTACGCCAAAGGCACGTTCAAGCAGCCAACTTTCGTAACTGCAGAATTTTCTCCGTGCACCACGCAGCTTACTTTTGTTCCCATATATCCAACTGATCACTTCTACAGTAGAACAGGTCGGAATATTTTCTACGTTCTATGTTCTACGGTGGAACAAAACTTTTGAACATATTACAGGTCCCGCTGTTTCAACTTTTAAAAAATATTATTGTTCAAGGAAGTAGAATGTGCAGAAAAGCAAAATGCCAATACGTCAAAGTAGCAAAATGTAAAATTGCTAGAATGTAAACGTAACAAAATGTAAAGAAGAAGCGGAAAACATTTTGTGCCAATGTCTAAATGTTAAGGTAACAGAATGTCAATTGAATTTAAAAGGACGGAATCTCAAATATTAAAATGACAAATAAGCAAAATGTGAAAATGTCATTTGGTTATTCTTTAAGAGTGACATAGACTCCAAAACCTTCGAAACTTTAGTTAAGAAAAACTGGAACACGGACGGTGAACAGCAGACTTTACTGGGAGGTAATATTGATGGGACAGTCTGGCAGCATTGACAAAAACTACATCTTTTTAAATGGTTACACTGTCCGCGTGCGCTCATGACGTCATCAGCATTATAGTCTATGATTAGCACTGGTTTAGATTAGACAGCCGATGTGGCGCAGTGGTAAGTATGCCTGCCTGCCACGCAAAGGTTCCGGGTTCAATTCCCGGTGGGGTCAATCACAAAGTTGATATTTATCACTTTGTGAATTTGTTCCCAGTCTGGTTAGGACATTGCAGGTTGAACCACCTGATTGTCCGCAAGTAAGATGGTTCCGTGCTTCGGATGGGCACGTTAAGCCGTCGGTCCCGGTTGCTGTCTATGATGGCGGTCGTTACACAACCATGCCAGAGGCCTGATACTTGTAGTAGGCGGTTGAAAAACTCTGACACCAGGGTTCATCGGGTCGTTGAACGACTCGGTGTCCCACACGAAAAAGAGAAAAGAGCACTGGCTGGGGAATCCGTTCGGTTAGGCGCGTGCGGCTCGACAATATTTTCGAGGTTCCACAGATTTTCATACAAAGAATCCAAAATTCGGCGAGTGCGTTGTGGGTGTGCGGGTATAAATACTTTCACCTTATAACTCTTATCAAAATACTTAGTTAGGTTTTGGTTAGGTTATGCCATTTTAGGTTAAGAATTATTTTGCGTCGTTTCATCAGTTTCCCGTTAGATAATTAAAAACTAAGTATGCCACCATGATCTAGATAGCGTAAGAAATACATTACTACGAGTTTAATTACTAGCCATTTCGATTTAGGCCCCCATTTCGAGGGGCCTAACCTTGTATGGGCATATGATTATCACCTTTGTATCACCAATTCACCATAGAGACAAGTTGTCGTCTAAAATTGCAATACACATCAAACCTCAAATTCCTTCTTACGACTATACGACACCCACCGAAAAATACGGGGTGATGCTATTCTAAGCCGGCATCATACGGCATTCTGTAGCTATCTTTACTACAAAACGATTTATGCAGTTGCAGCATTTGAAGATTATGTAACAACTGTAATTTTATTCAAATCTGGCCAGTAAAGTCGAGCAAAATTCCTCGATAGAACCGTTCTATGTGTCATTTCTACAATTTCGAGACATTTTCCTTTTTCGTTTATGCTAAGTTGTGATAATTAAACAGGTATAACACGACCGTAGTGAGTAGGTAGAGATTAGGTAGGTATATACTATATCCACCGGTATATTTGGTAGACTAAATTACGCAAGTACGTAAAGAGAGAAGTGTATCAAATCGCGCCAGTTGACGAATAACATTTTCCAGAAAGAAATGTACAGACAATTCAATATTATACATACATACATACATAAATCACGCCTTCATCCCTTGCTGGGTAGGCAGAGCATTGATCACCGTAAACATACGATCAATATCGCCACATCAAACGTTATCAACATGAAAATTCTATCCTCGTTGTTAAGTAAGAACGACGTAAATTTAAAATTGTCGCGTACAGAGGTGTATATCTACAAAGACTATAGTATGCGTCGAGTAAATTATACCCGACCTTTATAATAATATAAAAGGTACGAAAATTTTGCTCATTTTACTTGAAGACACTGAATCTTTTAGGTTGTTATGATTTTTCATTTATGCTGATATACTTTCACACACACACAGACACACACACTTCTAGAAACTGTTGTCTCTTCGTATTATGATAGCTAGTTATAGCGTTAGATTACTTCCTGTAAGTTACTGAGTGAACCGCGGGTGAAACCACTCGGCGGGCTGTTAGCTTTCTGTAATGTCAAGCAGTTTGCTAATATTTCAAAATCCTCCCACGTTAGCAGAGTCAGGGTCCATAAAACCAGATTAATATACAAAGAGTTCATTCCCAGAGCTGCGATAAGACATTGTCATAGTAGGAGTAAGAAACAGTAAAACATTCTCACACAATATTTACATAAGGCAAACGCACTGGATTGCGGTCCATGACATCTTGTATACAAATGAAGAGATAACCTATGATAGCCTCAAGCCGCTACTTTATGTGGCGACATGTGCTATAGTATCCAGTTCTGTACGAGATTTCATTTCAGCAAGGCAGCGAAAACATGCCAAGCTTACCAGTGCCTAGGCAATCACGATATCGCCTCTTATCTACACACAATAAATTCGTGAATATTACTAAAACCATTACACATTATATTATTGATGCGTTTTTTACTCACGGTTTGTTTTTATTTAATGTTACCCATTAATTTAAGGAAATTGGAATACCTACTCAATACTTTGTTTACTATGGTAATTACGTCCACTGTATCTCAAATAATCCATGAATAATGCAATGTTGTCATAACGAATATGTATAGTAATAGGCTTTCAAGGAGATTGAAATGTGTCCGATTGTTATTATTACGTGTACGTATGCCTTATTCAATAGATTGCTACGAATGTGGAGTAAATTGTCATCATCATTTTCGTGCAGAGAGTTTTCCTGCTATTCTTACCTACGGGGCATATTATGCTGTGTATTTTTTATGGTAGTTTTTCTGTCCAAGTGAACATAATTGCGACTATTAAGTAGATAAAGTCCTTTCTGTGTTGTGGTCGATAATTTGAAAGTTCTCACACGCACCGCTAGCTTTTCTTGTGTTTAGCTGGATCTGTTTATCACAGAAGTGAATTTCTTTTCAAAAGCACGAAAACAGTGGCGCACTTCGCCGCATCAAATTGCGGCTGCTACAGATAGTCTCTTGTATGAAAGCTGTTTCAAACCGCAAAATCTTCCGATAAAGTGTTTGATTCATCGGGTTTTGCCATCAATTTCAGACATTAAATCAGGCACACCGTCATCTAACTAAAACGTGAATTCACGTCGCTCACGTAAAGAGGTTTTTAACTCGGAAATGGGTGAGTGGGGCGCGTTTTCCGCTCGAATTTACATCATGTTTTCTTCCGATAGAATTCCACTAGGTAAAAAAAGTTTCCGTCGTCTGAATCAACGCTGGAAAGAGATTGAAAGTCGCTACTTTACTGCCAACAAATAAAAAATACCTCTCGCTTGCAACCGTAAATGTAATTACATACTGCTGAAATTGTTCTTTGTTTGAAATATGGAATATAGATTTAGTTCATCTCTCTGTTCATATTCCAATTAATCTGGGGTTGGCGAAATATGTTTTGTATCTTAAAGTTATATCAGCAAAATGATTTGGCTTAGTTTTACAACTAGGCATTTGCCTGATATCACCCTTCAACTGCCACCATAAATAGGTACCAGTAGGCTTATGATGCGCACCGAAGAGAGATATAACCCGCTAACGAGACCATTTCAAACATGTCATCAAATCATATGTATTTTCAGAAAACATGTGATGAATTTTGACTTATAGAAAGGCGTATCATAATGTATAATAAGCACACTGGCCAGTACTTGTCAATAATAAACAAAAATATAATAAGTACTGGCATGTTTTTAACCATTGTATGCTGAAATAAAAGGTAATCGATACAGCCCACACAATATACCGCGCAATATTCGATTATTACCTTGTAATTTGACCTTTCCCATATAAAATTTAAATACATTCGATTATGTTTTCGAATTCGAGAACTCTTTGTGTTTTCAATCAAATTTTATTTTATGTGCAAAATAATTAATTATGGCGTAGGTACTCAATTCATAGAGTTTTCGGACTAAAGAGTGCTTCATATAATTTGTCGCAGCTAACATAAAATTAACATCACCTAGTACAATCCTAATCGTCACATATTAAGTGTTAAATTATTAAACGAACAAGGGTAACTCATATTTTATGTAGTAAAATGGCTGACCTTGTTGTTTAAGGTCGAGGCTTATAGTGTTAGCGGCGGGCGCTACTACCGAGCGCGAGCGACCTGTCGGACTCCCAATGATAGTGCACTTATTGCAACGAAACGTCGGGACCTTATTAACCTCGACAATAAAACACAAGGTCAGTCGTTTTACTACATAAAATAAAGTAAATATTTAACAAATATTAAAGCAATAGACCATGAAAAAGAAATAATACGCTTTCCACTTGGTGTCAGATTTTTCAAACAGCCCAGCCCACTACTTGGAGGTCTCTTAAGCCGGGTTGACACGATACGAGCTGGCTTGGGCCTAGTCACATCAGAGTAGGTATAGCTACTCGTACGAGTAAGCTTCAAACGAGTGTACTCCTATATTTATGGGTTTACATGTTCAAAGTACCTATGCTCTTATGAAAATTCATTAAATTTTGAAATTTCCGGATACTTTTTTAATTAAAAATAAAATTATCCGAGCTCAGATCCGAGTGAAGTGACAGCAAAAGTTGAACATAGTCTGAGTCCACTCAGATTAGGTGCCAGTGTCTGAGTATGCTCGGATAACATTTTAAAACGACGCGAGTAATCCAAGTGTACTCCAAGTGTACTCGGTCAGTCCGAGTCAACTCGTATTGTGACAACCCAGCTTTAATGGTTGGGTAACGAAGGCAAGCGATTCAGTCATGGAGAGCAACCAGGAATAATAAATAGGGAGGTCTGAAATTCCAGACCGGTTCCAAGAAACACGCACCCATTTTTAATACCAAAGTGGGGCGTGCGTAGAGTTTACACGATACGAGCTGGCTTCAAACGAGTATTCTCGTATATAAGTGTTAACACTTTCACAGTGCTTGTGCTCTTATGAAAGTTTATTAAATTTTGACAGTTCTGGCCATTTTTTCAATTAAAATAAAATTATCCGAATGAAGCGACAGCAAAAGTTGAACATAGAAGTCCATTTGGATTAGGTGCTGGCGCATCGGAGTAGTAATCCGAGTACACTCAGTCCGAGTCTAACCGTATCGTGACAACCCAGCTTTAATGGTTGGGTAACGAAGGCAAGCGATTCAGTCATAGAGAGCAGTCATAACAAAGAGGGAGGTCTGAAATTCCAGACCAGCCCAAGAAACACGCCTTATTTTAACCCGACTGCCTCAGAAGGAGGGTTATGTTTTTCGAGAGTATGTATGTGTGTAATAGGTATCCCTTTCATAGGCATAATTTTTTTTCCACTAATATGTTTTATGAAACATGTTAGTTTCGCATAATTTTTTTTCGCCTACCATTGCTTTGACATAATAGTTTCTTGCCATAATATTTATCTTCGCATAATCATATTTTAGACTATTGTATTTTATACTAACAATATTTTGGCATAATTGCTTTTGTAATAATTTTTTTGGACTAATATAATATATTTTTTAATTAGTTCAAATAGCAGGAAATGTAAGTCAGTTGAGTATTTTTTAAGATATATTAGGTTAAATTAGGTCAGTTTAGGTTAGGTTAGGTTAGGTTATTTTTATACAATTTAGGGGTTCTTCTAATGCATCAGATTTTTATGCCTATTTTGATTATGGATATGACAATTTATGGTTTTGTATTTTAGGCCTATGTACTATTATGGACATATTTTTTGTGCGTAAAGAAATTATGCCTAAACTGTTATGCGTACATGAATTATGCGTAAGTATCATTAGTTTAAATTACAGTGTGCCAAAATATATTATGCCAATTCTTTTTATGCAAATGGATAGAGAACCGTGTAATATGTATGTATGTGGACAAGAAAATTCTTGTTCACGGGCTACAGCCCAAACGGATAGTTGGATTTTGACATATGAGGTGTCGTAAAATTTTCTCAGCAGCGCGAGTGACAAAGGCTATATTAAAAAATTATAGATTCAAGATGGCGAATTTTTAAAGCAAAATACTACTTCAAAATTACCGCAGTCGGGTTTTTTGTTTTTGAACACATCTACTAGTTAACGCCGAAGTGGGGCGTGCGTAGAGTTTAAAATCGACGTAATTCAAGCCTTATACTTGGTACCTAGATGACATTCATTTATTGAGATCAAGAACGTAGAAATTCTTCGATATGAAAACTGATAATTTTGTTTGTTTCACGTTTTTCGATGTACCTAATCCATTAACTACTTACGTTTGATTAATGATAATAAAAGCTTTTATTTCTGTTGAGGTCGGTATCTGTTTATTTTAGTAACATTTTGGTTTCTATGATTTATTCGCTTGACAAATGAGGTTTATCATAATTTAGTGAATCCATTTAGTCAGTCATTTGTTTTTTGTTTAACCTCTTGTTTCTTGTGTGTTTACCTGCTAAGGCAGTTAATACGCGCGCCGGATGATTTTCCGTTTTTTGAAGGAAGGAGTTTACGAAATGTCTGGCTGATATATAAGTAAGTACATCATTTGCTTAAACATAGGTACCTAGATCATATTTACGTAACCAATGGTTAATTTAGTGAAAATGTTTTATGGTTTTATGCTTCACATATTATATCAATTATCATCCATCCTCATTACTACATTTCAATTATTATTGTCTCATCGTCATCATTTATCGTATGCTTATCGTATGGGATGCCGAGTCGACGAAGAAGGCGATAAACCCTGGTGCCATAGTTCAAAGTAACGCATGCCACGGTTGCGTAACGACCGCTGCCGTCGTATCGTAGGCGTAGAAACCGCTACGCCGTAGCAAAAGTCTTCGCTTGGCTTTTTAGCATTTTATAAATTACCTAGCGGCCTGTCAGCGGTGTTACCCGCTGTTGCTTATTTACCCGTCAGAAATAGGTATTTTTCCGGAAATGTTACACATATAGAAACTTCCCCTTCTTTCTTTCTAAGTGATAAAAAACGAGATCAAAATCCGGTGCGCGGTTTAGGAGGAGTTAGCAAATTCCACGACAGACAGACAGAGATACGCAAACAGCGACATCACTATATACTATGTATTGATATTGATGATAAGCCATTCACAGCAGTGGTTGATTTGATGTGAAGTTTCACGCTACCCTACACTAGTACTGTTGTATATTCTGTGACGATGTGCAGGAAATTGGAGGTCGTAGTGAGTAGATATCTAGAATAGACAGGTATGTACGAGCACGCCGATAGATCATTTTCAGTTGCTATCCGGTGAGCCTATCTCATTCACCTACAGCCAGCTTTGAGTGACACACTATGGTGTGCCACTATGCACTAGTGCAGGGTTTTGAAACAGTAGGCATGTGATTTCGTAGGCTAAAATAAACAACAGGGGGTTGCAGGAAGCCGTATTTACCTACTTATAAGTGGTGCTTGAAACGACCGACTTAATAATCTCAACCCATTAAGCTGAACACTTTTGTTATACGGCTAAAGGACAACAAAATAAAAACTGGACCTATCCAACCAAAAGACAGCAGACTTTTTTTGCTTTGTAAGGTAGATAAGTAATTTTTACTAGAAACCCTTATCATTTCGTCAAGTCTGTCTGTCTGTCTGTCTGTCTGTATGCCGCGCCCTCACAACTTCGTTATTTTTGAAGCTATCGACATCAAATTTGGTGTGAAGATAGATCGTGTTAACCCAAATTTAGAAATGTTGAGAAAACAATATTTTAAATGTTTTTTGGACCCCATACATGTGAAAGGGGGGAAAAAAATATTTTTCTTATTATCGTGAAATAGGTATTTCAAAACTAAGGGGAGGATTTTTTAAAACAAAGTCTCTAAAATGTTTCTGTCTCGAGATATTTTCTTTATAAAAAGAGCGTTTTAGAGCTATAATTTGTTCCAGCCGTAACATTTAAAGTGCGCATGCTAAAAATTTGAAAAAATATGGAATATAGTATTTAATATGAAAACTATAACGAATATTGTATCACAAAGATTAAGGAAATATTAATGATTTTCAATTTGCGGTTGGTAACCATACAGCTCAAAATTAATTTTGTAACGCTGAAAGACCTATGGTGCCGTCATCCGAATAGGCCATATTTGACGTCTGTCAAACCCATACTAGGAGACATGTCAACAAAGAAAAATAGACCTTATGTCATAGCATTAATATGATTTTGACAGACGTCAAATATGGCCTATTCGGATGACGGCACATTAATTTAAACGTTGACTACGAAACCCTATTTTTGAGCGTGTCTGTCACGCTCTTGGCCCCTGTTTTTAAATATTTTGAGCAATGAAAGTTAAAAGCTTTTAAGAAATAGTAAATGGTCAGAACTGAGGTAGAATGTGTGCAATGAATAGTTGCTATCTAGTGCAGGTGCAAGCAGTAGATACATCTGTACTTCTTTTTTCTCAAACTTAATTAAGATAATGTTCTTAAATTGAAGTACTTAAGTAGCAGTCTCTCTCTCTCTTCGTGTGGGACACCGAGTCGTTCATCGACCCGATGAACCCTGTTGTCAGAGTTTTTCAACCGCCTACTACAAGTATAGCCGGCCTCTGACATGGTTGTGTAACGACCGCCATCAAAGACAACAACCGGGACCGACGGCTTAACGTGCCCATCCGAAGCACGGAACCATCTTACTTTTCGGACAATCAGGTGGTTCAGCCTGCAATGTCCTAACCAGACTGGGAATAGGTACATTCACAAAGTGATAAATATCAACTTTGCGAGTGACCCCACCGGGAATTGAACCCGGAACCTTCTGCGTGGCAGGCAGTCATACTAACCTCTGCGCCACATCGGCTGTCGATATCATTAGTAGTAGTGTAGATATCATTAGGTTGACATGAAATTTACAACAACAGTGCTATTGGATCAGTTCAATTAACAACTCAAATAACATCAAAGCTTCAGTGAGTTTACAGACGGAGAATTCTCATCCACTATTGAATTTAACCGTTTGCAGAAATCACTCTATTGTATAAAGTCGCAGATAGGAAGTTCAGAATGTATGGATAATAGTAAAATTATTTTTGAGGGTGAAGTTGGGTTATTATATTAAGATACCTAAGTTTTTTTTATTTATTAGTTTTGCACTTTACAAAAGCAAAGTATAAAAAGTATTTTAGGTCATCAGGCCTATATGCTAGCGATGCAATCAGGAAGCAACGTGGAAAAAGAATTACAACGATTTAGTAATTAAACTATTTACGATACTTCGGGCACATGTCACCAGCATCTAAATAATTATTAGTCATTCAATTTTTGTAGTATATGCAAATTGCAGGTTCGAACTCACTTTGAGAAACTATACAGACATAAAAAGAAACCCTAGTGGTTGCATTACAAACCTTTTAAAGTTCAGCAGCAGATATTGTTGCTTGAAGAAGTGAGTAACGACTTGCGACTATGAAAATTGATAGATAGATAAAACCTAATGACTCTGTAATTGTGTGAAAAGCACGTACAAAACTAAGGCCAATTATTTCATTGATAGAATCTTACACATTCGTGTACGTTGGTGTTGGAACAGAGCGGATACGAGTCCTTAGGCGTTTCGATACCAGTCCAATCATACGTGGATACCATTGTTTGGGGGTCGATGTTGCTCCACGTCCGTAGGAAATCACCCTAGAAACCCTACACGTGACCCCTGGGTGGTGCTAAGAGCGCAACAAATCTGGCTGCTGCACTGTATGCTATATACCTCGCAGCTTTTTTTACTGTATTGGATATTACGAATTTGGCTACCTTAAAAGGCTCTTCTCAGAGCCAGTTAACGAGTGGTGCTTCTTTCCACCATCGAACCATGACAGGCATCTTACGTTGCCCTACAACTAAGAATATCGGACCTTCCGTCCGTATTCTCCAACTCAACATCGAGGGCATAAGCCAATCGAAAACCGAGTGCTTACAAAGAGTACTCTCTGCCAACAATATTGACATCGTCCTACTGCAGGAGACCCACACCGCTGATTGTGAACAGCTTCATCGAAGGGGTAACATCCCGGGCTACGACCTTGTTGCAGCCACTTACCATGCTAAATATGGCACCGCGACCTACATAGCCTCAACAATATCTCAACAAGCAAGTGTACTCTCCAACGAAATAGACTCCAGTAACATTGCAACCACGACTATCCAACTTGGTGACATGAGCATTTGCAACATCTACAAACCACCTAACAGCCTCTGGCCGATAACTCCATTGCCTGACCTAGAACACCCATCACTGTACGTTGGAGATTTCAACAGCCACCACACCAGCTGGGGCTATAAAAAGAACGACTAGAATGGCGAGGCAATTGCTGAATGGGCTGACAGGTCAAATACCTTTCTTGCGATGACGAACAAAGGAAGAGGAACTTTCAAGTCTGCACGATGGGGACTCGAATACAACCCTGACCTAGTCTTTACGACAATGGATGCGACTGGCCAACCAGTCCCACTCGACAGACTGGTCCTTGCTGATTTCCCCCACAGCCAACACCGGCCCATTCTTCTCCATGTCGGAATAAGGATACCCATCATCCAGTCAGTACCCCTCCCTCGCTGGAACTTCCAAAAGGCCAACTGGCTGGGCTACGCTGAAAAACTCGACAACTGCATCAGATGGATCGAGCCTTCGCCTGAGAACTATAAGCGATTTAGACAGCTTACGATTTCCGTTGCCAAAGAGTTCATACCGAGAGGATACCGAAAGCAGTACATACCTTGCTGGAACAGCGAAACAGAGTCTCTCTGGAAGGAGTTCACCGAAACCGGAAGCCGTGAAATAGCCCACCGCCTGATAGATTCCTTGAACGATGCCCGGAGGATCAAATGGGAACGTACTATGGAGAACATGAACTTCACGCATTCCAGCAAAAAAGCCTGGCATACCTTGGGTAAGCTCACTGCCGGCACTGCGACACAGAAAGGACAACCTAAAGCTAGCCCTAACGCAATCGCTGATAGAATCCGAATGCTGTCAAAGGCTCCGAGCCACAAGGCACACACACGTAGAATACGAAAAGAACTCCACGACCTAAAAGAAAAGTCAATACCTGACGATACCTACAGTAGCCCTGTAACTGCGGACGAGGTTATGGCTGGCATAAAGCACATAAGTGCAGGCAAAGCCTGCGGTGAGGACAACATCTTTCCCGAATTCATCAAACACTGCGGCCCTCGTACCCGTGAATGGCTAGCAAAGTTCTACTCATCCATTATCAACACCGGCAGAATACCAACACAAATGAAAAGGGCAAAAGTTATTGCCATACTGAAACCAGGGAAGCCAGAAGAAGATGCTGCCAGCTACAGGCCCATAGCCCTCCTTAGTGTGACTTACAAGCTTCTGGAACGCATTATTTACAACCGCATCTCACCAGTGGTTAATAGCTGCGTGCCTCAGGAACAGGCAGGATTTCGCCCGAACCGCAGTTGTGCAGACCAGGTGTTAGCACTCACAACACACATCGAAAATGGGTTCCACCGCAACGTCAAATCGTCTACAGCTTTTGTCGACCTAACAGCTGCATATGACACGGTTTGGCGCCAGGGTCTCCTATACAAGCTACTCAAAGTCGTGCCGTGCTCGAAAACGCTCTTACAAACAGGACCTACCAAGTCCATCTCGGCGACCAATGTAGTTCTCCAAGGATACTGAACAACGGGCTGCCCCAAGGGTCAGTCTTGGCCCCACTATTGTTCAACCTATACATACATGACCTCCCAGAGACCAGCTCACGAAAGTTTGCTTACGCAGACGACCTAGCCCTTGTGACGCAGAATGGAAGCATCGAGGCAACAGAGGCCACACTGGAGAAGGACCTAAAAAATCTGGACGACTACTTCGTCCGTTGGCGCCTTTGCCCAAGTGCAGCAAAAACCGAAGTCTCCTGCTTTCACCTGTGCAACAGACTGGCCAACAGAGAGCTCAATATTACGTTCCGAGGAAAACGCCTGACTCACAACTTCGAGCCTAAGTACCTGGGCGTGTCACTGGACAGAAGCCTTAATTTCAAACATCATCTCAGTAAGGTATCCGCAAAGCTGAAGACTAGAAACAGTGTCATTCAAAAACTTACTGGCACAACCTGGGGAGCTACAGCAGCAACACTGCGCACGTCAGCTCTGGCGCTGGTATACTCGACAGCTGAATACTGTGCAGCCGCTTGGCTAAATAGTGCACACGTCTCACTGGTCGATGCCCAGCTGAACCACACCATGCGCCTGATAACTGGATGCTTAAAACCCACACCAACTTATTGGCTCCCGGCCCTGAGCCACATAGCTCCGCCACATATCCGCAGGGAAAAGTGCCTGAGCCGGGAGGTAGACAAGATCCAGGGAAACAAATTGCTGCCCATACACCTAGACCTCGACGTATTTAAGACCTCTAGATTAAGGTCCCGGAACCCACCCGCACTAACGAGCCATGCAAGCGAGCCTTTACCCAGCACCTGTGATGCCTGGACTGCAGAGTGGACCTCTTGTGCCACCCCCGGTGACCTCTTTGAATTGAACACCCGGAAAAGACCAGTCGGTTTTTGCGCACCCCGCAACGCTTGGTGTAAACTAAACCGCATAAGAACAGATGTAGGAAACTGCGCACACCTGTGGCACAGGTGGGGCTGGAGTGACACTGCAGCTTGCGATTGCGGAGGACAACAGCAAACTATACGCCACATGGTCTACGAATGCCCGATAACGAAATTCACAGGGGATCCCAATGATCTGAAGACCCTTTCGGATGAAGCATTGGAGTACCTTAATTCTCCCAGACTACATATATAAATACAATATTGCCAATTCCAGTAAAAACTACGAGCCATACGATAAATAATTGTTTGCCTTGTCTGATAGGGAATATCAATTTTAAACCGTCACATAGAAAAAGCTTAGTTGAACGTAGTGTAATTAAAAAGTCAGATCAGAACCGAAAGGACAAAAGTTATTACATTCTTCGATTTCCAAATTAATAATTAGTACCAGTCCAAAGTGTTTGAAAACTTTTCAAGTAGTCTCAAAATGTTTTGAAATTATTGCCAAAGCAATCGAGAAGTTTGGGGAATAATCCTTTACATAATCCGTACGCTAATTATTAATCCAAACGAGGGCCAAAATAGGAACGTTCTGGTTGTTACGTAAGTAAAATACACAATTACACGGTTAATTAATTATGCTTTCAAACTTTGACAATATAGTTACGGCGGTTAGAGTAACATTGCCTTAAAATTATTTGTATTTGTATGTGTAAAAATAAAAAGCGTCCATAAATAGAAACGTAAATAAAATACATAGGCGCCTACCGCGGAAGCCGAAAGCTATAATCAAAATCTAGGATGACGAGAAAATTACACACGACACGGGCAAAAGTTTCAGCACGCGAGCAAACAACGTAAAAACACAACATTTAGTTGAAACAATCGATACAAACTTGAACAGAGTATCAGGAGCAGGAGGTGGCTTGAATAATCCATAGTCAGTTGTACATAACAAGTTTAAACGTGTGATCGGAATGTGAAACAAGCTGTAGCTTTGACGCCGCGGCGGCACGCGCGCTGCGACCGAGATGCCGACTGAAAACTGCTGAAAACTTTTCATGATGAACTGGAGCTCCTGAACCACGCATGCGCGCCCGTCGCCTGTTGAGTGCAAGTTTCAGAAGTCATAAAAGAGTACTTAGTCGACTCTGAGGTGGTGGTAAATTGGAAAATTATCGCTTCAGTCTGCGGATAGTTGCCTGTTGCGGATAGTTGGGTCCTTCTGTCAGATGGAGCCAAAAAATTGGCACCCAAACCATATTTTGTTGTAAACTTCTGCAAAATTCATACCTTTGAGGCGTCTGATTTGGGACGCTTAATGTATTGTTAACACTGATTTGACAACCTGTCATCTGTCAAGATATAAATATATATGCATTCATCTAATATTCCTACGTGTTAATCAAGCAAATGAGCTGTTCCATCAGCTCGAAGTAGATTAAGGCGAGAACGTAATCAGATTGTCAAAGTTTCATATCTTGTGGCAGCTCTCTCCTTGGCTCTCCTATATCTTTGACATCAACCTACATTGACAGTTTACACGAAATAAACACGTAATAAACTTCGTTCAAAATCGACACTGAAGTAATTGAGAAAGTAAGGCAAAGATAGCTTACGTATGATAGTCCGGGAGGCGGCGGGTGCTACCAACCATACCTGACCAAATAATAAAATAGGTAGGTATGCTAGCTACAAAAAAACTAGAGAACCTCGAAAACGTTGAGACAGAGTCAACGATGATTTTACCAATGTCGAAGAAGGTTTTCATAGTTTTGCGCCGAACTCCAACGAAACAAAAGCTAAAATAGAATTTCTCACAGTTTAGTATCATAGATAGGTAAGATCGTTGATGTAGGTAGGGTAGTCTTTGGTGGACTGAAGCCTTAAATTATTTTATCTCAAACAGAGGCGGATCTGAGGTAGCCAGCGCCCCTGGCTCGACTCAAACTTTGCGCCCCCCCTTTGCAGACGCGATCCAAGCCCTCGATTTCCGGGGAGTCATCGAGGCACCTTAGTGCTACCAGTTACTTTATCTATACAAAAGCGAGCCCGACATTTACACTAAATCTGGTGTGATGGTGGACAGCGAGAGGGGGCGCCACTGAGACACAAAACGTATTGCGAGCAAAGCGAACCCGACTCTTCACGCTAAATCTGGTGTGATGGTGGCAGCACTGATGGACAGCGAGAGGGGGCGTCACTGAGACACATAACGTATTGCGAGCGAAGCGAGCCCGACTTTTCGAGTTTAATCTGTTGTGGTAGTAGCAGCACTAATGTACTGCGAGAGGTGGCGCCAGACTGGCACATAACTAATTGCGAGCGAAGCGAGCCCGACTTTTTACACTAAATCTGGTGTGATGGTGGCAGAACTAATGGGCAGCGAGAAGGGGCGCCACTGAGACACAAAACGTATTGCGAGCAAAGCGAGCCCGACTCTTCACGCTAAATCTGGTGTGATAGTGACAGCACTAATGGATAGCGAGAGGGGGCGTCACTGAGACACATAACGTTTTGCGAGCGAAGCGAGCCCGACTTTTCGCGTTTAATCTGGTGTGGTAGTAGCAGCACTAATGGAGTGAGAGAGAACGCGTCAGTCTGACACACAACGAATTGCGAGTGAAGCGAGCCCGACTTTTCACGCTAAATTTGTTGTGGTGGTAGCAGCACTAATGGACTGCGAGAGGGGGCGTCAGACTGGCACATAACTAATTGCGAGCGAAGCAGGCAGAAAAATATTATAATTGCATCACCTTAACGCCATTTATGCCCTATTAGCAAAAGATTATCTCTTAGCTCTCAATAAAAACCCGAATCTTACGAGGCTTGAACTCCAAACCCGCGCCTTGGCGGGCGCGGGTCTGGTTTAGCGCCCCCCCCTTGGTCTGCGCCCCTGGCTCCCGCCCCTATAGCCACACCCTAGATCCGCTCCTGATCTCAAATAACCAACACTGCGAATCCATTATACGTATAGATAGAGGTAGGATGATAAATGTATTTACACCGCTTCCACATCGATCGATACAAAAAGAAATGAGGTAATAACTAGCTACGTAATTGTACAATTATATATTGGAAAGCAAAGTGCACCGCCGCGGGCAGGTTGACTAATGCTGTGTCCACGGCCTTATTGACCACCCTCACTCATTCTAATGCGAACATAAATTGTGGCCCGCACGGTATTAGACTTCCACTCCAACTGCATTTCATTATTGAAAAAGTAAACTTCTCTAATGTATGCCTTAGGGCTGCTGTATGTTCTAATGTAAGAAGTAAGTTGGGAATTGAAGTGGTAATTTTTGATGATATTTGTTTTTTGGTATTGGTTATAGAATTCACGAATCATATCAAATGAAAATCTTAAAAACCTGTAGGCAGGGGATAGAAGCACCGTACGAGGTGTTTATGTGGTATTTGACAGCCAAAAATAGGTGACTGCCAGTATCAGCCGCACATTGATGCGGTGTCGTATATCATGAAATTCGATTTTTCTATGGGATTTGATTAACTCCTTTTGTAATAAAAGCTTTCATCATGCGAACGGCTAAGTAGTGGAATTCCCTGCCCTTGGATCTGTTTCCGATACCTATGTTTTAACTTTTCAAGGCAAGTGAATAAACACTACCTAGGCAAGGCAAGCATGTTACAACATCGTCTGCATCATCACTTACCAACAGATGAGAAAGGAGACAAATGCGGGCCTTTCTCACATTAAAAAAACACCATGAACCATCACCACCATCATGCAGGCGGCTGGTCATAAAACATTGTCAAATCCTTTTTTGCACCGACCCCAATCGATTTGGGAAAAGGGCAGGCAAATGATGTAATAAAAGTCGGATCCAGCAAAATGACTAAAAATATTTATCACATTTTTGAAAACGATAAACGGAAACATTATACCTACTTTTGAACACTGTATTGTTTCGTGTTTTATTAACTACCCAATTCAACCCAAATTATTTATTTATCATATCGTTTAGGGCAGCCCTGAGGCCACCTCGGGTCAGCCACCGTTCGACCATTGGGACTCGTCAAATATTAAAAGGAAAACGAGCAAATTTACAACTTTCTCACATACCCCAATCATTTCCATACTTTACGGCGAATTTAGGTGTACACATAGGTACCTACATGGGTCGTTTGTTATAGGGTGTTAGGGTGTTATAGGGTTATAGGGTGAAATTTTACTATTGAACAATAGCGAAAACTCAGTGCCGGCTGGTGATGAGGAACAACTTACCCCAAAAAACACAGGTCGAAATATGAATAACATATTTGCACCTCCCATACCAAATTGCTAGTGATTTGAATTATTTTGGGAGATCCACATTTTTTCATATTTCGACCTATTTTTCTTGGAGAAAGTTGTTCCTTATCACCAGCCGGTTCTGAGTTTTGTTATCAGTTACTAGTAAATTTTCCCCCTATATAAATAGCGGTCGATTGGGAAAATTGTAGCGGTACGTTAATTGCAGCTACCTAACAGAGCTGAAACGTAAAATAGATTTGATAGACTTGTTTCGTCACAATTATAGTAGATCCACTGTTGTGGGGTAAGGTAAGGTAAATAGTAGATTTTGCGCATGTAGGTAATTCATGCAATAATATATTTGGTTAGAAAATACTATAAGTATCTACTTAGGTGGGTACATAATTTAATGTATTTTTACGAATTTTACGTAGGTAACGAAAAACCAATTTAGGTGTCTCGGAGGAATCGTTAAGCCTTCAACTCCTGTTTGCTGTCTCCATAAAGGCGCCCACATGAAAAGAAGAAGTATTCAATTTAGAATTCTACGAATTAGGCGGTTCCCCGACTTGACAGCCATCGCTTTAGCGCATCGCTAACGCATGCGTCTGTCAGATGCAAGGTAATTTCGAATTCCCAATACTAAAAACCGACGATGACCCAAGAGGAATGCAATGCATGCGTTTTCGTTCTTTTGTACAAACGGACGTCAGATGTGGGATTCGCCTGTTCCTACCGAACGATCGAATAATAACACAGTACCTATTAGTACAGGATATGGTTGGTTATGTATTATCCAAACAAAAGTAGGCAGTAGTCTGACTTTCAAACCTATTTTACGGGCAATAAAAACCACTTGCTGTTCCATGTCTATGATTTGTAGCTGTAGGTATAGGATCTTCCGAGTAGATAAAAATAAAACCAATGTCACAGTAGAAATAACGAGCAGCAAAATGTTTGGATACAACACCTAATGTCAACACACCGTGCCCTCTTTGCCCGGCTTCTGCAGAAAGGAAAGCTAAATTTGACGACTGAGAACGCGCCATGCCTGTCACTAAACAAAATACGCATGAATAAGTAATCCTATAACATACAGATGTAAATCAACCGGTTTAAAACGTTTAAAACCAAATTTCGCGGTTTAAAACCTGAAATCAACCGTTTTCAACCGTTTAAAACTCGCCGACAAAAAAAAAGTTCTGTGTTTTACATACACATACATACATACACAAATCACGCCTTTATCCCTTGCGGGGTAGGCAGAGAGTAAACAGCCGTAGGTACCTACAATACAGCCGCTATCGCCACGTCTGACTAATATTTCAGGGCCGTTGTAGAAAAATCGTGCCGAAATGCAAAAAAAATTTTTCCGAATAGGTACTTAGGTATGAATTTTTGTATGGAACATCCAAATTATTAATATAACCCTGTATATACAAAATTCGGTGTTTCCAACGATTTTACACTGACTTGCTCATCATAGGTTACCTACGCTCGGGCCTCGGAGCGACAAACTAGGTAATAAACCCGCAAAATCACATCATTAATCCATTTCAGTGATCCTTACCTTTCTAATATTACGAAAATGTATTAAAATCAATAAAACATTGTTATCAACCATCCGCCGTTTTAAACCGAAAAAAACGGTTGTTTATGATTTAAAACGGTTTTTTTCGTTTAAAACGATTTGGTTGAATTGGTTTTAAACCGGGCTTACATCTATACTATAACACGATGGAAGAATTAGTTTAGCTGCATTAGATGTCTATGCTAAATAAATATAGCTTGTAATTACTTAGCTTGTATTCTTAGCTTACCTTGGAGAATTTAGGTAACAGCACGGCATGATAATACTTTCATCATCATCATAGTCGTGTGCGACAAACGAGCTAAACCCTGTTGTCTTTAATCCGCCTAGTAATTAATGAGAAGGCCTCTGGCGTAGCTATGTCACCAACTGCTGCAGCAATCTACAGTCCAGCAAAGAAGAGTAGAATTTAAATAAAATGTAACTAAAAAAAACATACTAAATTGTTGCCATTCATAGTCAATGTTGGCATTTAATTTTGAAATTTCATACAAAGTGGCGCCCTCATTTTTTGTCTACTCTTTTTTGCTGGACTGTGTAGGTACAGGTACACTCTGTTCACAATAACGAGTAAGTACCTATAGCGCCATCTCAAACACGTTTTTGTATGTGAGTAGAAGAGATAAATGACAACTATCGCAACATAACTTTTAAAGCACTCGCGATTACTTTCACACATAATAATTACTTTAACGAGTCTTATCGCGATAGTTTTTTAGGTAAATAAGCGATTTACCTGGACACTCGACGTTTCGACTGGGTTGCACCAGTCGTGGTCGCGAGCAGACTGAAGTAGCAGCGAGTTGTCATCAGGGCGGTGGGCAACTAGATTTTCTGCTACCCACATATTGTCTTAATAATCCGGTAATAGACAAAATAAAAACGCGCGATTCACCATCGGACCGATCGTCGGACATTGTGAGTGTTGTGTGCCGGCCTAATGTGTAATGTTTACAAACAATTTAAATTATTAAGACAATATGTGGGTAGCAGAAAATCTAGTTGCCCACCGCCCTGATGACAACTCGCTGCTACTTCAGTCTGCTCGCGACCACGACTGGTGCAACCCAGTCGAAACGTCGAGTGTCCAGGTAAATCGCTTATTTACCTAAAAAACTATCGCGATAAGACTCGTTAAAGTAATTATTATGAACTATCGCAACGTTTCTGCACAAAAGTGAAAGGGACAAATGTCAATTTGATACTTGCTCATTATCAAGCGGAACCCATATATTAACGTGTACTTCTTTCTGACGTAAAACCAAACTATCGCAGAGGTTGCAATGTAGGTAGGCGTACTTAAATATATATGTGCCAAGTCTGCTTACACCTCTTTTTTACTGTGATGAGTGCCGGACTCATCACTTTACTTCTATTAATATTACGTGTGTGGTACCGTTTGCATTTCGATATATCGGTCCGATAACCTACGTATTTACTATTTACTCATACTGATGTCAACAGTGATACCACTTTTATGGAACGCAGGCAGGACTATTATGTATCTTTGATATACGACTTATATGTAGATTGAAATACTTTCGTAGCTTATAGGTCAATACTAACTTACGTATTTTGTATATATGAACATATTTTGAATCCGGTTTCCTACCACTTAGCTGAAAAGCTTAATGATAAGTAAAGTGGGTTTTACTGTTACGAGTATCCTCAGAAATATTGGAAATTAACTTAATTTATATTGGTAGGCAGCATAACAAAGGAAAAAAATATAAAATATATTTGAACCCGGAAGTAGTATCGATTGAGTCCTAAAAACAATGTTGGAGGACTAGCGAAATAGGTAGACGGTCTTAAATCTCTCACACCATGGTTCATCAATCATCAGATCATTCCTTGACTCGTTCCCCACATAACAAGAAAAAAAGAAGAACGTATTAGATTCTCAACAACATTTTGTTTTTCATCAAAGTTTTAAAAAGGTACCAACAGATAAAATCTTGGCTGATATTTTAATTTCCTCGCGAAGTTTTTCAGTTCACTTTTTGCCGGACGAGACGCGATCGCTAGTACAATAGGCGAGCAACTCTACTTGCGCGCAATAAAGAGGATTTAAAAAGGTGCTTTTCACACGGTGCCGCAATGTATCGCGGTTTTTGACAGCCAGCAAATGGAATCATGTGACAACAACCTAGAACCTACATATAATATCATTGTGTGACAATCGCACAATGAGTTCCATGTCATAAGTATGCGATACTTCACAACTTTTTTCGTCTATAAAACCAGGCCGATAACATATTTCAAAATCAGGCGGCGGGTACGTATGAAAATCACTTGAGACCGACCAAACTAGCAGAAATAGTACAGCAGTTGATAGATGCAGATAGTTGGGAATAGTACCTTGATTATAACACCTATGTGTTTAATTTTTAAGGTTGATGTGGATAATACATTAAAAACCTACAGTGTTGCTTATAGTCAGTATCAGTACCTAATTATTTTCACAATAGTTCTACTCAAGCACATTACTATCACAGAAATCACCAAAACAATCAGCACACCTAGGTAAGTGCTACTTAAACCTCATGAAAGACAGATGTTACTTTATCAGCTTTATCACAATTAAATAACTTAGCCTATGAACTGTGTAACCTGTCCAATACTTCAAAACGGTTTCTTGTGGCGGGCGCCATTTTAGGTACATACATTTTGTAACCAAGTCTTGTCTACAAACGTCAAAAGGCAACTCTAACCTCCTGCATATAGGTAGCTAAAGTTTTATTGCATCAGCTGCAGTACTAGAAGCTCTTAGTAGCCCAATGAAGTTAAGCTGGCGGCAATATATCTTTGATAGTGAAGTTCGTAATAGCTTTAATGTACCTCGTAATTGATGCAATCAGATGACACTGTATTATTTTATAACATACTTAATTTAAGTATATTTTTAAGAACTCACTACTAATTTCATTAACTAATATTAACATGATAAAAAAACTAGCGGGCCGTTAGCGGTTTCACCTGCGCAAGTCATTTTCCCGCTGGAAAATGTATTTTCTCCGGTACATGTTATATACATGTAAATCCGGTACATGTAAATCTTCATCTTGAATCACTCAATCCTTGAATTACTTTAGAAACCGAATCGCCTCCACCCTATGGTTCTTTAGCCTTAATTTAAATTCAAGCCATACGTTATTAGGTCAAAAGTAAATAACTTAAATATTCGTAAAGCGTAGTCACACAGGTAATAGCTCAGCTAGTTATCGGGCTTGAAACTCATCAATTTCAGTTAGCCTGCTCACACTTGGCAGCCCATCGGCCGGGTTACGTGAATTACACAACAAAGTAAGTATTGAAGGGGGCCCATACAGAGAGACGGCTACAAAGGACGTCACTACACTCACGCACACATCTACACGCCGTAGTTTACGCTAGAACCCAAACTGGTAGTAGCGAAGTATCAACAGCGTTCCATGCGGACGGACAGCATAATGACTACTCGGAAGGGCAACCGACTTTGTAGTGTGGTATAGTGTAAGCGTGATATCCTTAATGTACCTAAGAGTTTTTAACCTAGAGGTACGTAGTTTAATTATAAAAATTCAAAAAGAAAAGGAAGCATCCCTAGGGTGTAGGTATAAATGATCGGGAAAAGGGGCGAGCTGTCCTTCTGTAAACTCTCTATTTTGTGATTACACTGCCTAATCAATCAGTCAGGAGTGTCGAGCTACTCGAGCTGCAGCTACAAAACTGCTGATAGCAGAGTTTCAAAATGGAACAGTAATTGAAAATTATAGGTATTTCACAAATTGACTTGCAAAATGGATGGAACATCAAGCACAACTTTACAGACTTAAAATGATGTAGGCAACAATCAAACACTACAACTTGAAAGTTAAATTAAATTACTAGTAATAGTACCGTCTAATACAATCTAGGTACCATATTCAATTCAAGCAAACCTTTTCTATATTTATTAGTTTTTTAATTATCTTTGGACAGTTTGCCAGATACGAACAAATTCTTACCTTCGTCTTTTCTTCTTTTTCCGTTCGAGACACCAAGTCGTCCAACGACTCTATGAGCTCAGAGTGAGAGTTACTCAACCGCCTACTACAAGTAGCAGACCTCTGACATGGTTTTCATTGTCTTATAATATCGAATTAATTACACAGATACATCTAATATCCCCTGCGTGGGACATAAAAACGACTATTTACACCACGCCCGACAAAAGTTTGGGAGTTATTCAGAAAAGTGTGTATCACCAATTGAATACATTAGAAATGCCATATTTACTATAATGAATTTTATATGAGACGACTTATTTTCGTTAATTTACAATGTTTTCAGTCCCAGCACTCGTTTCGTGCGACACGCAGCCCCCTGCGGGCCTACGCGCCAATGCTCGATCAAACTCCTACATATTTATCGAGGCTATCTCACTAACACTAAAATGCATGAGTTAGTAGTTTTTCAAATATTCATGAGTGCTTTCTGTTAGAAATTCTATGTTTAATTTAACGCGGAGGCTTTGGTGAAAACCCATTACCTACCAGATGAAAGAAAATAGCAATGGTAAAAAAACTTACCATCAGAAGTAACAAAATATATTAAACTCTTTCAATCGATGAATCGGTGAAAGCAGAGTGTAATTTAAACGTCTATAAAAATGAAAATACTAATGAGTGCCTTCAGTTACTTAGCTATTCAAAATCGTCACCTGTAATGACACCCACGGGTACAGAAAGCTGGTATAAGGCGACACATTTTTAATATCTTGAAGAACAATTTTCTCAGAAACACAATACAATTTTCCATTGAACAAACATAATGAGTATCCATGTAGTTAAAGACTCATTTATTATTTGTTCGGCTATTCCTAGATCCTCGCAAGTTAGCCAAACTTATACTTAGCCGGCTATTACAACCCGGTAGTTGAGAATGCATGAATTATGAAAGCACTCTTTCAGGGGATAATTTCATACCTAGGTCTTAGACTATAATTGTTACTTGTGCTAGCCCATTTGTGGTAAACGCTAGTGTTTTACATCAGTAGTTTGTTGAGAACTACAGGCAAGAAAAGAGGTAACGAGTTTGAAAATACTTGTTGACGACTTTCAATGGAAAAAAGGTTTGAAAATATTTTACCTAAACAAAATTGCATTGGTTAAAGGGAAGATTTCCTTACCTGGCTCTATAGTTACCTACTAAAATTAATTATATTCACCCAAAGGCAAACCCACCAATAATTGTACCCAGATGTACTTTCAGACTTTATAAAAAAATACGTTGGGACGTGGCTGCGTCTTTGAAGACTCAAGCTGGTACTATGCTATCATGGCAACAATACCTCATTTGGCATTCATTGCTGGTCTCTCTTTCTCTTTCAGTGTGTACCATGTCCCAAGATGGAAAAACCAGTAGGTTTCCCTATCCTGGTCACGGCACCAAATTGTAACTGAACTCCCAGGATTCGAACCTGGGTTACTGGGTTACTATGCGGAGCGCATTCGTATTTTATTTATCTAAGAGGATGGGAGGTCACTTACAAGTGGGACAATGAATCAATGACTCGATAAACCCTTGTATCACAGTGTTACCGCCTTCATATTGCGTATTGACCACCGTCTAAGTTCTCATAGACAGCAACCGGGACACGGGACCTCTAAAGCACGGAACCATACTTCTATTCGGCCAATCAGATCAAATGTAATCAAATCCGGAACATTCTGCGTCGCTGGCAGTGGCACTACCATTGCGTCACATCACTGGTTAACTTGAGGTTATCACAATGACCTTTATAAACTATCCCGCAATGTATGCCGAATCAGATCCTGTTGACAGGGTAGTGTAATACGGGGTTCCCTTCCCGTCTGTGAGAACCATTGAGCAATTCTCGCGACCCTTTGATTACGGTGGCTGTTAATGAAAACGATTTGGTCGGAACGCTTCTAAGGTAAAAAACACACGCACCGCAAGAATCTGCGGCAGTTTGCCGGTCCGGTTTATTAAAGATAGAAAACAACCTGCACTTACAAAAATTGCATAGCATTGCACACGTCAGCACAGCTGCGGCTGTCACAGCTGAATTCCAAAACTTTAAAGCACTTGTAGGTACCATCGCCAGAAAATCCACCTTCCCATTTAGGGGACCAACATAATACTGGTTATTCTCAGAATTTGTATGAATTTGTATAGTTGGAATTTCTGGCAATGTACGGTAGATTATTTTTATCTGGTTTTATATTTTGCCTCTGTACCTAAACACCACAATATAACTTTACTGACTACATACTTTTGAGGTACCTAGTAAACCTACTACTTGCCTATCTTTCCCTAGATTATTTGAACTTAGAGATGGGTTCGGTGATCACAGCTAAGTCAGCTAAATATAGCAACTACGTGGGTGGGTGACCAATGGCTGAGTGAACTTTTTGTGTCCCATAGCCGTTTTGTCCCCGGATAAACGAATTGTACCGATTTTCATTACTGACCCTCGATTTTATCAAATTGAACACGACAATTTGTGATATTCGCTTTGTATGTAGTGAAGTGGACGAATGGAACTGTAATAATAATGTAAGTTCCATTGCTAGCTTTTTGGTTAATTTTCGCCAGAAACGAGCAAAAAATGATAGCAGCGGATTAATTCGGCCAAAAACGCGACCTATCTCTAAAAATGGTTAGTAGAGAATCCGCGTAAAAACGTGAGCGGCTCGCTAAAAGTTTGAAGGCTTTAATTTTGCCGGCTGTTAATTCGTGCGCGACCGATTCAAAGGCAGCGTCGGCCATTATTAAAAGCGTAAATTGTAAAACAGCTGTAGCGAACGATGGCAGGAGTGTCGTTTAAAACGGTAAAACACAACCGAATATACAACAGCTTTTACAGCATGGAGGAATAAACCAATGGAGGTAATGTAGGTTTATTTACTAGTAAACCAGGTAAATGCAAGTCTCTGCAATTCTCTAATCAAATGCTTCTAACAGCGTCTGCTCGGTAGGATAGCTCACCGATTACCTCTCAAGTACCTACTACCACTTTGGTGGCAAAAGGTGCTGGATTCGATTATCGGTGGGCCACTCTCAATGTTGATGTTACTTACTGTGTGAATTTGTTCCTAGTCTGATTAGAATATTTCAGGATGGACCACCTGATCGTCCGTAATTATTGGTGGCCCGTTAAGCTACCGGTTTCGGTTGCTGCTATGTACCTACGTAGACGTCAGTCGTTTCGCAGCTATGTCAGAGGCCGAATACTTGTAGCAAGCGGTTAGAAAACTCCAGGGCTCATCGAATCGTTGGATGACTCTGTTTCCACATAAAGAGAGAGAGAGACCACTCCATCAGTTTCTTTCTCCGTGATTTATACGCAGGCACAAACATGCCGGAACTGTGCGAACCTGCCCCAGTCTACTCTTTATGAAATCCCAATACACTACGAATTGATGGACAGAATATTAATTAAGCACCGTTACTTTGTGTAAAATCATTCTTCATTTTAATAAAATAATAAGTGTTATGGTATAAAAGAAATTAACTGGGTATAAAAGCATTCAGAGCACATAATAAGCAAGAGTATGTTGAAATCATTACCACTTGATACTACTCGCCTTATCTACAATAATAACAAAGTTCTAATGTTCATGCTGTGTTCTAAAATAACGTGTTACTGAATGAAATTACTGGACTACGCATATCCTCTTTTAAATGTAATATTATGTAGGTATATGACATCGAAGATTTTCAGCCGACGTTGTCATATCCCAACTATTTCAAATTCCACGAATAAACATATGCATAGAGGAAAATATACTAGAGGAGAATCAATTCAGAACTAAAAAACGTACATCTCGCAAAAAAAACGTTTCTTGACATGGGCTCTAAGCTTCACTGTAAAAGTTGTTTAGTTTCGTGGTCTATTTATGCCCGCATGCAAAGTCTTGCCACACCGTCCCTTACTCCCGGTATATTTTTTGTCCACAACGCGCAAGTATCTACCTAGGTACATCATTAAAGCGAGATCATCCTTCACCTACTTTACTATTCAAATGAAAACACCAAAGGAAGGTAAATCATGGAATAAAACTGCATTTGCAATGGAGTTTCCTTCCCAATACCCTTGTATTCAAATTAGATCAATTAGCAAAGGTACTGGAGAGGCTCTATTGTGTATATTTATTTCAGGTTACGGTACACCTCGGTATCATTAAAGTTTCTAGATACATGTTATCATTATACAGGGTGTTAGGGACGGTGTACCGAAGACTTTGCAGGCATGATCAGACCATCAAACTGAACAACTTTTACTATTATGGAGCAAATGGTGGGAAAAGAAAAAAAAAATCCGGCCTCCCATACAAAATTCACGATCAGCTGACTGACTTTGTATGGGAGGTCGGATTATTTTTTTCGTTTCCCACCATTGGCCCCATAGTAAAAGTTGTTCAGTTTCATGGTCTGAGCACGCATGCAAAGTTTTCGTTACACCGTCTCTAACACCCCGTATTATACAAGAAATAATATGCAAAAACAAGTTGTAAAAATAGGTAGGTACCTATGAGCTACCAAGTAGTTTACTATTTGATACGTCATGTCAAAAGTTCTGCATCTGAGCGATCTATAGTTTCGTTATGTATATCTGTACCTTACATACATATACCTATCGCGCCTATATCGCCAGCGGGGTATGCAGGCAGAGCGCAAACGGCTGTAAAAAACGGCCATTTACACGACCTCTGACAAGATTGAGACAAAATTACAGTACACATCAAATCTCGAATCCCTTAGCCGCTTTTTACAAAACCCAAAGGAAGATGGCTCTGGCCGTTATGCCCCCTATCCTCAGTGCCCCCGGCCGCAGTGCCCCCGTATCGAAAAAAGGCACTTGATGCAGTACTGTTAAAGTCAAAAGTGTTATTCCAATACATACAGAGACATCCGTCTATTATAATTATAACCAAGTGCGCCCGAGCTTATTATTATTACTAGGTACTAGGTACTGATTATTTTACTTTGAATATGAAAGTAATGTTCTATAATTTTTATCTAGTAATAAATTATTCTACGAGTAGATCTCGGATAAACCATAGTTATTAAATCCATTTTTTTAACAATATGCTAAAATCGTGTTGTTGGATGACTCTTTGTTCCATTCAAAAGGGAGAGGGAGATTGCTAATGTTATAAGTCCAGACACTATTTAAAATAGGTAAATAAATGCATAACACTTTTATATTCAACAGTACTTCTTATTTTTTTCGAATCAGGGGCGTTGCGGCCGGGGGCATTGATGCTATTCTAAGAAAGCACCACACAACAAACATAAATCTACCTAGAGTGTGGTTTATTAGAAAAATATCCTCCTACAAGCCTCTCCTATTTATTAGTAAAAACACTGAACAAATATGGTTACACACACACTTTTCTTCGCAGAAAACATGTCCAGTGCTCGCTTTTTTATTCAGTATGTCTTTTAAACCCATTCCAGATGTATGTTTGTACAACGAGCTGGTATGACCACCGCCTCGAGCGTTAGCCCAGGGGAATCTCGGGCCACGCAGCACTTTTCAGCTTTCTCTGCCCCTTTGACATGTGCTTTTGCACTTTAATTACAAGCCTTTCGAAATACCTCTTTTGTACAAACATTCATTTCAAAATAGCAGGTACAGATATTACTTTTGTACTGATATTTTCAACTCGGTCATCACCGGTGTTTTAAAACTAATATGTGTAGAAAATAATCATGTCGCAAAATAAGGCAAAATACTTACGATTTATTTCAAACATATAAAAAATATTTTACTCAGGCGTGTGTAGGTGCTTATTGATGTCACATTCAAACAAGATAAAAATCGACATAGAATCACAGATTAGGGAAACGGCGCGCGTGGCGATAAAATCATGATTGTCATGGGAGGCTTTAGAATGTGCCAGTCTGTTTGTTGCACAAGGTCTCTTACCACGCAAGGAATATTTTCTTAAAAACTTAACTTTCTAAGATTTTCCTTAAGTTGTAATAAACGAGTTACCTGTAGGTAAGGCATTAGGCTAGTATTTTGTTGGCCCAAATCTCTATTCATCTCCTTTTTTATGTACCTATTGTTGCTTTATAACTTTATGTACCTACAAGGCTTTATCTATTGTTGCTTGATAACGTTATGTAAGGCTTTTATAATATTTTGGAACAAACAAAATGCTATTTACGCCTATAAAAAACTCATTAAGGGGGATTTGGCATCCGGATCGCTTCGATCTCCATCTGCCTTAAGTGCTTTAATGATTTGTGAAAAAATTCCAGGTTTCAGGAATGATTGATTCGGCCAGTCTATTGAATTGATGAATTATTTTATTTTTATATTATTTTTGAGTACCTACCTAGGGTAAAAATAAAATGTAACTTCCACTCTTGAGATATTTCAAAAACAGTCAAGATATTTTTCATTCATTAGGTATTTGAATAAGAGTTTATTCGTTTTCTTTTTCATACATAATCTTTGATTAGTTTATTGGCTTTTTCTTATTTTACTATCACTATAAAACAAAACATACGTAAAAATAAACTATCAACGAAGTCTTCTTTTACGACTATCTAAGGATGAACAGTGTTAGATTCCTTTGGCAATGTTAGTCCTTAAAACTAAACTTAAACAAATAAATGCTGTACAAATTGTACTACACAATTCGAGTACATAATATCTACCTACTACTTAAATGGTAACAAAATTATATTCCTTCTCTTCCCAGTCCATACGGTGAAATATCTTTTGTGATGAAGTAATAGTTTCCAGGTGTGCTGAAAAAAGAAATTTCTGTTAGCTGATTACTAAACTCGGAAAAAAATGTACATGAGCTTTTATGACAGAGTGACAACAATTTTTAGGAGTTCCCTGTGTTATGGTGTCATATAGCTTTGACGTTGTATGTCTTTATCTCATTTACTGTACACCAACGAGGACACAGAGGCTATAACCTCAGATATGACACTCATTCTGTCCAAATAAAAGACGACTTACTAATTCTTGTAAGATTTGGCAATATCCAGAACTTTGGCGTTACGCTCTTCGAACGAGTAGTTCTTCCAGGATCTGTAGTTCCTCGCGTGGCTGCCCAGCAACGTCCCAGGATACTTCAGCGAGTCTACCAGAAGCTGCCAGCAGCGGTTGTGGTTACATAAGTCTAAAAAATAAAGAAAATACCTAAACATAAAAATACATACACGCATAGTTCTCACTAGGATTGCCTGTCAGATTGTACTATTGATATACTTAAAAAGATACAAAGAAATACCACAATTAACACCTGACCCAGAGAACAGATATATAAATTCATCATTCAAATATCCGCCCCGATTGAACCTGGGAACTCTGCGTAGCAGGCAGGAGCCTACAACTGCGCCACATCAGTCGTCCTATAAAATCACCAGTGGCACAATCACGTAGAGAGAATTATCTCTGACTTGTAACTGTCTACTTCGTGTCCAATTTCATTCTAGTAAATAAGGTGAAGAACAAAGTGTAAAGAATCATAATTTCAAGCGAGAAATCAAGATAAGTAGAATAACTGAAATAAAATATTCATTGTTCGTAATTCATCTCAGGCTTGAATTTCAGAATCTTATTGTAACTTGAGCTCATTGTTGTTGCTAGGTATTCCAAGAAAAGGTGTCCTAAAATTCCCGAGAGTTATTTATTGTTGAAAATCTGGTGAGTAAAATTTCACTTGCTTTGTGCGAGTTATTAGCACTATCCCAAATTTGTTGGTTTAGCGCAACTGTTTCCTTAGAGCACAAAATTTTATATCGAAAGGATTTGTCAATGTTTTATGACCGGTCGCCTGCCTGAATTTTTGGAAATGCTATTGTAGCTGGCATCACAGCCACCATGCTTTGATGGTTGACCATAGTCGACAAGAGGTCAAAAACTCTAAGTCCCCTTTTACGTAACACTCTGAATAGACTTGGGGTGGCAGTAACCAGCCGCTACCACACGAAGATAATCAGGTGCGCTATAATGAAACTGTAGTACCTGTTGTAGTTATTATACTAGGTATTGTAGGTATAAATATAAATGACATAAGTGTATGAAGAAAATTATCAACTATGGATTTTACGTACCTACAATCAAGCTTTTCAAACAGTTTTAACGGGAATCGAGGGGGAATTCAACTTTTGCAAACTGTGGATAACCTAATGCAAGGCCCACACGCGAGGTCCGTTGCTGCGCAATTTTTACGCAGCGCTAATAAAATGCAAGGAAATTCTGTAATAAGAACCACACATGAGAACGGACGTTGAAACAACGCTTCACGTTTTAAGCACGCTTTTTTAGTATGGAGTATTCGAAATTTCCTTACATTTGACTGACGCATACGTTAGCGTTGCACTAAAAATTCACAGCAACAGATATTACATGTGGGCAGCGTCTAAAGTTTAAGGAAATCAGGTTACACGTGGATACATACTCCACACGTGTCAATATTTGCATAAGTAACTTACTTAGTATCAAACATGCCATGTGAGGCCTTCTAAGAATAGGTCCCATCACCCTTACTTTACCCATTGGGCCCTGTCGGGAAAATCGACTTAGGAATAAATCCAACCAGAAAATAAGCAAGAGCGTACTATGTGAATGTAGCATCTTACACTGCGCTCTCCAATCCTCCTGCGCAAAAAACTAGGAGGAGGCAAATGTAGAGCGTTAGACTGTTACGGTTTAATGTAATGTTATTTGAGTGGTCCTATTTCTGTGGCGGGAAATCTTTCATTGTAGAGTATTTGTGTGGATTTGAGCCAAGAATCCTAAAGACAAAGGAGCAATAGGAGTCAGGTAAAAACATGGGATGAAGTCTATATCGCATCCTGGCTGTCTGACTGCCCTGATGCTGTAGTTGGGTCAGAAATCTACGGTAGCCAGCCAGCTAGCGAGAGAATCCGTACCATCCAGAGTCCGAGTAGATCACAGCCAAGGATCCTACACTCAAAGGAGCAACGACTTACCCTCAGGTGAAAACATGGGACGTGGTCTGTTATCACAGCCAGGTTGTCTGACTGCCCCGTTTCTGTAGTTGGGCCAACAGTCCACGGTTCCCAGCAGGCGAGAGAAGCCGTAGCGACTGAGGCCCGAGTGGATCAAGAAGTCAAGAATCCTAAAGACTCGAGGATCAATGACTTACCCTCAGGTGAAAACATGGGACGTGGTCTGTTATCGCAGCCAGGTTGTCTGACTGCCCCTTTTCTGTAGTTGGTCCAGAAATTCACGGTATCCAATTACCGAGAGAACCCAAAGCGATTTTGGTCCCAGTGAATCACTGCTTTGAACTATGACTTACCCTCAGGTGAAAACATGGGACGTGGTCTGTTATCGCAGCCTGGTTGTCTGACTGCCCCGTTTCTGTAGTTGGGCCAGAAGTCCACGGTGCCCAGCTGGCGAGAGAACCCGTACCGACTGGGGTCGGAGTGTATCACTGCAACAAACTCCGCAGATTTCGGGCTCAGCCGCTGCTGTGGAGGCCTGCCTTCGAAAGACACGCCTGCAGGGTCGAGACCTGTTATCCTATAAAATAAAATTACCAACCACATTATTATTATTTTCTAACTATTATTACCTGGCTCTGTATTTCTTGGTAAATTGAGAAATCAGTTGGTTACCATAAAGAAAAGTATTTATTTAGATTATAGGTAATAGTGCTACGTATACACGTAGCAAATACTACGAAAAACCGCACTCTAATTTAAAAATGAATTTGGATATTATAACAGAGTTTAATACATTAAATTTATTCACTTTGATGTCATAAATCTTTGACATATACCTCTGAAAACAAAAGTTACGAATACAATTACCTACCTACAAATGAAAATAACTATCACATTATGACATGGGCTGATCATCATTATCATACTGCATATCAAGTCCATCTACCTCATTTAAGAGATCAACTTATACTGGTTATCTTAGTATTTGTATGAAAAACCAGCAATAGGTTCGGTTCAGGATAAACCTGCTGTAATGGTACGTACCTTGGCAGTTGGATGCCCATAAGCAGCAGCTGGTTGCCAGCGATACCGAATATCTGCGCTCCCAGAGAGTGACCTATCAAATGCGTCCGGTTCAGGTCAAGACCTGCTGCTGACAGGTTCTGGAATACGTTGGCCATGCGGTATCCAAGCTGAAAAAATAAATCCAGGGTAAATAATCTGGTTCTAACCAATACGAATAATTACTTTTTTTTCTATAGGTACCTCGGTCCACGTACGAAAAAAAATTGATTCCAACTTTTGATAGAGTTACGGTACTGTTTATGTCATACGGCATCGCACAACGCTACGTCAACAGAAGCCCCTGTGCAACCTATTTGAAACATATTCTAAAGTAGCTTAATAAAATAAAGTATGCCTAAATAAAAAAAACACGCTAAACTGCTGATTTTGCAGCATCGTTTTTCTAGTTTCTTTGTCGAAAAAGCCGTAAAATCTCGCAAAATTTGAACGCAAAATGATTGGCTGTTAGGAGAACGAGCCCTGTCAACATTTTTGATTTGAGAATAGCGTTATTCGTTCGGGTACGCGGCTCTGCGTGCTTCAAGTCAAATAAATATCTTCCTATCAACCGCCTTATTCTCGGAAGGTCAACAAAAACCGTTTTCAACTTAAATGTAAGTAGGTTGATTGTTGTTGTGAAAATAATGTACTTATAAAGGGACTAGATCTTCAACAAACCTTTTTTAATTAGTCTTATTATAAAAAGTGAAAGATTAAATGCTTACTCGCTTTTTATTTGTCGAGCAACTGTAATATAAAGTTATTTACCAAGAACTGTGACTAGGGGTCATTTAGTCCTGCAAGCAACGACCGTTCTTACGTCCTTTAGGACACGAGGTGGACCCTATCGTAATACGCGTCACTAAACCACTGTTGAACTATAATCACCCTAGCCTGAAATGGCAATTTCAGTTACTACCCTGACACCCGATTTGGCGTACATTGCTTAATATCTTAAGTTATTTTTTTATCACGCCCTTACGGTAACCATCAATGTAAACCAAATCGGGCGTCAGGGTGTACCTAAATGGCTTTCCCCAGACTGCCCAGACGCCCTTTACGCTCACGTGAGAGTTCTGACTGAGTTTGAATGGCTTAACCTAAGTATGTTCTAAAGAAGGTGTGTTTACAGGCTTCTTTATTTTCTTTCATAACTTGTTTTCAGGTTTTTATTCAGCTGAAGTCCGCAAGTTAGTTTATGAGGTGGTGTCGACTTGGTTTTTCATCGAAACTCTTTCATACAAAATTAAATGTATTCATTTAGATAACATATGTATTCTAATGGAAAGAATTTAATGTTATTTCGCAATTAAGTGCAGCCACCGTAATATGCTGTCGAGCTTTTAGCCATTCACACAGTATCTATTACAATCCATAATTGATAGTGTGCCCAAAGGCTGATTTGATTAAAATCAATGAATGACAAACGTGTAACAAACAATACATGGGTTGGGATACTAACGGACATGATGTTTCTCGCTTTTATAAAATCTTCGATGAAATTGCATTAGCAACGAAAAAATATATTATTGACCTATTAACCTCCTCAAATATCGTGGTATATTTTTACCGAAGCAAGACAATAATTTTATTCGTGGAAAAGTCATGTGAAAGGATGGAAAAAGAATCCAGTAAAAGATATCTTTTTTCGTACAAATTATTTCTGGGGCTTTATAATCTTTTATTTTCGCAGTGATAGAAAAAATCTATTGTAAGATTCTTCGAAAGCTTCGTAAAGTACAATGGCGTGGGTAGGAGTAGGTATAATAACAAAATGAATCGATACAATTCCAATCAGTCACAATTTTGAGAGCAGCTCATTTAGAAATGAGTAAGTACCTACTCAGGAGCTTTGATTAATGAAATATCAATAATAGGTCTGCTCACGATCTTCTTTTTTGAGAATCATCCATCATATATTTCTATTTTAAACTTACCCTTGCGCCTTTTTTACCATATTTTGGTATTTTATAGTAAAAATGTTAAACTTAAGTTACAAAAATCTTCTGCATTTTTGTGAACCTTATAGCTACAAACCTAACGTGTTTAAAGAATTACTGTAAAGAAGTACCTAAGTAGACCTATTTTCCTGAAAATAGGCCAGCTTTAGAAAATAGTCAAAGTGGACAATTAAATCTACTTTTCACTAAGTACGCGTAAGATATGTGCCTAGGAGTAGAGTGATATTCCATAATAATGTTACGATGAGATGACGTGAAATAAGGCCCTATTCTAAGGTATTATTCCGAATTTAATGTTATAGAAATAGCTTAGTTAGCTTAGCATTAGTAGGCAACATAAGGCTCTATCCGCACAGCGACTTTATTTTGCGCAATATTTTTCTCGCTTTTTTGTAACACACGAAATCTTATGCACGTTTTTTCATACAAAATAAAATATCACGCAACAGGGCTTAAGATTAAGTAAATAAAATTCACTATCTTTACTTACTGCTCTAGCATTAGGCGCAACGCGGGCCAAGTATGCGTTTGCTAGGTTCGGTTGTAAAGGCGCCGCCAGATGCTCCCAGTTCAGCAGGGCCACGTTACTCTCGTCCTGGTCCAGGTAGGCCTGGATGACGGCGGCCACGGCTGGGCCCTCGGGACGACCTTAGGAAAACAAGAAGCTCAGAGAAATATTCTGGAGAGTACCTACCCTATGAAAAACTAAAGAGTAGATTGTCTGTGAACAGGGTCGTGAATAAGCTAAAACGCCAAGCTTGTTTTGTATGGAAATCAAATCCAAGTCCTGAAAATAGAGTGTTACAAGTAATTTCTAAAGAAAACTGATCACGTCATGGGATTTTTACCCGACTGCCTTAGGTTAGGAGGGTTGTGTTTTTGGCATGTATGTAAGGTATGTCCTACATGTATACAAGAAATTCGTTTTCGTGGGCTACAGCCCAAACGGCTGTAAAGTGTCGTTAGATTCGTCTTAGCCGCGCAAGTGACACTGTATAATAAAAAATCATAAATTCAAGATGGCGGATTTTTATCGCACAACTTTGCAATTACCGCAATCGGGTTTTTGGTTCTTTAATACATCTGCTTGTTTATACAAAATATTCGTTGAAACTGCATAAGGTAGGTAAACATAAAATTGAAAACACCTAGCTAAGTCGGTTTCTTTGACTCTACTTCTAAACACGTTCAAGTTTTGTTGCCTTCACGAATCATTAAAATTTTTGTAACCTTCGCGGTATTTTTCCAATGAATTTTGCAGACTTACCTGTGAAACCGTGTGCGAAGAGCACTGTGGGCCGGCTTGCGTTGTACCAGTCGGTCTTGAAAATGTTCTCCGCTGTCGTTATTGGCAGTTCTGTGTACTTGTTGAATTCACTATAAAGTCAAACATATTGATTGATTGAGGATTACCATACAATCTTATTCTTCATCGTGTCAATGACTCATCAGTCATCATGAACTTAAATTATATTTTGCCATGATTTGGCGGCGGTCACGTCTCTTTCTGAAGCCACGTCCTCCTAATTGCAGGTGTCGGGCAACAGGGGGACATGGGGCATGTCATCAAATGTGCCAACGATTTTGATGAACATACATTCACTTCGGCGCTAAAGTGTTAAAGAAACGATGCATGAAAACTTGCCAAACATGGGAAACTACCGTGCTCGGTATGCACAAACTAAAACAATCAAAACTTTTTCTACATGATTCTATGACTAAATGCACCATGGTGAATAAAATAAAAAATATAAATATTACCCATAATAATATCTTATTTTGGCATCGGTGTCGTCATCGCAAACAGCTGAAAAGAAAATTTGAGATGTAAATTGTTATCATTGTTGAAATTACACCGATAACCTAATTTCGCAACAGAAATGTAGATTTAACATTACACTATAGAAAAACCTAATTAGTTATCTTTTGAAGGTTATTCATTTTAGTCTAGTATTAAATTGAACTATTTTGCAGTGTAGTAGATATGCTGGTTAGTGTGATGCAAAGTGAAAACTTTTTCGATTATTTCCAGTGGATTTCCCTATGAGTCAAATATTGACCCGAATAAATATTTTGAAACATTCCTAAAGTATGTTAACATGGCATCATCATGATACCACCTATATTATTATTTTTTTCTTGAATACGTAGACCAAAATAAGCTTCGTAAATATTTCATAAAAACTGCGTTTTGGCTACTAAATATTCATTATGTTTAACTGATTCTATTTCACTTTTTCAGAGTTGATCAAAAGTTTCTGCCTACCATAATTATGTATTCTAAAAGAAAACAAAACAACTTCTTACACAGATGTAAATTAAAAAGAACGAACGAAACAAACTAAAAACATAAAATGTCCTATAGTTTCCTTGAGCAAAAATCACTTAGCTACTTTAGTTAAGCGAATTTTACGGTTAACGTTCCCATAAAGATCGATGGCCTCGTCTACACATGTAGCTATCTTACGTAGGTACTTACCTATTCTTCTATGTATCTACTTTACAATGTTGTACCAGAGTTAATATTCTTGACATGCTCCTTCAATAGAGACAGAAGAGATATTTGATTAGGGGAAACTAAGTTAGTGGTCATTTTATAATTTTGCTAGTGTTTTACAGGATCGTTATGACTTTATTCTATCGAACATAGGTACAGAAATAATAAAGTTGGTGCTTACAAAATATGCTTACAAACAGTTTTACATTGTTATTACCTATTTGGTTTTATAAAATACTTCATCAAACCTCGCTTCATATCCTCATACATTTTTGTTTTTGTAAACGACATTTTGAGTAAATTAAATAATGAGAAAATTGAAAAATTCAATAGCGACCGCCGGGACTTGAACCCGGGACTGTGGATCACCGTTCCACCGCTCTACCGACTGAGCTACGGGCGCCTAGCGGACGCTGTTGAACTTTTCAACCTCTTGATGCTCGTCTTGAAGCGACGATTAAGCGACATCTAGTAGTAGTTTTTACAACTAAATACTTTGGTTAGTCCACGTTACAGTAGGAATTCAAACCATATGATGAAGCTTTTTGCTTAAACCAATGTATTGGAATTTTTAATGCACTCACAGTCGGTAGAGCGGTGGAACGGTGATCCACAGTCCCGGGTTCAAGTCCCGGCGGTCGCTATTGAATTTTTCAATTTTCTCATTATTTAATTTATGAGAATAATATAGCACTGTGAGTCCATTAAAAATTCCAAGACATTTTGAGTACTCTACATTTTTATATTTATTCTTATTTTAGCTTAGACAAAGGTGTTTATCTAGCTAGATAGAAAAGTAGATACATATAGAAGGACGTCTGCAATGAAGTGTAGTAAATTAGCATTTTGTTGATGTTTTATATTATGATCTCGTTGGAGGTAGTCAGCCAGACAGAGGTATTAGTCTAGTAACTAACGTCAATAGCTGGTTATAACTATTCGGATTGACCCATGAAGCTGAAAATCGGCATGTAGGTACTTCTTGACCTCCTGATCAAAATTAGACATGGAACCCAGCGGGCACCACTCCCCCCCCACTTTTCGGGATTTTGGGCCCCGTGGGGGGCCTAAAGGGTAATTTTGAAGGCTTAATAAGCTTTAAGTGAGTTTTACGCACGATACGAAATAAAAAACTACCCTCCAAATCAATTACTTCAAGAGTTACACCTTGTAAAGGAGGGGGGGTGGTAAAGGGTTAAGGGGGGGTGGAGCCCGCTGGGCTCCATGTCTAATTTTGATCAGGAGGTCAAGAAGTACCTACATGCCGATTTTCAGCTTCATGGGTCAATCCGAATAGCTGTGACGTTAGTTACTAGACTATATGGAAAAAGCACAACCGATGTATTGCAGACTGGATTTCGATATTTTATTAAGGCCAATCACGTAATATCTTGTGTCATTTATCTGGTATCTTAAGAAACAACTTTACTGCAAACCTATAAACACAGTTTAGATTTAAGCTGCTGGACGAAACCCACTAGAATAAGCAAAGGTTATGCTCTACGAACTTAAGACAAACAAATAATTTGATGAATCGAATATTTTTTCTTACTACCTATATAAAGTTATCTAAGTAGGTATGTTATGTATGTAGGTACGACAAAAGCTACAAATATTCGTAGGATACCGTGTAAATTCGTGTATCATACATATATGATAAATTGTAGACATACCTACACAAAACACAAACATCAAACATACCTACCTTACGTCAAGCTGTTTAATTGAAATCATATCAATGGTATTCATTGTCAAGTCACATATTGTATTTTCTATTTCTAATATGAAATATTGTTTCAGAAAGAAAGTAAACAAACAAATTAAAAAACAATATCACTTACCCAAACCAATAATTACCAGGAAGATTCCCAACGAACTTAATACACGTGCTTTCATTTTGCGAGCGGTATTACAACGAATGTCCTTTTGGCCGACTCCTTTACTTTTATATACGGGCCGGTATCAACACTGAATTTTTGCCACCTTGACATAATCGTCACTGATTACACCCGATATTCGCAGTTTTAAAATAACGACCAAATCATGTACAGTTTATTACACTTATCTACTACAGTCATACTTATTTGAAGTGGTGATAGCAGGCTGGATATTTCCAGGTCTAGGACATGGAGGTAGATCCTTGACTAGCCTTAGAAATAAATTTTCTTTGACGGCATGACAAGACTGTGTCAACTTTGTGTAGTGATTAGGTAATGGAATAGTCCTTGATATTACGATGCCTACTTAGATTAAAAAATAATACGACAAACTGTTTGTTTTGTACCTACCTACTAGGTAATTACAACTTTATTCTCTATTGGCGTTGGCATCTACTACTAGCTCTGTCGAAACCTTGGTTTTACAGTAGAGTCATGATTTTTCGGGTTCCGGACTTATATACTTATAGTCCGACAGGTTCGTGCGCGACCTTCCTGCGGGGTACAGACTGTGAGGGGGGCGAGTAAGCACGTCATTTTAATATGACGTGCGGCGCGGATGCGCGCGCTTCCCTTCCCCGCTACACCTCCCGCTACCCGCTGACATCTCCCCTCCCAACGTCTGTCACCCCTAGGGAGGGTCGCGCACGAACTTGCCGGACTATAGTTGTAATTTGTTTATTTTACTTATAATTTTCGGGCTACTGTTGAATATGTAAAATGCTACATTTATGAAGTTTCATGACTGACTGACCGCCTTTGTTTAAAAGTTAACAATGAATGTAAGATGACAGTCATTTTTCATCATATTCATCTAAGCCTGCAGCTAATGCCGTACTTATTCTAGGGTCTCAAATTGGGATAGCCTGAAGTCCTAGCCATTACTCCAATTTTATACGGCTGCCATTATTTACAAGCTACCACTGATCACAGAGCACTTACATAATATGTCACTGATGTACAATGTTTGTGTACCTACATGTAGTGTTTGCGTTGTTCTATAATAAATTACTATAATGTCCTATGACATCGCTTTTAAAGAACCCTACCTAGGTCTAATAAAATTTTGAAAGTTGTGTATGTGACTGAATAGGTATGTGGTATGAACATAAAAAAGAGACGTGCATGGTGACGCGTGGGATGGCATCTGTCAGACAAGAGATCGTCAGCCGTCATCGATGCGACGCACGTCTCACGTATGTAGCTTTGCCTCTTCTATTTTATACATTTTATATTGAAACGGTTTCAAGCGATGATTGTCTGACAGATGTCATTTGGCGCTTCACGACGCACGTCTCATCAGTGGGTCTTGCGCCTTAGGCACTTCCTTTTACGAATCTAGTGGTAGAGAGGATGATACAAAATAAAAGATTGGTAGAGTGAGAATAAAAGGCGAGCGTCAATACTTGTATCATACTATGTTTTATTCTTTTAAATTAATCATGTATTTATAATTACAATTCTTAATTTGGAATGGTATTATGTATTTAGCTTAAAAAATAAATAATAAAAATTAACTACCTGACTTATTAGTTTACACGCATGCAAAAAGGAGGTCTGCTTAGAAAATTATAAAGGAACATGGCAAAGAGTTTGCATGAACGCGACTCTTTGGTTTGAACGAGATGTTTCTACAACAGAGTAACTTATTATACCTTAAAATGGAAAATAATATTACGATAAGTTACTGAGAAAATATCTGTGAAATCATCCAACAATCAATTACTAAAATCAGCGTCAAAACTCTTACAAACATCGTAACGCGCAGACGTAAACATTTCACTTACAACTATGTTATTTTTTTCATCAATAAAATTGTTATTTGTACATAAAAAATAATACAGTTCTAACAATAATATAACGCAATAAACTACAAGTAATAAATATAATATTTAATCATACAAAACAATATAAATATTTAAGTTTCATTTAATTACTAAGTATGCATACCTAATTATTATGACTTGTTAGAACTGTACGAGGAAAAAATTTTTGATGATTTAATATACTTTTAAATAAAATCAGGGACAAGAACTATTAAATAACTATTGCACCAATAAAATACTATAAATAGGAAACATAACGCTAGAAGATGAGATCGTAGAAAACAAGAAAGTTAAGAAAGAAAAAATAAGAAGAATTAGGAAATAACAAAAATCTACTTAGTTAAGTAGGGACAGTACAGTAGGTAGTAAAAGCTAGGTATAATTATTTCATTGGCGCAATATACAGGTACATAAAACACTTTTCTTCAATCGGATAGAAATTGCCTATAAGATAATTATTGGTAGGTACAGTATACATACAAGGCTTCATATCAGAAAAGCTACTTATTGAGTGTAGATACAGACTACTGCTTAGCTTACTACAATTTTTGCGAATAAGTAAAATTACCCTCGATAAAAGTTTGGAGTAAGGTAAGTAAAACCGCTTTATCCATATTAATATCTAGTGTACTGCTTGTAATATCGTTATTGAGAAAGAGCAAACTTCACAACTACTTGAAACAAAACAAGCTCAAAAATCCGCAAGTCCATCGATCAGATGCAAATTCTGAAGCAATCAATCAACAAACAAATAAAATTACATACGGAAACATCGTCGTCGACGACATACAAACCTTACACAACTAGAATAAATCGCAAAACTGCCCGTCGGGTCCCATGTTTGTTTAAACTACGCTCTGCAGCATGCAATAAACATCCGGCAAGAATATTCGAGTTCATAAATATCATCCGGTCAATCTGACTCACTTCACAGACTAGTATTCTTTCACAAGCGTATAGTTCAGTACTGGCGGTCGTCGTAGATGTAGATAGCCTCGCCGGCGGACTCCTTGAGGGGCGGCGGAGGCGGGGGGAAGTCCAGGTCGCCTGGTCGGAACAGCTTGGAGGCGTTGGGGGCGGGGGAGGTGGGCGCGGGGGAGCCGCTGCCGGGCGAGCCGCCGCCGCGACGCTTCACGCCGCTCGGGGACGCCGCCGCCGTGCGGAATGACGACTTCCGAGCCAGTCTGTGGACAAGGGAATATACAGTGAAGCTTGTAAAGAATTTCGAACAGGATGTTTTTGTAACGTTGTGGTAGAGTTACATAGAATCGCAATGGGGCCGTGACCAGGATTAACAGGATCTTTTTAAAACGATGTGGTAGGGTCAGATACAACCGCAATGGTGCCGTGACCAGGATTAACAGGATCTTATAATGATGTGGTAGGGTCAGATACAACCGCAATGGTGCCGTGATCAGGATTGAAAGTGTAGTCTATTCAAAACACCAATTTTGGGATTTTTTATATTCTACTCTACCTGCATGTTTACTCCTTGAAGTTACTTCTTCAAAGCATGTCTCAATCTGTACACCTAGCTGACAGAGATAGATTACACTTTTTTGTTCCAGAGGACTAGATTAACCGAAAACATGTTTCTTATCCCCCCCTATAACAGTCACCCCAAAAGAGACTACGCGGGGTGGTAAGTGGGGCCAGGGACTTTCATAATACTGCCATCTCTTACCTAGACGCAACTTCCTCCGGAGTCTCCTCAATCTCCAGCACCCAACTCACAGAGTCGTGTTTCTCGACGACCACCTTGACCGTGGGCAGCAGGGGGGTGTCGGGCGCGGTGGACGAGGCGGGGGAGGGCGACGAGTCCAGCGACGGGGTCACTGGCCGCAGGGACATTCATAATACTGTTATCTCTTACCTAGACGCAACTTCCTCAGGAGTCTCCTCGATCTCCAGCACCCAACTGACGGAGTCGTGTTTCTCGACGACTCCCTTGACCGCGGGCAGCGGGGGGGTGTCGGGCGCGGGGGACGAGGCGGGGGAGGGCGGAGAGTCCGGCGGCGGGGTCACTGACCGCACCGAGTCGCCGGAGGAGGTGCGCGCGCGCAGGGGCGTGCGCTCGATGTAGCCGCCGCCCGCCAATAGGGACACCACCTGAAGATAAAGTAAAGACGTGTTTGAAAAACTATCAAATTACTTAACAACCAATTTTATGAGCTGCTTAGCTGCATAAACAATAACTGTCTAGGTAGGTAGGTATTTTCAATTTATAACGTGCAGTAAAATGGCAGCAAATTAGACGTATAAGAGTACTCTCGCAAACTGCAAATTAAAACCAAGCCACCTTATTTTTACCATTGTCCACTTCCTTATTATTGCAGTCGAACATGCATGCATAACGAAAATATTATCTTTTTACTTCCGCCAATTCTCCTCTGGCACCGTTCAAGATTTCAACCTTTATGAATTTTATAGAGTTTTTAACTTCTCAGTATCTTCAATTGACCGAAATTTTATAATGTGTTAGAGCTTACCTGTGACTTCTGCCTGAGCTTGTACCGGAGCTCCTCATTGAGCGCCGCAAGCCGCGTGGCGTGGTCCCTGTCGCGGGCCGCCGTCTCCCTCAGCCGCCTGTTGTCATCCTTCAACCTATCAGCCTCTCTCTGTCTGGCGGCAGCCCTCTCTCTCAGTTCCTCGGCCGCGTGTCTGGCTGCCAACGCGTCGCGTTCTGCAGCCTCACGTCGTTCTCTTTCTACGGTCAGCTCTGTTCGGGCGTCCCGCAGGGAAACCATCTCGGCCTGCTTCAGCTCGATGACAGCTCGTAGAGATCGCACCTGTTGAAAACGTTTTGAGTTTATGATTGATTGATTAGTTATATCTTGCAACGATAACTACTAATTTTGGAAGAAAAATCAATTTAAGACCGTACCGTGTAGTAGCGGCCCCTAGTCCACTCAGGGTGTTTCGTAAAAGGCGACGTAGAGTTTTTGACCTCGGCTGACTATATGTCGACTGTTGTCAACTGCATTGTGGCGGTGATACCACCTACCTACAATAGCATTCCCAAAGTAGGGTTTACGTCAGACAGGCGGCTGGTCATAAAGCCAAATCATTTTGCTACATGATTTTGTGCTCTAACAAAACATGTTACTCGACCCCAACTGATTTGGGAAAATGTCAGGAAGATGATGAATCATTTTAAGACCCAAGCCAAGGTTGTATTTGATCAACAATAGCTTTGAAGTCAGAGTTCATGTAGTAGATAAGTTACCTCAGCAGCCAATTCATTGGCGTCGGTGCTCAGCTCCTCATTGGCCCGTATCCGCAGCTGACACTCCTCCAGCTCGCACTCCACCGGGTCGCACGCCGCGTCGCACGTCGTGTACGACTCGTACGCCGGTGCATCAGACATGTCCGTCGAAACATCGGCCGACATGTCCGGCGACGGGCCTCCCCGTTGACTGATCATCTCAATCTCTGCCCGCGCCGCTTCAAGTTGCGCTCGAAGAGTCCGCTCGATTTCGCTGTGCGCGTGCAACCGCGCCCTACTCTCGGCGACTTCGTGTTTCAACGCCTCAATTGTTTCCTGGAATTCGAAGAATGAATTTTAAGAATACCGAACTAAATGAGTTACACTCGCTTGAATTGGGAGCTGCAATTTGTGGTTACCTTGAGGCTCTTTATGTCATTGGCGAGTGCGCTGACCTCCTCGACGTGTGTGGCCTGGAGACGAGCGTTCGCCTCCTCCTTGGACGACACCTCCATCTCCAGCTCTGAGATCTTGCTCAGGCATTCGGCGACTGGAATCAAAACGATATTCGCTATCAGAACATGTGCTTGGCAAAATCGAGTAGGTATTTATTATGATGTAGAGGGTAGTTTTGCAATCTATAATGAGGAATTATCCAAAGAGCAATTCTGCTAGATAGCGTTGAACTGTACTCCGCCAAAACGTACGTCGGATTTTCTCCCAAACGTAGATGGTTTTTGCTAGTAGTCTTTTGCATCATAGTGCCATAGCAAAGCGCCATCGTAAGAATTTCGTTAATTGAAAATGCACATTGAATTGAAATAGAATTTAGAAATTAATCCTCACTGGTGTCTAAGTCCTTTTGCGCGCGCTGCTGCCTGTCTCGGTCAGCCCGCGCGGCGCTGCTGCGTTCTGCCGCCGCCACGCCGCGCCATCGCTCCGCTTCTGCTTTCCATGCGCCGCCATTTAGCGCGTCCAACTGGAATGGAAGAGAGGGAAACTTGATAAGCATGATAAAGGTATCACAATGTCATCTTCGAGGACTCCTACGCGATTGAAAAAGATTAGGTATCTAGGTCAAAAGATGAGGAACACTAGATGTACACCTAAGATGTACACTGATCTACAAGAAGATCTTCTTGCTTTTATCTTAACATTGCTTCTTTAAAGGATTGTAAAAGACATGTCTTGGGTCCAAATCCAAACCAATAACGTGTTTATGAGGTCATGATCATCAGTCCAGATCCACCTATTTCAGGCCCCATTAAGATTCCGTAACTTGATGATATCATCGGATGTCCGAGTCGATGATCTACCCACTAAATGTATGTGAGGAACTTCATGGAATAATAAATAAAACGGCATTTTACTTACTCGGAATACGAGGTACTGGACTAAAACGCCGAGGGCCTCTACACCTTTGGTGGCGTGCGCGAGCGCAGCTGCCTGTTCTTTGGGCGCGGCGACGAGCGGGGCGACGAGCGGAGCGGGCGACGGCCGCGTCGGCTGCGGCGTCTGCACACGCTTGCCTCGGGGCCCCACTGCAGCTGTCACCCGGGGAGGCTCTGCAACAAGGAAGAAGAGTGATGGTTAGTTGTGTTGTTGTGGCAGTGTAACTATTTTTACGCCTGTCCCTGTTCTTAAAACAATAAATATGTAACATTCTCGTTCCAAGGCTCAGCTGACGCGTTTTCAATAGTTTTGAGTTTTTTTTTCAGTCTTAATCACTGGAACGAGGTCATCGTTTTAAAGAGCCAATCTAGATATCTACCTACGCCGGTTATCGTTCGTTTGCAGAATAAAAGTAAACAGATGCATCAAGATATGGCATTCTTACTTGGCAATGATAGATCATTGACCCCCAGCATTGAACGGTTTATTGTGTAAGAACTCTAAAGCCTACGCTAAAAATGCTCTTCATCCATTACGTCATTATTTAACAGCACTAAGTTTAGTGTTCGAGTACCAGCAATAAAGATAAAAGTCTCTAAACGTTAGAAAGGAAGTTTGCATAACGCAACATGGCCATCGACTAACACACGAAATTAGAATTCTTGGAACTAAAAGCAATGTGTGATATTTTTCTAAAATGGACTTGTTAAGCCCCTATGTATGCTAATAGAAGTAGGAACACAAATTGTTTCACTTGCACAACTCAGTTCCCACAGAGACAATGTAATAAGATGGAAACAATGAAGAGACCGGGATTATTCCCTATTGTCACTCACTATCAAGATGTTACGAGTTCAAATCCTCAGAATAAGATCGCACAAGATGATAAGGATAGCTTATTTCGCTGGTACAGTTTCTTGCCCATTCATATGCCCATCAATGTTTCAACTACTGTCTGATTTTGACCTAGATAAAGTGGGACTTAAGAGATTTGCACGAGAATGGAATTGGTAACTAATGATACAGCAATACAAAGTCACAAGTTTAAATTCTAACTGTGGCATAATTTGAAAGTAAATATTCTAAAATTAGAAATATAAAACCTGAGGTCATCATAAGAGTCCAAATGAATTGGAAAATCTAAGATGATGATAGGATTCGGGAAGACCAAGCTTTACCTCGCTTACAATGTTAAAGATGCATTATACCTACAACAACAGGCATCTTGAATAACGCTTGGCCTCGCGGTTTGATTTGTCTCTTACTTATACCTACCTAGACGCTGAACCTGCGTCTAATGCGTAGAGGGTCACCGAACAAAGAACTTCTTGAACCCTAATGAAGCGAATAATAGACCAATTAGTATGAGCAGAAAGCATCGTCCAGTGAATATGGTCATAGTGATTTATTGAGACGACGGTCAATAAAGCTATTATAGCTCCGTTCCCAATTTGGTAGCAATTTTTACGAGTCATTGGCTTGGACAGCGAATACATCAATCCATCATCACCACTAGTTTATACTGATAGATTCAATTGACTGTCGTAACAGAATGCTTTCTAAATTTCGTCAATGAGCCCTTTCATAAGCTACCGTGCACTACAAGTGAAATCATAGTTATATTCATCCACGTAGTAATTATATGCGATGTTGTGCATTTCATTACAACTAATGAATTCAGGTAACCGTGACAAAAATATACAAAAACTACGCTGCATGCATACATAATGATGTGGGTTAGCGTTTCCAAGCGTTCAAAGATTGCTAACACAAAATGAGTAGGTTAAGTAGGTAGGTACGTAGAGTTTAGGATTCTAAAGGTAAAAAACAAATACATATAAGTAGGTAAAAATATTATATCAATCCGAAGCTTAATGATAGAGACCTCCCAGAAATGGAAGTTCGAAACAAACTTGGAAACACTTCATTAATACGCACATTTCCCTTTAATACCGTTCTATCACATTACGGGCACTTTACAAGTTGTCTAACGACCGTGTTTCCTATCTGGCGGTCATAAGGACGAAAATGATCCAGTTGTGGTTTGATGAGTGTAAAAAACGTTTCACTTTATGGTTTGTACGAATGAGATTTCTCACGCGGTCCATTGCCTCTCCTCTTTTAGAGTTCACGGGTCGTTTGGTACAGGAACAGAAACATACAGCATCCATTTCCGGTGCCTGTTCAAAAGTATTATATCCGTTGCTAATGATGTCAGAATGGTTTCAACCTGCTTTAGAGCTTCCAAGATCGACGTATTAATAAAGTACCTACCTAACACAGAGACTTTAGTCAATTATCTTGTTAACGATGAACAAGATTGACCTAGTAGACACTAATTCTCTCTCTACATAATCTCTAAAGTTCAGCTTGGCTCTATTAGATCAAGTAAGAACTACAAAAACATTTGGGTAAAGAAGAGCTGTGACCCTAACGTAACAGCAATTTAGCGTCAATCTTCCTACGGACAGGCCTTTGTAAACCGACAGGCGTGTAAGTGAAATAGATAGAGGTTGTAATTAGAAAGTAAAATGGCATCAGTGTGCAAATTGTAGGATAGTCTATGCAGATTCGCGAAGATAGTGCGTGAGCGAAGAGCCGCCGTCACGGCCCGTGGATACTAATGCGGGATTGTACAATGAAGTAAATTGCAAAGATGCTTCGGTGAACTTGAAGAAAAGAAGAGAGAAGAAAGGGAAACAGACGGTCAGCTTGAGAAATTACAAGTAGATAAAGACAGAAACTTAGCAACAATGGCAATATAATCGCTTTTGAACAAGATCGAGAAAGCACTACGAGTGTGTAACTACAGCAATTCAAAACTAAAAGCTTAAAAGCCGTTTATATGTAGTTGTATCACAGTTACTAATTTACTCAAACCAATCGGGCTTCTGTAACATCTGTTTAGAGGTTTATTACTAGTGTTCAGTGATTGAGTGATTGGAGCGATAAAGACGTCTCATCAACGCTAAGTACTAGGAAATGAAAGGAGCTATTAAAGGCAATACAGTCTTCAAGTTGTTACGTGTGTCTCTACTGACGAACATATTGACCTGAATATCAGCAAATTCACAAAAGCATTTGGCGAAAATGAGATCAATATAACCAAATTTCAGCTAATTTAAATTACGCAATACGGTTCTAAGAACAAACCAGCATTTTGCATTTGGAATCTGCAAATAATTATCAATGAATGCCGCCTCAAGAGGGTCAAAGCGAAGTTAACAAGGCGCAGACCTCATTTGCTAATGTGCAAACTATGAAGACAAATATTCTACGAAGTCAGTGCGGCCATTGAAATCACTGCCACTTGACCGCCTCTGTAGTCCAGTGGCATGAGCCTTTGAGGAGTGCCTGGTTCGATTCTTGGACATATTAAAAACGTATGTGAGATTGTTAGGACGTCGCAGGCTAAACTACCTGACCTGAACGTCCACATGAATGATGGTCCCGTGCTTCGAAGGGCATGTTAAGGCATCGCGTCAATCCCAGTTCTTGTCTATGATCATACATACTCACTAGCATGAATAATAGCAACCATATCAGAGGCTAACCTATTAGGTATATTATGTAAAAGGCGGCTTGAAAAAAGTGACTCCAGGGTTCGCGGTGTTGAATTGTTTGAATGATGAGATGTCTCAATCGTAATTTTGTGAATGGCCGCCGGCGGAGGGTCAGCGGAGGACGGCGCGTGGGCATCAATTTGAAGCGTTGATGAAACGACGAATTAACATGCGCATACGCAGGGCTACTGAGTAAAGTCACAGTGTATTTGAATATGGAGACATTCTAAAGTGCATTTTGTATGAAAGTTATAGAAAGAGCACGTAAGAATATTATCGTTTGGAGCAGAACTTGTAAATATACCCTACTAATTATCAAAAGTTCGCGCATCAAAAATAATGATTTGTTCATTAAAGAACCACCTTGTTGTGGTAACCCTAGTAGCATTGTTAAGATGTACACGCCTACACTACTGGACTCCTGTGTATGATTGACCAGCTGATTGCTGTCATACTTTTTAAGACAGTGAAATACTTTTCATTGAAGAAGCGTCATGCTGATCATCTACTTGCGCTATTTGTCAATAAAATATTCAGTTTATGTACACGACATCGCATACCACGATCGCATGTGACCTTATGGAACCACTGCACAATGTTTGATGTCTACACACTACAGACCTTCAACTGTTGAGCAAAGGGTTTACGACGACAAAGATGGCGTGGGTTGATAGTAAATTCATAAACATGTGTTGCGTGTTAGGTAATAAATAATAAAACAAATGCCATGTCTGGCTACCCACAACACACACATTTTAAAAACCATAAGTTACTTGAAAATATGAAAGAAATAAATGAATGAAAGAAAGAAATTGTCACGAGTCTAAACATAAAAAAAGGCAGAAAACGAAGAAAACCTCCAAACACCGTTTCGTAGTTACGGTAGTTACGGCGCTATCTTTATAGTTAGCACCTAGTATAGTGACTAGTGACTGTACTATCGTTATAGTAAATAGCAGTTTTCTTTTTACAATGATAGCAATTGTCATCAGATTGACAGCAGTCGTTTGCTGCACGACGATTTACGGTTTTCTATCGACATTCTACTTCGAGAGTGGGGTAGCCCGTTACAAAACCGTGTTTCGAATACTAGATACCGAATGCCCCATTCAGGCTTAAAAGCCGATAGTAGATATACAGTTGTTTACACTGTCTCATATTTTAAATGTGTAAGTAATTGTTTGATAGAAATTTTAACGCATAAACAGGTAACAACAGTGAACCCAAGTAGGTATGACCCAATAACTTCATTGATACATTTCCGATTAGGTTATTTCAGCATAGGTATTTTTAATTGATCCAGACTTTACAATCTATTGTAAAATCGCCATTTCTACTGTTGTTTGTCGACTCGATTTCTAGACGAAAAATAAACAAACGACCTGATTATTTTTATTTTCGGTAAAACCAATAGCGTAAACGTTGGACTGGCCTATATCTGCAGCAATCGGATCACGGAGATTCGTCGTCGATATTTCAACAACACAATCATTATTTGACTCGCATCGATGCGAAGAGATAGATGTTTCCTGTTCGGAGAAAATGCCGAAAGCCCGAAATCCGAACTGGATTGTTCGGCACATGTGGTGGCCTCATGACCGGTAAGTATCAAGTGTAACTGCAGGTTCAGATGCTTTAATAGTTCCGCATACTGATGGTGATCGACTGACTCGTGGCGCCATTTGTAAATAAAGAATAAAGTCAAGCATAGTAAAGAACATTTTTAGTTTATAAAAAACTTGTCACTGATGTTTTCTGTTTGAGCATTTCTCTGAATGCATTTTTATTTTGAGATCGCATGCACTCTTGCGCCGGTTCATACGCATATTTATGCCGACATCCTCGTTGCTAATAATACTATAATCCATCGGATGCGTCTAGCGTGCAGTAGTGAGATTCATCGGCTAAATTTAGGCGTGTTTGTATGTCATGGGGCCGCAAACAGTCATCCGCCCGCCCTAGAAGGGTCATCTGACCGGAGGCATAGTTAAAGACATTTGAAGATGTTGACAAGACATCGATAGGTTAATACAAGATTACTTTTCAAAGAAAATGGTGGTGGTCTAGTCTACGCCTAGGTCTAATAGTAAGAAGCGACTGTGTATTTGCCATATTCATCCCACACTCTAACTATATTCCATGCATGACTGTAACAAGTTCGAAATCACTCCACTTTTGTTCATTGGCGTTTCTTACGTGTGTTGTTCCACATACGTCTTAAAGTGGCTCTTTGTATTCAACATGTTGGTGACAATAGGTCACTTAGAGTGGACTTGCTTTCTTCACAAACGCATGACATATAAAATTAGATGCGTTATGCGATGTGCCCTTATTACAGCTAACAACTGGAGAGAGTTGTGAGTTCGCACATCATAATCGCAAAATTAATGACACATCCCGCATACAAAATTATAAAGCCTTATACATCTTTCGTCAGCGTTATAATGAAGCAGAACTCGTTTTGAGAGCACGACTTTTGAATGTAAATTGTGAGAGTAACAAAGAGTCATAAAAATTGGATGAAAGACGCCCATGAGATCTCCCTTTATCTCGCTTGGATTTAGGTCAGCGATGATTGTTACATTGTCTTGAACCTTGTTCATTATTAGGGAATGCACGCAACATCAGACGTCCTTACACACACAGGATAAATTACGCGGAATATAAGGGAAAGTCTTTCGAATACTGATAAATGGCGCATACAGACAGACCATAAAACTATTCCGCAAGAAACAAAGTTCTGGAATCGGTAAAAAAAGGACTTCCCACACAAAATCACGATTAACCTTTGCCACAAAAAGTAAAAATTGGCAATTCCTAAAAAAAAAAACTACGCCTAAATTGTGTAGTTTCAGGGTTTGAATGCACCCTATCAGTTTTCGAAGGGCAATTTTAAAATTAGTGCAGTGCAGTGTAGGTGTGTTCTACCATGGAATACTTTAATGGTACTACTCACAAAAGTGAAGAAAAGGAATTTCTCTGTGTTATTATTATTTGATGATACGATAAAACTGGACCTCCCATACAAAAATGTGTCACTCGTATGTGTTTATCAAAACAAGTCGCTAAGAAAAATTTATCAGTTATATAAGTAGGAGTCGAATAGGTTTAGGAGCTGAAAATGTTTGCACAGAATTTAAAATTACCTTATATGTTAGGAGACAGTGTGACATAATGTTACTCAAAGTGCACTTATGCAAAGTGGAATAGTAATTTGAACATGCGACTGGTCGAGTAGGCGTGACATCGCATTTCTTAAATCTAAAATCGCGTAGGTCGCCGACACACTCTTGTATTGAGTATATGTACTAATCCACCTACCTATTTAAAGGCTCAACTTGTACTGGTTTTTCTTAGTAACTGTATGAAATACCAGCATAAATTGGGCCCCTTAAATGGGTAGGCGGATCTGCTGGCGATAATCTATCTACATAACTACTGCATAATCAATTTTTAGAGAGAAGAAATGAAAATAAGGATACACTTTGGTGTTAGATAACTTGTAAAAATGTCAACCGTAGCTGGATTATAAACCTACGATTACTCTGAATAACCAAGATGCAGCGGCTCCTCTTTTGCGTTGGAGTGTATTAGAACTTTATATTATGTTTTTAGTATTTTTTACGAAATTCACCGTTACAATAACCATAAGTAAAATTAGAAGTGGTCATATATTTTTCTTTAAAATTGGTGTTTTAAAGGTAAATTATTTTCTGTCTAAATAATATTTAAGACTTAATAGTAGCGTTTTCAACGGAAACATTTACGTGTAGGTCTGACTACTTTTACTTCTGTTCTGTTCGTAAGCTTGATTCAAGATAAATTTTACGGCTAGTAGTAAAATAAGAGGCCAATACCACAGAATGACTAACACTATACAGGGAGTAACAGCAAGGGTATAACAAGCGGAAAGGAGGTCAAGGTACTCATGAAACTAAACGACTTTCCCCATGGAACATGGGTCAAAGTATGAAAAAAAAATTTAAGCGTCACATACAAAATCGCTGATCAGCTAATTGATAGTATGGTAAGTCCAACTTTTTTTTTTTCATTCTTCGACCCATGTTCCATGGGGATAGATGTTCAGTTTCATGAGTACCTTGACTTCCTTTCGGCTTGTTATACCCTTTCCGTTATTCCGGTATAAGTATAACAATAAACCTCGGCAATAAACGTACCATGGATCGGTCAGACTTCTCCCATTATCCATTGCAATAGTAATACTGGGCTGGGGCAAAATATTTTTAACGAAACAGTTCCATTATACCTATTGAAAATAAAAATAATATTGGAAATGGGAAAAAATGGGTACCTAAATGTGGGAAAGTTAGTATCTACCACTATTTCATTAATAGTAGTTCTCAATGGAAATATTCGGAGTTACCTAGTACTATTACACAAATTTTATGTCAATCTGCGCTCTAAATATTAAATTCAACATTATTATAGACCTTGCCATTGATAGTCCAGAAGCCTGTGTAATATTTAGCAATATCCAACTAACAACAATGGCTTAGAATAACAAAAGACGATTGTTGAATCTGTGGTGGACTGCGCTTGCTTCATGATAAATGCAGTGCACCAAATAACAAAGGTTATTGTCAAAACTATTCGTAAATCAAAAACAGATGCCGTAGAGTAGGTGCCTAAAAATTTTCAACACGTTGAGTTTGAACAAATCGGTATTGTGATAGATTTTTATACGTGCTAGGCGATGTAAGACCTATCGTATTATGCTATAAAGGGTGGCCGATACGTAAACACATGACGAGCTGGTGAAAAGACACAAAGGTCGAAATATGAAAAATATTGGACCTTCTTCCATGCAGAAAGTACCACCCGACCAAGCCAATTCGTATAGCATATCAATATTTTTATGATCAACCTATTTTCCTGCGGAATAAATTGTATCTTAATACCAGCCCGTCTTGAGGTTTCGATATCGGTCACTAGTAAAATTTCACCCTTGTATTACTATACTTAGGTACCTACTATTTCAGGTAAATAAAATTATACATACACTACCTAATAAAGAAAAGCCAGTGTTGCGTATTGCAGTGGATGTCAGAAGTATGTATTACATGACAAATTACAGGTAAATTGCAAAAACTTGCAAATCGTTTGTCTATTGCACAGTTTCCCAGAGGCACTAAACGCACATTGACGGGTGAAAGTCGGAAAGTAGGCGTGATGGCATCGCACTTATCTAGTTACCAACAAGGTAACAATAGTTCTACATTGCTACAAGCGGTATCTGGGGTTCACTGTGCAGTAGTTTCCTTTACAGCCTACTACCTAGATCCTGAAGTTGTTGGTTTACTTAAATACTTAGATATACTTTTAAATAGGCTTAAGGTAAAGACTGCGAAAGCGAGGTAGGCTTATTTGCAGCCAGTGAGGTCGATTATAACTTATAAACTAAATTTGTCAATAATCTAAATTACTGCATGTTATGAGATTTTTATGCTCAGGTGCATCAGAACACGCTTACGCACAGTTAAGTAGCAGTAAAAGGTAAAGTCATGCATGATAAAGTGCGTGATGTATATTTTCTTTTTCTATTTTATGGATCATACATGATAAAGTGCGTGATGTATATTTTCTTTTTCTATTTTATGGAAGTTTTTCTGAAAAGAAAATACTCTTAAAATACATTGAATCATAAAAGATTAGCTTAGCACACTACTAGTGTACCTACTACTTCGCACAGTGGTATATTTGTTTACTACAAGAGACCCTGTGGTAAAGACGGTGGTACCATGGAATATAGTCGCAAAAATGTCGTGAGCTCCTAAATAGACAACGTCAGAAATGTTGTTGTACCCCGAATACACTATTCCTCAAGGCAACGCTACAGCATGACGGTACTTGGACGGTACGCAATACTTAGATGCACTAACGACTTAATGAACCAGCCGAACCGGTTAGATCAAACGATTGATTGTCTCATCAAGCAAATAACCCTAAGTCTAACGATTAGGATAATCCAGTTGCCGGCAAAGAACGTGAAATTGGCATCATCATCAATTGACAGAAAAAAACAATGCCAGACAAACAGGCAGGTATTATGAAGGTCTTGGCGTGATGCCAATATCCACGTAAAAACGGCATCAACTAAGCCAACATAACACATTAAATATGTAAAGACAATACAAAACCGCAAATATAATTGGGCATGTAAAGCTTAACTCGAAGACGTAAAATAAGAAATCCATTTGGAGATATTTTGGTCTTTTATAGTATTTTCATGTTTTTAGTTCTAAAAAGTTAAAAATCACTTTTATTTTTGCAAAAATCTAAATAACCTTAATTTGACCTTTGTGATGTGCATACTGTGCAAAAAATTAAATGAAACTCTTTCGAGACGCCTATAACGAACTTCCTCCCCAATAAAAGTTTCCTACTCTTTGCTTCACCCTTGCTTGCTTCTGTCATGTCAGTTGGACGTTTGATGTAGTGTTGCAAAACTATCGATAGTACCTACTACTATCGATAACACTGAATTTGCCAAAGACATTACAAACCTATGGACTGGCTGTACCCTCTGAATGTGCGTGAATACCTAAACAATGTTTGACTCACAAAATGGCGGATTTTTGTAGGGTTGTAATCATTTTGGACCCAAAAATCGATATCGATAGTCGGTAACTGTCTACTGCCTAGTTGGGATAAGGGTAGGAAGATGTTGATGGTTTTGACGGGCATTATGCCTACGCTGTTGATATTTTTTGTGTAGGTACCTTACTACTGTATTATGCTTATGTTGTTGTGAATTTTCATAATACTTAACTGCTTTTTGTGTGTAGTAAATGAATTGTTAAAAAGAAAAACAAGTTGTAGGGGTAAAAATTTATAATAATAATAATCAAACAAAAGCCAAAAATAATAATTTATCATAACTATTCATAACAAAATTTCTTGTGCTATTCCAGAAATTTTCCTTTTCCTTCCACTTTGTTCCTGTTGCTGTTCAGTCAAAACAGATCTATCATTTTCCTTAGGTTTTACCAAAAAGGGGTTGGCAAGGCAAGGCTTCTTCACGTTGGCATAACTTATCCAGAGTTCTGTTATAATAACACTCGACACCAAAATACAGGGAGCATGTCAATATTTGTCCATGACGTGGATTTATATTTTCGGTGCCAATAATATCAAGTCATTTCCTTCTTTTAACTTCATTTTTTGGTTATCTGTAAAAAATAAATAAATTATTAAACAGGTATATACAAAAATAACTTGGTAACTTTGGCACATTACCTATAACTTTCTGAATTGAACTCTCAAGATTCATTATTTCCTTCCTTACGAATTCTGGCAAAATATATCGATACCGTGACTATGTACTACCCCAACCCTAACCGACGATCAGTTTGTATGAAATCAGTATCGGCAGAAATAAAGAAATTAATGATATATTGGGGAAAAAAACGTTTATAGTTTGCTGCTTTATAGCGAAAAATAGCTGCTCGTGGCTTTTATTACATATAATCTTATAAAGTTCAAGTAAAATAGCAGATTTGTGTACTTACGTGTGCAAACTAATTTTAGGGCGATTTTAATAAGACGCACGCCGCACTGTATTAAGGAACAGCCAGCACAGCAGCCAGGCATGATGTCATTTCCTTAATTTAGTCTTTTATCACAAAAAATGCACTGCAAAAATAATATTTCAAGAAAAAAACTGATAAATCGCACTTTGTTTACAAGACTTTGACACTTGACGTACCATAAATTGTTGACACTATAAAATGGCGAAACAGTCGCGTTCGAAAATTAAAGGGATTTGACAGACAATATTTTATCTCAATCTCCTTACAGAAAACCGTTTGAGAGAAAAGGAAATAACTTTATTTTTCCGCATTCTACTTTGACAGAACAGATCCAGGAATTTGCAATAAAATTTGCATGGTGGTTGTTCGCAAAGAGTATGTAAATAAAGTTGTTTGTTTCATTAGTTGCCCAGTAATGACGTCATCAATGAAAAACTTTTAAACAATTATAAAAAAATAAGGGATAATCAAATAATCAAAAGAACCAAATTAGTTTCGTAAAATTGCATAAAGTTTTAGAAAAAAATATTAAACCTATACATTTTACATACCCAATTGTGGACACAGACAAAGATCATGAAACGCTGTCAGCATAAGTAATCTGGGATTAAATTTATGTATTCAATTAATGTTTCAATTAATTTTGAAAACAAGTAATTTATTTTATTAGTATTTTGTGAGTGTAACTTTTGATTCGCGAAGTCAGTGGCCAGAACGAGTTGTTCATTAAAGTCAGAAGTTTTAGCACAAGAGGTGTTCTTGGATTTTCTTGGTTAGCTGAGTGTAAACAAAAGTTTTGAGTACTTTTACATTAAATTGTTGATTCTGTTCTGTACAATTTTTCAGTTTATCATTATCTTCAATTACAGGAACGACCCGTCGGTATTCAATTTTCAAAGTGTTTTGTAGGTTAATAAGTAGATAAGAAACAACAGTCATGGTATGGCGAAACGTGCGCATCATATAATTCGTGGAAATACCATGAAAAACCGACAGTTTGTGGAAACACCATGAAAAACCGACCTTGAGGAGGGCGAGGTCAAACGGCACTTATTAAAGTAAAAACACCAAATCCATTCGACCTATGAGTTGTTATTACCCGATTGCCTCAGGAGGGTTATCTTTTTCGAATATGTATGTGGGTGGGTATGTATGTATGTTAACAAGTAAATCTTTATCCTAGGCTACAGCTCAAACGGCTAGGGGATCTTGCATAAGGTGTCTTTAGATTCGTCTCTACAGCAGCGCGAGTGACACTGATAATTTTAATTTCTTAAATTCAAAATGGCGGATTTTAAACGCAAAACATAACTTCGAAATCACCGCAGCCGGGATTTTGTTTTCCAATACACCTGCTTGTTTCGTATTTTTCTATGTAGGACCTTGAAGTAATTCCAGTAGAGGGAAAGTCAGAGAAGGCCGTATTGACCCCAACGAATGAGATCCGCATTTACAAGTCAAAATGCGTGCTGAGAATCGGCGGAACTGAGTACCTCAAGGATATGCCGTGAAAGGAATAGGAACACAAAACGAGGACTTTGAAACAATAGCAGCACTAAATAAACGAAAACTTGCATCTCCATCAGTCGAATCCAGATGATCTACAAGATAAGATAAGAAGTTATTTATCAGTCATCTCATCGCTATCAAACAGATATCTTTGAACCGGAAGATACCATTAGTTTTATTACTAGGTTTAACCTTACCTACAGGCTGTAAGGAAAAACAGTAAACAGCTATGGGAACCTAAGCAATACTTCATGTATTTTAAGCAACCTAATTTTTTAAAATCTTATAATAATTACAATATTAAATTATAATATAGTATTTGAAAGGCCTCTGAGATGTTAAGCTTTGGCCCCACGCATGCCTCAAAAGGACCGAGTGCCTTTGCACCCGAGATTCTAAAAGATACCAACATAATAATTTTATAACCAACAAAACAATTTTATTTTCTTTTTTCAACATCATTTTGGTTAATTGGGTTATTACTTGTCAAAAATTAATTATATTTTAGCTTGGATATAAGTCCGGAGATAAAGAGAAAAGTCTAATAAATACCTAGTGGTTAGAAGTTTTGTTGAATAACCAATGGTTGCACAAACAGTTGATAACACAGTGTTACTTATACCAAGAAATAACGGAAACCAATGAATAATGGAAAATACTGCAATAAGCGATTGTAAGTAAGAAATAATATGCACATTTCTTCATGCAGTTGCAATTGCACCCATGCACGCGAACGAATGCAATCCAGTAGTTTTTCACACTATCTTTATTATGTGCAGAAGTGAAAAAATGTAGAGCAGCTTAAATCTCACAGTAGCAAAGATATTTTAGACCATTTTCTTGTAATGAATGTACTGAAAAATATGTTAATAACACCAAAGAAAACAAACTTTTATAAAAACAAAACAAGAACTAAGAGAAAAACATCCCTTATAATGTGTGACCATTTAAGAAAAGAACGTAAACTATAACTTTAATGGACCTTGTAAAGGACCTTAGCACAAAAAGTTGGAAAAGCGTATTCTAAGTAAGTATGAAGTTTTATTTTAAATACGGGTTCAACACTTGTGTATTTTTTTTTGTGGTAAGGCCCTAAAAGTTCAAAATCAAAAACAAACCTTTGCCGTCCAGGAACATCTCAATATTCTCCAAAAGGCCACACTATCGCATATTCACCGCAAAGTCCGTCCACCGCACTCATTCATAACAATCACATCACCAAAACTAGGACCCATTTCCTACAAGTATGCCACTAATTTCACGTAGTCACTCGTGTGTCTAGTACGTAAATGTCCGTAGAGCTACTAGTGCGTACGCGTCTGTCACGGACGTGCGATCCTTTACACGGTATGTGCCGGACTGACGCGGACTTTCGTTCCGAACTGTGGAAATCTTCAATGCCCGCTCGTGATTATGCTAAAAGAAAATTTCGCTGCGTGCGGATTTTCTTTATCTTTGGAGTGGTTTGGTTGACCGTAGAAAGTTTGTAAAATTTAGCACAACCTATGAAGTTGCTGAATCAAAACACAAAGAAAAGTTTCGTAGTAAACAATTTCGTAACAACTTCCTAATCATAAAATGTTCGGATTACACAATTTAAACAAATAAAAAGAGTTTTAATTTTAGTTAATAAAAAGGGGTATGAAAATAACGAAGTAAATGCTTACCTACCTAATAAAGACAAAATTAATTGCTAATAAAAACCATACATGAGCAATCTCTGTAATTACTACTCTTACTTGCATCAGTCCATAAAAAGTTTAGAATCGAGCAAGATTCCTGCATTAGATAGAACTATCACTTCACTAACATACAGGGTCTCACTATAATAATTTTATAAGTAAAGTATCGACGTAGGTATTGTCGTCTGTGCGTAAATTAATACAATGTCAATGTTATTAATTAAAACATTAAAATATTAAATAACATATTAGGTACTTCCATATTAACATATAACTTCCCGTGTTAGGTAGGTATACAACTTTTAGAAAACATCCAGAGGCGTCGGCAGTACTGATGTCAAAAGTTGCAGGTTTCCTGCCTGCGGAGGAAAACATTGCAAGTTTCTGAATATACGCGAAGTAAGTAAACTATCGCCACGAATTTATGATCTACCTACACCTTGGAAGGAGTTTGCCAATTTCGTCTCTAACAAATGATTCTGTTTGTTTACAAGACTCAGTGAAAACAAATTTTGACCAGTTGAAAATATTCCAATAAAATGTAATCACTATTTACCCTTTATGCAAGTCAATATAATAAACAAGCTAACACTTTTACGTTGAGTGCAACAGACGAGGTTCAATGCTCGGTGTAGGAAAGTTGAACGACGAGACAACTATTAACCACCATGTCATCGACGTATATGATACCTGCCCATTTAAGGGACCAAGTCGCACTGGTCTTCCTTAGTATTTGTATGGAACACCAGTATAAAGTGGTCTTTCGAATGGGCAGGTTGACAATAGTACATGGACATGATACCTGCACTTCCCATATCTCCTACTGTTCATGCTAATACTTAAATATATCAGCGATGGTGAAATTGCTACTTTTTATGGGACAACTAGATACATTACAAAAATCGTGTTTACTAGATGTACATATACATATGAAACCTACACTAAGAGTTGATACTTGCACTTCTCATAACGCCTACTATTCATGCTTATACTCAGATTTACTAGCACCGGTGAAATTGATAGTTTTTAGAAGACCACTTCATTTGAAAAATTGTGTTTGACTTATACCGATAGGAACGCTGAAAAAGTGGTAATTATTTCTTCTACCGCAACCAGTTGTGAAATTCAGTTCCGATGGCGGCCGGAGGGTAGGTATGTGGCTATTACATTGCTTGTTTACCATAGACATTCGTTTGTCATAGACGTATATGATACCTGTACATCTCATAACGCCTTATGTACATGCTAATACTAAAATTTATCAGCGACGGTGAAATTGATAGCTTTTTATAGGACTACTCCATTAATAAAGTGTTTGACTCGATTCGCTGGAAAAAAGGTTCTTAGAGATGTAAGCATTACATTACTTGTTTCTAAATACTGGTTATTGGCAGTACATTTAAATAAAGTGGTATATCAAAACGAGCATTAATGTAACATATTGTTCCGGTGTGATGCTGGCTGGCATAGAAAAGCATCATTCTATTTTTGTAGGTACCATAAAAGGTGACTAATAGGTAAATCCATGAAATAGGCAGCAACGTATCTTGCACTGCGCTCGCCAATTCGCCTGCCCCATGGAGGCCCTAGTCTAGTAGTAGACTGTTGTGGCTATTGATGTGATTAATAGTATCTAATATGTATGCCACTTGTATGCCATTATTGATAACCTCTACGGCGTAGCCCGTAGCGTCGTGTTTACTACAAACTGCTACGAACGAACACATTTAGTAGACTCAATAAATATGTTAATTTAAAACTGATCACGCTTACTTTAACAAGATTTTCTACTGCAAAAAAGTGTATTAGTAGCATAAGATACTTATATGAGACTAATAGGTACGTATATGCATGATGTCAGTGGCTTATAATGAGCTTCACGCGTTTATTAGAAAAATAGGAAATTACGTTATACAAGCACTAACGACATCAATTTTCTTCGTTATACAATATTCACAACATAGTCATTCATTCGATTATACTGCTTTTAATACAGAAGCTAACATTTATTACGTGCTTACTTTAATTTACTACTAATTGACTAGCGTTTTTTTACTGAGAGTTTTCCTGTTCCATTAATCACCTTTATCTGGTCACTAAAAGGTAGGAAATCGCTTTTTCCATTTACTGAAAGGCATTCGGATGAAATTTCAAGCAGCTCAAACGTAGGTATTTCACTACCGTTAAGGAATTTGAGAAAGCATTTTATCTTTCAATCAAATTGTACTTAACTGGGTAAATTCTAACTATTACTTACTTTTTAAGTACCTATAAAATTCTCCTGGATAAAGAAAACTCTTTAGCTAACAAATTTTGTAACCAAAATAAAAGTTACATTTTAAAATGTCTTGAAAATATAATTCCAGGCCATGAAACTACAAAACTTTTCGAAAAAGTGATGAGTGATGGATAATTTGAAAAAAAAAATTATCTGGTAGTTGTCTGGTGGTTGAAGTATTCTTTGGTTTGGACAAACACTTTCTGCATAGTCCATTTTCTTCCAAATTTAGAAATATTTTGAGCAACTTTAGTGTTCTTTACGTCTTGTATAGAAAAGTTGTCCCAGTTTGAGTAGCTGTAATAACTGCTACTTACGCTAAACCACAAGTAACCACTATAACCGTAGAGTAATATTGGCGGCGTCATGCTCAATCTGCCATTTGGTTCAGATTCCTCCGCTTTCTCAAGAAGCTCCATTGTTTGAACCAATTTAGTAACCAGTGCGGTCTTTAGATGGTTTGCAGTCAGCTTAACAGTGTGGGTTACTAGGAAAGTAGTGTTCGTTTTTTTGCAGATATACAGCACAAGACTGTACCAGCGAAAATGTTCTTTTATTTTCTTAAATTCCGCAGACAAAATTCTTTACTGTAACGCATTTTATTGCCAGATACCTACCAAGCAAGCAGGTATGCGCGACACTTGACAGATATGAAAGGAAACGATTATTTTAAATCGTTCTTACCGTTTAATACTATCTATTGTTTAAGAGTACCTATACCTAACGAACGATGGTCTGGTCGGTTTGGTGGTAGAATCATTATTCCCTATATTTCGGCATTGTTACTTACTTATTTCAAGTTTTCAGAACCGGCCATTAACAAAACTTTTGAAACTATGCCTACTACTACCGGGAGTAACAAAAAGGGTATAACAAGCCGAAAGGAGCTTAAGGTACTCATGAAACTGAACAACTTTCCTCATGTAACATAGGTCGAAATATGAAAAAAATCATACCTGCCATAGTAGGTAAATCAATCAGCTGATCGGCGATTTTGTATGTGAGTTCCAAATATTTTTTCCTATTTCGACCTATATTGACCTTCTTTCGGCTTGTTTTACCCTTTATGTTAATCCCTGTATAAACGCACAGACTGACACACAAGGCCTCGTTAGCGTTGACAATTATCGCATACTAGGCCTGCAGCCTCGACGACCGCACCGGAAACTATTTGTGACGTGCGGCGCATGCGCTTCTGTGCACAGACGCCGTATACGATGCATCCGTTAGTTTTTGTACAGACGAACTGCTTTTAGACTGCAAGTGAACGTATAAATACTAGGATTTTTAATATACGGGGTGTTAGGGACGGTGTAACGAAAACTTTGCAGGCATGATCAGACCATCAAACTGAACAACTTTTACTATGGAGCCAATGGTGGGAAACGAAAAAAAATTTCCGACCTCCTATACAAAATTCACGATCAGCTGACTGACTTTGTATGGGAAGTCGTAAAATTTTTTTCGTTTCCCACCATTATCTCCATAGTAAAAGTTGTTCAGTTTCATGGTCTGAGCACGCCTGCAAAGTTTTCGTTACACCGTCCCTAACACCCTGTATAGTTTCTGTTCCAAAAAGTTTTTATAATGGGCAATTTTTTATTAAAATACAACACTCATCTGCAAAAACTATTATTCTTAATTTTTTGCCATTGCAATTTCAGCACAGGATTTTCATCATAGCGTTTCTGTTTTGGTTTTTCAAACTTATTTCACAATGAACAGTACAATATCACTATCCAAATGGCATTGTCATCAAAGAATTTTTTTTTTGTCTTTAAAATTCCTACTTCTATATTAATTACCAAGTATGATTTAAATTTTTAGCGAAATTAGCCCCCACGGTGACTCGACTCTATCAAAACAGATAGCGGACGCAGTCTTGTTTACTAAACAGCAGTTGCGTCAGTTTTAACGCAGTTCGTCTGTATACAACCTTAGTCCCGTATAGACACCAAGTTAAGTCTAGCCAGTATTACGCCAATTTCAACTCTAGCTCTAAAGATTTAAAGCAGAAATTTCAGCACAAATTGAATGAAGTAAATTAAGGCAGCGCAAGGCAACCATGCTGTACTGCAATAAAAATTGCATGCCATTCATAATGTACCATTATGGGGTCGTCGTAAAGAATACTACATAGTCTGTCTATGTTTAGTCTACATGCGTATCTCTGAAACCGCTCATTGAACTGATTATAGCATATTTCGATTTAGGCATCCAAACATCCAGGAAGTCAAATTCTGTTGATAATAGGGCTTTAGGTATTAATCTTGAAATAACCCTACGTCTAGGGAAAATATTGAAACATTTTTAATACATTACTAGCGTACCTTTTGGGTTAAAACTGTTGACACGAAAAAAAGAAAATTATATAGTAATCGAACAACAACAAGGCTTGTTAAGTTGTTAAGTAGCATCTAAACAGATAAATGAATTAAGACTTTCATGAAAATAAAACTTAACTTTATCTGACTTTAATTAATTGCCATTATGCCAATTAGCAAGATCATAACCAAAGTCATAGTAGAAGCCAACAGAGCAGTAGCTCTAATCTAACAAAACCGCGCCGGATGATCTCTAGCTTCCTACTAAGCCCTTCGAAAAGGCCCTACTACACCCTGCGAAATCTAGGTTCCGGGACACATCTTATTGTTTAACCTCTACTGTGCCAACGTGCTGACAAGTTGAAGATAAGATGTGGAGATCGCATCGGTCGCGGTCTGCTGCATTTAGTCTCGACTGCACATGCATATGCAAGACTGGAAAACAAGACTTTCACGGGCCCGGCGCCACCGACGGGTTAAACGACCCTAACAGTAGAGACAAGTAAAATAATAGAGAACAATTGTCGCGATTCGAGAAAACAATTCTCTTAACATAACCTAACTCAAAATTGGTCTCCGTAAAATCTGTTTACAAATATATAATTGTGGTCAATGGGGTCTCCACCATTTCTAGTCAATTTAGTCGCCATTGTTTTCATTGTCGCCTTACTTTGAGAGATAATGCGCATTTTGCGTCAAATTATAAAACGATTTTAGTCGCGATCATCTCCCTACCCTTTTCTAATCCAATTTAACAGAGAGTGACAGCTCTAATTTAAGTAAGGATATTTTTTTTCTGGATTTGCTGCCAATAAGTGAGTAAGTAGCTAAGTAAGAAGTAAGTTATACATACATGCAAGCAAGTGCGTGAAACATGCATGCGTTTACCGTTAATTCCCTGGATAGAAATAGTTGGGTCACGCGTGACGCGGCATCGAATGGGTAAGCCGCTATGCAATATATCAATACTGATAATAGGTATACCTCTACTATATTAGGGTAGGAATGAAATTTAAAAAGCATTTTTATCACGCGCTGTATGAAACAGGCCAAACAGACAGACGACATATAAATAGTTCAATGACCTAGAAATACATACAGATTAGAAATTCCATAAAATTATGAGTTTATCAAAACGACCATCACCATTTTTGACATCTACCAATACTTATACCTTGTTACATTGTTGTAAATATTATCCAATTATGTACCTATCTAAAGTTAGTGTAACCGAGCTTCTCCACTAAATTAAAAATACTTCGTGTTTGTAAATTCTGCGGTTAATAAATTCACTACATCACAGCGAAAGTCACGTAAAATTAATGTAATTTCAATTTCAGAGTAGTGCATAAACAATCATCATACATATCATACATAACCATCACAAGCTATATTTATTATTCTTCTTTAAATAAGGTTTTTTGAGGCGATACTATAATAGTATCGCCAAACCTGTGTTACCTAAATGCGTCCCGGGCGTTGCAGCGTCTGTGATGGATGATGATAATGATAATAGTAACAACTGGAAAGAAAAGTATGGAAAATTTAAAGTACCTACAGTGGCTCACATGGCTCAAAAAGCACGTATGTAAAAACCAAAATAATCAAAATTTCAAAGGACTTTACTACACAGTAGCAGGTGATTCAGATAAGGTGCACGTACGTGGCAGTTTATAGTGTACGTGACACCGATTTGAGATTTATTCCTCTAGTAATCTCCTTAACATTCATAGTATCCTGGACTTCATATACTACACAGTAATGTCAGCTTGGAACATGTTATCCATAATACATCTCCGCTGTATGCGTGACTATGTCTTCGTGAGCACTTGTGATGTAGATACTTACTTAGTGATTTACATAGCATGTTTTTGTCATGCACGTAGCTCGATGTCTGTGTCTTGCTCCTAAGACCAAATTAATAATAACAGTATTTCATCTGCTGAAGAGGTAATAAGACATATGAAAGGAAATATACCTAACAATGGTGCTCATATGAGTTTTCGTAAAACGGTAAACGATACTCCGGTCACGGGTTAAATTAAATCCCGTACCACAGGTGAAATTTTACCTCTTCATTTTGGAGGATATGGGCATGGCAAGACCACAAAATGCCTATAAAACGGCTATTAGATACAAGTATTTTGTGATGTACCTATGTATGTATTTTTCGATCGTTGTAGAATAGAGATTATCAAAATAAAATCTACTCTTCCATCTTTTCACGACAAAATTAAATTACACTCTCTAGTGTCTGTTCCGTTTTAAACCGGAGCCATGAATCACTCGCGTAAATATTACATAGTAGACGACCGAAATGTCAGTTTGTTTGTTATCCAACATTTGGCGAGCACCTGAGATGAGTAAGCAGTAGCTAGGCGCTTCCAGATTTACTGTCTTCAAGTATTTATAGAAACGTATTACTAGACCAAGGAAACGTATTTATAGTTGTAGAAAAAGCTCTCAACAAGCGTGGGCTGTTAATTATTGTGTAAAGAAACAAACTTTAGAAATCATTGCTATTGATTTACTATTTGGAAAGTGACCAAAGCGTCGAGTACGTTTCGTTGCAACTTATGTTATGTTGAACTAGCTGGTGCCCGCGACTTCGTACGCTAGCTGTAGTGTATTTTGTTATAATTAAGTAGTTATAGACATGTAATAAAGATTTACTTTATATCTTTGCTTTGCTTCAGATATTTATTCTTAGTAAGGTTTTTTCTTTTACTACATACTTGTAACTAAATGACGCTAGATACCTAGTTTTGTGACTACTATAAGTATAAGAGGTAAATCGAGATTAGCTAGGTATACCGACATTAATTAGGTCTTGTACACAATCTTGAAAAGCAGGGACTAAGTGTAGCGCTCGCGATCAATCTTTTGGTCCAACAACCCGGTGAACCCTGGTGTCAGAGTTAATGATCTCGTCCGTTCCAAATCTCATCGGTTTTCATGTTGCTGTAAGGTAGTTGCTTTCGTGTTGTCTGACGGTGTTTGTAGTGGATTATTTTTTTAAATCTTGAATTGGGTTGAATTTCATTGATTTAAATGTAATTTCATCAGATAGTTGTGCTGTTCAGGTCTTAGAGGCTCTTTGAGATTACAAAATCTACATCACGTCATCACATCGGCCATAACAGTCCACTGTTGAACTTAGGCCTTCCCCAGGGTACGCCTCAAGGTAAGATCTCCCGTTATAGCTATCCAATCGCTACCAGCTGCTCTATCTGACCGAAGGGCGCTCAACGCTATGCTTGCCGAGGTGTAGCCTCCCTCCACTCGACAACCCGCTAACTCCACCGTCTATCGGATCTACGACAGATGTGACCATTGCCACTTCAGGCTATGAATCACCTCCTATGAATTAGGTACATTTAAGCGGTCATGATACAGAGCGGAGTTAAAACACAGCGAACGCGCAGTATCCGTTATAGTTTTCATTGTTACTTCAAATTGTAAGCTATATTGTGTATTTTTTTCAAATTTTTATCGTTTATACTTTAGAAGTTACAGCTGGAACAAATTATTGGTCAAAACGCCCCTTTTAAAAGCAAATATCTCGTCACAGTAACATTTTAGTGACTTTGTTTCAAAGAAATCGTTTTAAAAGACCTATTCAACGACATCCTACTCAATATTACGGAACAAAAAATTGTATTTGTCCCCCTTTCACTTGTAGGGTAGGGGGTCCTAAAAACATTTAATATAATTTTTTCTCAACATTTCTATATTTAGGTTAACACGATCTATCTTCTCACTAAATTTCATGTTGATAGCTCTAAAACACTGACAAAGATATTACGGCGCGGCATACAGACAGATTGACAGACTTGACGAAATGATAAGGTTTTCTAGTAGACTACGAACGAAACCCTAAAAAGGGCAGTCAACGTAACATGATTTACGTATACATGCAAGTTAACTTATCTACAGCTTGGTAAGTTGCACTGCACATCGCTGTTTAGGCAATCTGTGGGATTATCTCCTGTTTTCATAATTAAGACCATGAAAAGTTTTCTTGGACTACCCAAGACCTGCTTACTCTATTAGCTAGGTACGTACCAAAGCGATGATCTTAGTGTTCATACAAATCATACAAATGAAAAACTTCAGGATGATGCCCATGCGTCGGGGTAGGCAGCCCTTAATTGCGTACACTTAGCCCTTCTACTTGATATCATACTTGATATCATTGCCATCCGCTTGTGGAAACATATTTTTGCCTTCAGAATTCTCAGGAATGGTGATCCTGACTGTTTTTAGATCTTTCGTCAACGCGAAATCTGCGAGGTACCGGACTATTACTTTTAGCCATGGCATAATAAGATACTCCGCTTTTATCTAGTTGATTATGATGTTCCTGTTCATTGAAGTAAAAGTCTTAGCTCAAGATAACGCCCGCATTTATTTGGCTTTCAATTATATTATATTATTTTGATTATAGATAAACAGCAAAAACGATTAGAAATGAGTCAAACGGTAATAAAATAATGAATTTCACAACAAAAATATTGATCGTTGACTTGAAATTGAGACTTTTGACAATCCATGTTGACATAATCACCCCGCCATAGACACTAAACGTAACTTTTTAATTTACCTAGAAGATTGTTATAAGCCTCCATAAAGGTTTGTTTAATAATAACTCTAAGCAAACGCGCTCGCGACAAATGCGCTATTAATAGAAAATATCTCTATTTGGGAAAATTGGACTGATTTGTTTCATAGAACCTTTCGCTTAGTTTTTCGAGGCCTATTTAACGATGACAGTCATCATCATTCTGAACTTTTTGTCAGGCGTGATGTAAATGGCCGTTTTTTTACAGTTGTTCACGCTCTGCCTACCCTGCAAGGGATATAGGCGTGAAATATGTATGTATGTATTTAACAATGCCCCGCTCAATACAGTAAACACGCTAAAAAAAATGTTTTTATACGAACTTTACTGGAACAGTTACTGTGTTTTCCTGTAGGAATTAGAGATTTTCCCGAGGTAAAAAGTATCCTAAATGTTAATCCAAGTAATAAGCCATTACTATACCAAATTTGGTAAAAATCCGTCCAGTAGTTTTTGCGTGAAACGTGGACAAACAGACAGACAGACAGACAGACAGACAGACAAACAGACAGACAAAAATGTTTTTGCCTGTTGTTCTGAGATCTATATCTTGTAAACAATTAAATGCAAACATCTTTTTCTCAAAACATTCAATGTACAGATTTTGTTTCGTTACTGTTTTATTATATGTATAGATGTTTGCGAGATCTCGATAATGACCAACATCAGTAGATACTTAAACCGCAATTCGGTTAGTATTCGTTCATCGTATTCCTATATCCCAAATCAGTTGGGGTCAGCGCAACATGTTTTGTTAGAGCACAAAATCATGTAGAAAAAGGATTTGGCAATGCTTTATGACCGACCGCCTGCCTTAAGTCAGCCTGCTTTAAGACTGCTGTTGAAGGTGGTATCACCACCACAATGCGGTTGACCATAGGCGACAGATATAGTCAAAAACTCTACGTCGCCTTTTACGAAACACATTAGTGGACTCACCACCGCAGTGTGGTGACAGTACCTATTCTAGCCGCTACCACACGGCTAATAGCAATAGATAATAAAATTCTATTAGTATTTGAGTAACCAGGTTCTTATAAAAATTAAGAAAAATGAATAAGAATAGGGCTATGACGAAAAGAACGAGTGGACCCCTTTATTTTTAACCATCAGTTTCTTCATCACAAAGCTTACAGAACCAACCGGATTGTTTATCACGTCTATTGGCATCATTCCCTGGTTTATGGCTAAAACAGTTGCTAATGGTCACCATTAAAGCACGATTTGTGTGCAGGAAGAGTCATTTAAATTAAAACTTCGTCAAAATACACAATACTGTTTAATTGTGATCTAGTTTCGGAAGTACATTGAACTAAATATCTTCTGTACTCAGTCATAAAGTTATGTATGATAGTCTGTCATAAGGGAAATATTTCATTAAGAATGAAATATTTGCCCAGTTTGAATACAAGCGTATTCCTCGGTTTTCTTTCCGAATAACTACCAGAAGAAAATGTGAGCAATTTTCTTTTACCTTACAAAATGAAATGAAGCTTTAACTGTTAAGGTTCCATCTAGATGTAGATAGGTACACGTAATAAGTGACCATTATCTAAGTATCATTCTGGACTCGGTTAAATAAAGCTCCAATCAAATACTTCTCCAGCATTTACATCACCTAGGAACCAATGATTCTGAAAACTACAACTGTTTACATAATACTACAATAAATTAGATTTAAACCACGTACGGGAACGGATGTGTACAAATGCTTAACAGAATCGGCCGAAAGAGAACATAACTTAGAGTAATTCCTACTGAAAACTGAATGGGGAACTAGCAACTCTAAACACTAGACGGTATATAGGGTGATATTTTACTAGTTAATGACGGATAGCTAAAATGCAGGACGGGTTGTTGATAAGGATCAACAAGGATCAATCTCCTCGCATAAAAATATCCGATCATCTGATTTGAATTAGTACAGGAAATGGAACAGCTAATCGTCAATATTTTGTATGGGACGTCCAAAATGCTTTTTCATATTTCCACCTTCCTTGCAAAAAGGTGTTCCCTATCACCAGCCTGCCGCTATCTCGGTCACTAGTACAATTTCACCCTGTATAGTTCCTAGGTTAAGAATAGCTCACCTTGGCTTGAGATATGGACAAGGAAAATTCCTTGGCAGTGAACTCATTAAACGAACCAGATACTACCATATTAGGTCTTCTATTAAATCGCTTCAAGAGGCAATTCCGACCATGTACAGGTGGATGGTATGTACAGTTTATTAATAGGAAAAAATATCTATAAATACAGGGGGGTACCGAGCGACGGACTTTCCTGAAAACACTTAGGTACATAAAATTGCTCTTGTAGAAAAATGCTCGGCAAGCGTATTTTTTTTTGTATCGGAGGTTTAAATTTTCTTTTATACCTCGACCATTGTTCTTTAGGAAAAGTTGTTAAAAAGTATTTCTCAGTAGGAATTTACAAGATTCTTTTTAAGTTTGGTTTGATCTGTTGAACTTAGCGTTTTTGGGAAGATCGGTCGTTGATATTATCTGTTTGTATAGGTGGAAAAATTTCGAGTAACATAGGACACGAAATACTTTTATCAAAGTAACCACATTATAAATTAGAAAAGTACCTACAAATAGCTCTGGTTACTCGGTCGCCCTAATGCTTGTTGAAAAGTTCGAGATCAAACAAGGACTCGGTTTACATTCCAAACATTCAAACATTAAAGCCACAGAAACTGTTACCATATCCACATCAAGGGCTTTGATTTGAGAGGACCATAACGCAAGCGAGTAATTTTTGATTGCAGCAAATTTATTACTAACAATACCTAATCGAATCACACAGGTACTTTACTTCAATCAAAAGCTATTTAGAGAACGTAGGCTAGCTTGAGACTTGTTCACGAATGGCGAACCATTTGCAAATAAACATTTCGCAAAACCCAGTGGTGTTATAAACAGTCGCTTTTAACTTTTAACCCTCCACACGTGGACATAAAACGGCCTATACACAGAACGCCGTGTAGGGCGGCCGGTAGGGCGGTAGGGCGTCGGGAGACAGTGTAAAAAACAATCACGCGCCGGTTTCCGATACAAAAACTGAGGCACTTCCTCGCGGGTTCGCTTCTACGAACTAATGAAAGGTCTTTAAATACCCGCAGGAACCGCGCGTCGGCGCCGCGTCACCACCGCTGATTGATCTGTGGACGCATTTGAAAAATGCCTTACTATGGCCAAGAGCTAACCATTGCTATAATTACCACGACAGGCGCCATCAAGTCAAGGCTGAAAGAAATTGCCAGCCCGTTACAAAAGCATTACCGCGCAGTTGGACTCAACTTTCGTGTCGCGTGCCAATTGGACGTTGTGAAATGTAGAGTCGATAATATATTGACTGCGGTCGTCTTGCACATTATGACAAGAGATATTGACGGCGCTAATAAACTAACTGTCGCTTTAACTCCTAAACGGTAGCAGGAGAAAATAAACGAGCAGCCGGCCATAACTCTATTCTTGGACAATTTGTCATATCGAGCGGCCAGGGCCGGCGCGCGGCGCGTGCGCACACAATGCTGTAAATCTTTTAAATACAGGTCCGTATATTTAGTTAGCGTTTATGTGCAGTTAAGTACTGACATTTTGTTGCTCGTGCTAGGTGCGTAAAGTCTGCGTGAGATTATTTCTTAATGCGATGCGCCCGTTAGTCATGAATAGTCCGCTGATTCTTCGGAAGAATTAGAATAACGCTGTTTTAATTATCTAGGTACTTAAATATAGTTAATACTATCAATGGTAATGGATTTCAATTGAGTACCTACCAACTTATTTAGTTCACTAATTAATCTGAAAGTGCGCTGGCTGAATTCATTTTCAGTCTAGGCAGTGGCATATCTAAAGAAGGTTTTTTTCTTTTCCGTTCTTTCTGATTATGTTATGATATAAAACACCGGACAATAAAGGCGACAATCACGCACTAAGTATGGGCTGCGGGCTGCGGGTCGAGATATTGCCAACGACTTTACTCTACTTTTACCAACCACACTTTAAAACCACTTTGTGCAAAAATTACAAATAACTGGATTCATTTTGCTTTACTTCTGTATTTTGTGTTAAATTGGACACGCTGCCTTACTTCAAAAATCTTGAAATTGTTACTTAGTAGCGTACGATAGGATTTTAGTCTTAATTTCATGAAATGACTAAGACTTTGCAGTGATTTCATAAACGCGACAGACAAGAAGATCTATTGCCATCAATTATCATTCTCTGAGATGCCGAGTCCAAATAAGATTTGCTCGTAAAACGGAATTACAATTAGTCTAAATAAGTTTTGCTCATAAAACGGATATATCTAAGCACTGAACCGAGTCAAGATGTTTAAAGTTATCGCGCTCTTAACGATTTCAATTCGATTTTATAGGCAGTGAGATTATCAACGGAGTTTAGTCTAATAAAGACATGCAATTCGAAAATAAACAGTTACACGATTACTTTGCTTTTACTATGTTAGAGATTTTTATATCTAGCCTTGTTTTTTTTGTCATGTTTTCTGGCAGTATTTATTGAAAAATAGCAGTTGAATGAGATAAATTAGGCACGAGTTAAACAAAATATTGCTTGGCAAACTAACGCTAACTACAGTAACAAGTTGCATCCGCCTACGCTGTACTAACAAATTAGCTATTTGTTTATCCTATAAATAAATATTTTTAGCAAAATAGAAAAGGAAGTAAACTGTTTTAAAAAATATGATACAAAAATGTCTAACGTTAAGATCGGCTCTTACCACGGCTCTCCTTTTAACTTTTGTTTCAAGCTTGCTGGACACATAATATGTTGAGGGTTCTCTATCCATTTGCATAAAAAGAATTGGCATAATATATTTTGGCACACTGTAATTTAAACTAATGATACTTACGCATAATTCATGTACGCATAACAGTTTAGGCATAATTTCTTTACGCACAAAAAATATTGCCATAATAGTACATAGGCCTAAAATACAAAACCATAAATTGTCATATCCATAATCAAAATAGGCATAAAAATCTGATGCATTAGAAGAACCCCTAAATTGTATAAAAATAACCTAACCCAACCTAACCTAACCTGAACTGACCTAATTTAACCTAATATATCTTAAAAAATACAAAACTGACTTACATTTCCTGCCATTTGAACTTAATAAAAAATATATTATATTAGTCCAAAAAAATTATTTCAAAAGCAATTATGCCAAAATATTGTTAGTATAAAATACAATAGTCTAAAATATGTTTATGCCAAGATAAATATTATGGCAAGAAACTATTATGTCAAAGCAATGGCAGGCGAAAAAAAATTGTGCGAAACATGTTATGCTAAAACATATTAGTGGAAAAAAAATTATGCCTATGAAAGGGATACCATGTTGAGTACTTACGATACACTATTTCAGCATTTTGTCACACCCTGTTTAATAAGTTACATAACACATTCTTTTATTCACGATGGTAGGTGCTGTTATGATAAAAATCACCGCACTTAAAAGCGGAACGTTAAAAATGTGTAAACCTAATTATTTTCTTACTTTAAACCACCATTTACATAGATTCTTTCAAGATTTTTCTATTGAATTACATTTCATTCCTTACATAATTATGGTAATACAATCATTTATTAATTAATAAGATTCTATTTTTATATTACCTCCGTAATGAAAGCGAAAATTTATTTCACTGGAATAAATATAACTTTTGATGAAATATCTACTTTCCGTAATTTTCAACAATCTATCAAGTCAAAAAAAATACTTAAATCACTTTAAAAAGTGACAATAGTGATACACGATTTTTCTGTAACGGCCCTCACATATATTTGTCAGACTTTGCCTACCCCGGAAGGAATAAGGGCGTGATTTTCGTGTGACAATAACTAAACAAGTTTTTATAACCAGCAGTGAAATGAGTTCAATGCTCGCTGAATATCGAGCCAAAAGCGAACAATGATTACGCAATGCATGTTTACATACACAACACAGCAGCTACTTATTGAATTTGCATAATGACTCGATCTTACGAAATTTTACTTTTTAATACTATGTAACTAGTCGTTAAATTAATTAGCTATGAAATGCAATATCTACTTAGGTCTTCGTCTTCCAAGTGCAGTCAAAATTCGAAAAGTCCCAAAATGTGTTGTAAGTACCTACATACCTACATTCATTTTATTCACCAATTTCCACCCAATTTATTATACCTAGACCGCGTTTAGGCCACTGTGTATCTTTGAACTAAAGCGTTCTATTTTTAATGAAGTGACTGGCAATAGCAAGAACCATTGTTATTCACCGAGGATATCGGCCTTAAGCTTGGACAAATCGCTTTAAGGCATTCCATAACTATTAATAATTACCTATTTTAACAACTTTCTCTAAAATAACGGACAACATCGACTGTGAATACAAAGAAACAGTTTGCTGGCAGCCAGAGCAACAGATCCCGTGCAAAATACACACGTTATCTTCAGGTTATTCGCATCCAGTAATGCCTAATGCGTTTTCGCCACTTGAAAACTAGCCAGCAAAGATATGCCGGCGTCTGGCCTCTCATAGCACGCTACAGATGATAAATTGATCGCTATAAAGTTTACATTTGATGCCAAATAGGAGGTAAATACAGGAAGTATATTTACTTATCTTCATACGAGAATCATTTCATGGCAAAAAGTTGTTGGCTTAATAACAGATTTGAATTAGTTCTCATTCAACGAAATCCTAACATATTTTAATATTTTTATGAGACTGAAATTTAACTTCTAAGCTAAATCATTATGCATGATCTTAGAAAAACAGTGTTACGGTATAGTTTTAAATACCGTAAAACGCAGTTAAAACATATAATCATAATGTTACATAAAACGCGAGTAACGAAACAGGTCGTGATGGGAGCTATTGCTGAACGTAATTTCAATTTTATATGCTGTCATTAAACTGAACGCATGTAAAATTGTAAATATTAGAGTTTTAACAACCTCGTATCTGAATATCTTACAGCGGATATAGTAATATTAACTCGGATATTTTCGTTCACGGTCAAAAACAACGTTAATGGCTTCCTTAATTTCTTCGAAAATACTTGACATCCTTTGAACTTGAAACATTGGCTATACATTGTCATCGAAGACCATGAACATAATAATAATTTTAAATTACTTACTGGACCGCTACTTAATATTAAATGACCCGGTAGAGATAATATTTACCTGAAACAATAAAGAGAATATTAAATTATTGTTGACAAAAATACTTATTGCAGATATGTATCAGCTTTGTATCAAGGAAGTAATGGCTCCTACCTAGATGCCTTCACTGAGCCATTGGACAATTAATATTGTATACAGACTCACACGACAAACACGATTGAGATGACCTTCCGATTAAGTTAAAATACGTTCTTAAAGAAATAACATTACCTAGATTAAAAAACGGCACTCAACTGAACTTGCTAAGTTAGGCCACCACCAAACAAATGTTGGTTAGGTTAAGTTATATGAAAAGGTAGAAGATTACAGAATCATAGAGTGACATCTACTTATAGGGAAAGCATTTGAAGCTAGTAAAGTTTGAATAATTCGAATAAGAATAAACAAGCAAGTGTTTTCTAATAGTTATGTATATGCAAGAAGACAAAGAAACTATAGAATTCAATGATTTATTTTATTACGCATGTTAACTTAAACCACAGCTTAACAATACTTAATTCGTTATGTATGAAGCCTACTGCGGTTTGTCTATAAGTGGTTGCACAAGCAGAAGACCTAACAGCTGACCCGGCTTGCCCCATTCATAACCACGCCTAGTCAGGTCCTAACTATCTATTGCCTATAATTATTCTGTGCTATTGCTATAAGTGTGGAGCTTACTGGTCCTCAACCACAAGCTGTTGAGTAATACGCGTAATTAACTGAAAAAAATACCATTATGGTGCCGTCATCCGAATAGGCCATATTTGACGTCTGTCAAAATCATATTAATGCTATGACATAAGGTCTATTTTTCTTTGTTGACATGTTTCCTAGTATGGGTTTGACAGACGTCAAATATGGCCTATTCGGATGACGGCACATTAGTGAAATAAAAGTTCGGGATGAATTGAGAACCTCCTTCTCTTTTGTTTTTTCGTCGGTTAAAAAAAGAGACAAAATGGAAGGGAGCAAGGTAAACATATCCTTTTAGGTTTATAATAGTTGCTGTCTATGATAATTTAATAGCGCGGCGTTCATTGTACAACCATGTCAGAAGCCTAGCGTTTTAAAAACCTCGACTTCCGTATCCCACAAGACATAAGAAGAGTGCTGGCAATGTATTTACTAAATATATAGGTACATATCATGTAGTTGCAAATATCTCGTTCAGACTCAGATTTCAAAAGCTCCATTATTTAAACGGTAAATATTGCCTTGCGTGAGTATTGACGGACACGGCAGTCATTAACGGTGTTGTAAAAACTAAAGTACGCCACAAAAGGAAGTGTTCCGAGATAAAAAGCAGCGGGAACGGGAGAATGGAAAAATGCATTAATTGGTGGCGTGAAGCGGCGACAAGCTAAATCCGGCGCGCGCGCATCTGACGGGAATGGACGCTAAAGCGAACTACACACGAGCGACTTTAGCCGCACGCAAAATTCTCAACTGAAATAAAAGAATTAACAAGGCCGCTTGTGATGACGGATGAGCCAAGGCCACAAGTAGCACACCTAACACTTTAGAGCGCTCTGCGAACGAACACCTATGCATGGCCTATGTCTGACCTTACACATAAATCAATCACGCCAAATGCGTGCATTTAGTGTGAATATTGTCTGATATTTTAACAAGAAATACTATGATGATAATGCACCAGTAACCTACAAATTAAAATCGCGCATAAAGCACAGATTTTGGCATTGATCTAGGCATTTAAGCTAAGCGATCAAATAAAGATTACAAGACATGTGTGCGACTAAATCGGTCTGTGTAACACCGGCATAACGCGGCAGGTTCAAAGCGGCAAGTGTTAATGGGAGAATCGGAATCTGATGGGATGAACTTAGCAATTAATTATGTTTAAATAGATTTCTTAGTAAAATACTCTAGTATCAGTTAAAATTACGATAATGTTGAGAAACATAGGTAGGTACTTAATTTATTTATTTCTACTACTCTACTTTCGATTTACGCTTGCACCTTATAATAACACTAGGTAAGTATTACCTAGCCATAAAATAGTGATGAACAATTTGTACCTACTACGGGTAGGTACTACTTACATATAACTACGCCAATCTTAAAATTTCGTACTTACCATAACTTCACAATTTTGTATCTGTACCAAAATGACTCTATCTAAAAACCATAACCCAGCTAACAATTTTCTCAGAACGCCATCTTGGTGAGGAAGCGATAAATAATAATGTGTGGGAGGATCTCTAGTCACTATTCCCTATAGTGTTGTGTTTCTAAGAGACGAGGCATAGGAGACATCAGACATCCGAACTCAGAGGAAATGTGATGACTTGATGACAGCAGTATAGCCACAGATTTAGAACCAAAGTTGGGGTAATTAGAATATTGTGTATACAAATGGATTCTGGTCGATTCATAGTATAATGCAAACAAGTACAAAGTGAGTAGGTAAGCAATGAGTGATTGATAGTGCCGAAAAAATATCTACTGTACTGTACCTGAGACTTGACATACCGTATTTAAAAAAACCTTACCTACATTCTATCTCCACGCAACGTAGGTACGTCTGCTGCATCCACGAACACTCGATTGTTACAATTGTTATGAAATAAAGTCGTAAACATGGATAAATACGCAATAATCGCAAATTATTCCTAAATTTACTTATTGCCTTACCGGTTTTCGAAGCAGTTACATCTACAATCTACCTACAACAACCACTGGGTTATACCAAAACCTCTTTCATTTATCTAACTTCCTCATTGGCCATTAATCAGACCAGACGTGAACATTACGCCAAATTATTGCGAAAGATTGGATTGCCATTCGCAAAACAAAAAAAACACATTAGGATGCAGCGTTTCCTTATTTGGACGGTCCACCCACGAGGACATGAAGACGCAGACTTTCTTCCATTGTGAGGATAAATAGCACCCACACCAATATTGACACCGATAATATGAGTAACCAATAACAATGACTCTCATTATGCTACCCTGAATATCGGGTCCAAATCGGCGTACATTACTGGCAACATTGTAACAAAATAAATAAGACTAGTGACCCACTAACGGTCAACCCAGCGGTTATACTCGCTGTTAACCGTTTTCCCGTGGAAGAAAAAATATTTAGATTATTCAAAGTAGTCTGCATCACTCAAAAGTAAAAGGTAACATAACCTTTAACTAAGACAATTTTAGAGATCAGCCCAGTAGCAGTTGAGAATATTCATTACAAACGAATATATGTGCTAAAATAAGAACTCTATATGATACAGAAGTAAAGTAAAGACAAGTACCTCGTATCAAAGAATACTAACTGTACTATAGCTAGTTGTATTGACCTATTGATGACAAGCAATGCACGCCGATTAGGACCTGATAATCAAGGTAGTGTATTAAAAGTCTTACATACACGTACCGGTTTCAAAATGTAACACGGAAAGTTTAGTGTCACTTGGTCAGCTGGTTTGATTATCGAGTCACCTCCTTACTAGTATTTGCGCAATAAACACAAACGAAAACACGAAGATGAATGTGTAGCAACCATAAATTAGAAGATTATGTAAAATGTCACTCGTGTATTAATTACTTGATTCTCGTAGCCTCAAAAGGCGCATTAAATTAAATTTCGTCCTACATAGTCTTTATGGGCCTTTTCACAAAAAAGATTGACCAGCGTTCAACGCGTGTCTAGCGTTTTTTTTGTATGAAGTTTTATTTTAAACACGCGTTCGACTCGCGTTTAACTTTTTTGTGGTAAGGCGCTATATCTCCAGGTACCGCTGCAGAGATGGTAGAGGCTGACCTGCGTGAACTTCGAGCCATCAATAGGCAGGAAATCGCGCAGGGTCAGTTTAGAGAGCTCGTTTCGGAGGCTAAGAACCTCTTTGGGTCGCTGAGTTAGCGGAGTTAGTTAGTTTTTATAAAGTTTAATGGTTCATCATAATGCTTACCTGTAGGGAATTACTTATTTTGTTTTAGTAAATATTTGACTGATTTTCAAATCCAATAGCATCTTACTTTTTATCGCGCTGTCTTTATCTTAAAAACATTCTCAAGTAAGTAAAATGCCACAATTTAGGGTTTTAATAAGATTATTAAACAATTTAAAGCCAAAATCAGGAAAGTTAGCAAAGTAGACCTCATTGATAATGCTGATCAATTTAACATCGATTTAAGAAACTCTTTCTCGGCTCTTTCTTTAGAAGAACAGAAAACGGAAGATGTAGAAGAGCAATATCAAGCATTGCAAAAATGTATCAGGGCTGCATGTTCTAAAATCAGGAAAAATAGTCACAAAATTAAAAAGCTTTCTAATGTATCCCTCGACCTCATCAAGGAAAGACAAAATAGTAAAAATAATGCTACAAATGAAGAATACAGACTCATAGATAAGAAGGTAAAGCGAAGTATCAGAGCAGATTTAAGAAAACATAATAAAAAACTAATAGAGACTGCGCTGGAGACAAACAGATCACTAAGGATTGCAAGACAGGGAATCACTAAGGGAAAAAGCTGGATTACAAGGCTAAAGGACAGCAGTGGAGTACAACAGGGAAACCGGGATAAAATAATGGAAATCAGTACCAAGTTTTATGAAGACCTCTATTCTGATAGTAATATTCCGATAGTTCACAACTATGAGTACAATGATACCATCCCACCCATCACAGAATTGGAAGTGCAGCAAGCGCTACGAAGAATGAAATACAATAAAAGCCCTGGCGAAGATGGTATCACGACTGACGCACTTAAAATCGGAGAACCGACTCTTATTCCATATTTAAGTACTTTATTCAATAATATATTAAAATCCGGAAAGCTTCCGAACAATTTTTGTCACTCTAACATAGTTTTATTACACAAAAAGGGTGACAAAACCGACATCAATAACTACCGACCCATTAGCCTTGTATCACACGTTTATAAAGTATTTATTAAAATCATTGAGCGCCGTATCGGTGGAAAATTAGATCTCCATCAACCCCCTGAGCAGGCTGGCTTTCGACCCGGTCTGTCCACCACTGACCATCTACATACACTCAACCAACTTATCGAGAAGCACCACGAGTTTAACTTTCCGCTTTACCTTGCTTTCGTCGACTATTCGAAAGCCTTCGATAGTCTACTCCACTCAGCTATGTTTGACGCCCTCCAAAATCAAGATATAGATAAGACTTATATAGATCTCCTTAAAATTATATATTTGAACAGTACAGCTTCGATTAAGCTAGAAAGTACCGGACCATCCTTCAAAATCAGTAAAGGCGTCAAACAAGGCGACCCCCTCTCCCCAAAACTTTTCACTAGTGCATTAGAAGAGGTGTTCCGAAGGCTTGCTGACAAATGGAATGGGCGAGGTGTTGACGTCGGCGGAAGGATGCTGACTAACCTTCGTTTCGCCGACGACATCATCCTCTTCTCAACAACGGCGTCAGAGTTACAAACAATGCTCCAAGACCTGAGCTCGGCGAGTCTTGAGGCGGGACTAATGATGAACATGTCGAAGACCAAAATAATGACAAACAGCACGAAATACAGTGTGATGGTGGATAATGGGAGAATGGAATATGTCAATGAGTATTTGTATCTGGGCCAAATAGTCTCTTTCCAGGCGAGACAAGATAAAGAAGTTGCTGGACGCACCGAAAACGCCTGGAAGAGCTATTGGTCCATGAAGGACCACATGAAAAGCGACCTGCCACTCTCGCTAAAACGGAAACTCATGGACATGTGCATTCTCCCAATCCTCACATACGGTGCTCAAACTTGGTCTTTGACGGAAGCTCAGAGGTCCAGCCTTAAGATTTGCCAGCGAGCAATGGAGCGCAGTATGCTCGGTCTAAAGCTGACAGATCGCGTCAGAAACACCACACTGCGCTCTAAAACGAAAATATCGGACGCAGCCCGAGCAGCAGCCAAGCTGAAGTGGGACTGGGCCGGTCACGTCTGCCGTATGCCAGAAGACCTATGGGCAAAAACAGCTACTATATGGAAACCACCCACTGCAAACAGACGCCGCGGCAGACCCCGTCGTAGGTGGCGCGACGAGCTTGACACTTTCTTGAGGGACTGGCACACGGAGGCCCAGGACAGAACTAGATGGAGAGAGAAGAGGGAGGCCTTTGCCCAGCAGTGGGATGACATAGGCTAGATAAGATAAGATTAAAACAATACTGCAACACTATTACTTTGATAATCAGCGTCTGTGGTAGCAGAACATAGTCTTTAAGTAAACTATTAGAAAGTTGGATAAAATCAGCTGTCTACACTTTCACGAGCTTTGTACAAAGCAATTTATTATCATTTGTTCCTTTTTTTGTACTTAGCATTTTACTTGACTCTACCTTCTCTAAGTAGATAATTGAATTATTCATTACTCGTTAAAAGATAATTAAAGAGTGGTTAGAAAATCTCTCTACTTCTTATCGATCGATGCTGGAGATAGTAAATCTCTTTTTAGTGTTGGTTATAGAGTCGACGCACAGCCAGTGGCCTATGCAATGAATCTACCTACAGGCTACAAATTCTACAGGCGAAATTCGATATATCGTTCATACAGAACAGATCGTGATATCATTCGGTGTCAGAGTTATTCACCAAATACTCAGTTTGGAAATTGTTACCCATATTATTATAATACAAAAGAACAATTGAAGACATGTTAACCACAAACCATGATCATCTGGTCATCCGATCAGATGATGATCAGGTGATCTGATTCCACTGGTGATATATGACTTATTTCTCTTCTCTATGATGTCAATCCGTAAACAATACCTTATTCGACATTTTCACATCAAAGTTGCATATGAATATCAGTGCGACATTAAGTGAACGACGGTTAAAGTAATTTCCGCAGTAATCAGTGTAATTAAACTGTCATAAAATTCGATTAACAGTTTATACAGTAGCAATTCGCTGTCAATATGACCAAGCAATAAAATTCACAATTGAAACGAGGATAATAACATTTACATGTTATGTCAGCTTACTGCCATTTATTTAATTCGCCTGTACGGTTTTTGATATAAATTAGGTTTTAATTTCCGGTGGAGTTAGTAAATGCGACACTTTAGTGCAAAAGACTGAATCGTTCTATGTAGGCTTTCTACACTTCTCATCAGAAAAATCGAGACGCTTTATAACTTTACGTTTTGTACGGATCACATTATCTAAGACATATGTTTATATTGGAATGAATATCTAATGTTGTTTAAAAGTGAATATTGCGAGGTTTCTAAATCATAATATCAACGTTCTTTATTCAACTTTCAGTTTCATCTATTTAAGATTTTGTTCAACTATGAAAACGAAAGCGTCTCGATTTTTTTGATGGGGAGTATATTTTGTTTATTTTATATTACAGAATCGTTGTATGTGGGTTATTCTATTGCATCATTGAGGCCCTTTGGTTGTTGTTGTTCTTCGAGTGGGATACCTAGTCGTCCAACGACCCGATGAACCCTGGTGTCAGAGATTTGCAACCGCCTACTGCAAGTAGCAGGCCTTTGACACGGTTGCGTAATGACCGCTATCTAATTGATCATAGACAGCAGAGGCCCTCTGGAAAACTTATACTCGAAACTGGACTATAACAATGAATGGAAATAATGCCACCCACATAGCTCGTTTATAAATGGCAAGCTGCATCCGCTGCACGTCCGTCCATCGGCGTGAAGTGTGTACGCTCAAACTTTGTAAGCATAAATCCGTGCAGTCTGAATACTTATCGACGGCATTGACTGCAAATCGACTTCATTGCAGTCGCAAAGTCACAAAGTCTGTGGGCACGACAACTGCCGAATGGACCTTCAATGATAAGGCTGTTAGACTCTACACAAACGGACTAATAAATTAACTTTTTGGTTACAAAGTTAATACAAACGAAGCAAGTGGAAAAAATTCACACCCCCGATGGGATTCGAACCCGCCGGGTCAGACGTGTTAGCCGCTACACTACGGTAGGCTCTAACCCAGGCGGCGAAATTGGGAACCATTTGCTTCGTTCATATGTTTTTGTTACTAATAAATGATGAATAATCGACACATGCTGTGCAGTGCAATTTAAAGATTTATGACATAATACATTATGAGCTTAGTAACACTGATCAGACGATTGAACAAATTCGCCTAATGAAGCTAGCAGAGTTTTCATGAGAGGCATAATTCTATCACAATTTACCACCTCCTTACAAATTCAAGTCAATCGTACGGTAGTAGGCAATAAGTTAGGGAAGCAGCAATAAATTTGCAACAGTATGGCAAGAAATTATGCAGTCGATCTGTACGTGAGTTCAATTTGGAATGGCGGAGACTTGGATGCATTTGCCGTCAATAACACTGCCACTTCCAATGCGATGCGCCGGCGCAAACAAACACGCGGTAATCGATTTGATCGCATCTCAAGTGAAGATAAACCTCGGCGAGACTTTGCACGCGTGAAGTTAATTGACGTTGGCCTAAATAAGTATTCTTTATATTATATTAGAGTAAATATGGAGTTTACATCCAATAAACAAGATGTAGGTAAGTTTCCGCAGTCAAACCTCTTCCGACATGCGGGCTGCTCTTTCCGCCTACCATCCAGACAAAGACAACTAGTCATGTCTATAACCTTAAAATCTTATGCCCATTAGGGTAGGGTTAGAATCCGTGCTTCAGAGGGCACATAAAGCCGTCGGTCTAGTTTCTTCTCTATGATTTTGATTATTTAGATAGCAGCCATTCAGACAACCCCGTCAGAAGCATAATAGTTTTAAAGTTCATCAGTCTGTATTTGACTCGATATCTCACACGATAGATTTAAGTATGAAGATGAAGAGAGTAAGTGGATATAGTGGATACCTTTGAGTTTTCTATAAGATCCGTTGAGGGTCTCCCATTGTTGCTTAAGGTCATCAATGTCTCCGCTGATATTGAGTTCGCTGGAGAACAGCTTGTGCTGCGCCAAGGTCTTCCGGCTGCTGGCAGAGTCCGATTGGAAGAACGACACGAACTTATGCAGCGGACTCATTATTACCAACTTCTTCGTAGATCAGTTGCGTCTTGCGCGGAAATTATCTTCATAAATTGTTTGTTTTTATTGCGGTTTCACTTCCGTCCGGGATTACGCAAACGTGTGCACTTTCTTCAGCCATAAACTTTAATGTTCTTCTTATTAATTAACTAAAATTCGTAGTTTTTCAAATAAAGCACAATAATTGAGTCTATTTTTAGCAGTAAGTTATAATTCGCGGATTATTTTTACTAGCTGCACGCAGGTGACGCGGAAGCGGGTCGCGGTGCGCACGCGTCGATGTAGCGACTATTTTTCGTCGTGGTCGCTGGCGCGCGCGCGGGCGACTGTCGCCGACGGCCTCGCTGGCTTCACCCCCACGAAAGTGGCGGGAAAGGTGAAGAGGTGTTGAGCATGAGCAGTCGTGGTGGAACGTCTTACGCCTCTCACCCTCACAGAATCAGCCAGAATATTGACCGACTAATCGAGATTTTGGACGCATTGATAACGGAGGCATCTTTTGCAATTTAGGCCGAAATCCTCCACTACACAACAATGTGTTTACCTGCAGTTTTTCTTGTGCAATTTTATTCTTCCACGCCCAAAGCAGAGCCTAAAAGGTCGAGCAGCAGTTGGGTCAATAATCTTACAGTTAAAAACCGCCGTAGGCAGTAATTGCGAAAACAATAAAATTAGCACGAGCTCTGAACAACAAGCCATTAATTTTAGTGCATATTACATCTCTTATCTCTTAAAAATTATATGTGAGAAAGTAGGCGAATGTAGCGTTATGGCGACCTTTCATATTAGTCTTTTCATTTTGAACTAATGTTGCTATAGTTGGATGGATCTGGACAGAACTTTAAAATGCAGGTAATTCGCATAATAGGTGCGAATACTGTGCATAAGCAGGTATCAAATTGCAATGCATATTCATGTAACTTTTGAAGCACTCGCGATTGTTTTCACACATTTTAAGTATTGAACCGGGTCTATCGCGATAATTATTTAGGTAAACCTTTATAATTTACCTGTGTCCTCATATTCATGTAGCAAGTTGGTATCCACCAGGTAAGACATGACGTATCTATTAGAAATAGGAACACACAGAAATAGAGACAAATAAAATGGCGTGTAATTAGAACTTGAAAGATAAATCGAAAACCAGACGTAGAACGGTAAAGTTACTACGGCAATCAAAACTGCATATAACTGTTAGGTAGACCGGCAAGCATTACACACGCACTATAGTCCGTCAAGTTCGTGCGCGACCTCCCTGCGGGGTACAGACGGTCGGGGGGCGTGGAAGCACGTCATTTTAATATGACGTGCGGCGCGGATGCGCGCGCTTCCCTTCCCCGCTACACCTCCCGCTACCCGCTGACATCTCCCCTCCCAACGTCTGTCACCCCTAGGGAGGGTCGCGCACGAACTTGCCGGACTATAGCGTTGCCGCACTATCGATACTATTCATTTGAAAAGCCCTATAACATTGATAGGCCTATCGATAACATCGATAGTTTAAACCGATAGGGATATCGAAGAGGCCTTTCTTGACAGCTAATAAAGAAACTAGAAGTTAGTAAAAGCGCTGAGCCAATGTCAGCAACGCGTACAATCAATATTATCGACAGTTTTAAATATTGAGAACTGATAGGTACTATCGATAACGGGTGTTAGGGACGGTCTACCGAAAACTTTGCAGGTATGATTAGACCATCAAACTGAACAACTTTTACTATGGAGCCAATGCTGGGAAAGGAAAAAGAATTCCGACCTCCCATACAAAATTCACGATCAGCTGACTGACTATGTATGGGAAATCTTTTTCGTTTCCCACCATTGGCTCCATAGTAAAAGTTGTTCAGTTTCATGGTCTGAGCACGCCTGCAAAGTTGTCGTAACACCGTCCCTAACACTGCGTATTTCTACATTTTGAACTTTCGATACTATCGATAGTGTGAACTATTGATATTCCACTATCGAGCGGCAACTCTATCACACACGCACGCTTGCAAACGTCGAATTATCTCATCCATTTTACGCACGATGTGTACGCACGTCTTATTATCAACGCGGAAAACGCATATCGTGACGTAGGTGTCGGGTAGCACCGCATGTGGTGCAATGTGTGGCAACATTGACTGCTCTGTGCTCCGAGGCGATACGAGGTGTTACTTGAAATGCTACTTGTTAAACTGCATTGAAACTTGTGTAAGTATTCAAATAGGTATCTTAGACGTTGGTGGACTGTCAAAGATACATTTAAGTAGTAATATTTTTATTTACAAGATGCAGACTCAATAGTTCAGGAGGACAGCTATCTGAAACGATTTCAGACAGGTTGAAACTAAATTAACGTAATATCGCGTAAGAACTTATTACTTATGTCAAAGATATTCTTAGGCGCAAGTTCCATAGAGAACAAATGAGACGTGAAACGTACGATCACATCTGTCAGACAAGTGATCGTCAGCCGTCATCGATGCGAGGCGTGTATCACGTGTTGTTGAGCTTTGGCTCTACTGTTTAATACATTTTATATGGAAACGGTTTCAAGCGTCGTGATATGCAAAGTCTCATGTCCCACGTCTAATGTGTCAAGCTAGGGCCTAAGAACTATGCTAGTTAAGTTTAAGTAGTAAATACTTTGAATTTAAAACACCATGTAGATCTCAGTGCGTAAATGATATCTCACGTTCTTCAAGTTGCAAATGCTGGTTTAATTAATTTGATTTCACCGTGAGTTTATCTGGCAATCAGTAGGAGATAAACACATTCAGCAATGTCAGTAGTTACTAAATAGAACAGAACATGAATGTTGCACTTTACTTGGCGATTTCACGCCAAAAAAGGCGGATTAACCCTAAAGCAAACTAAGCAATAGCTTAGGGCATAACGTCTAAGGGGGCACTAGAAGCACTAGGGCCCGCGGCCAATTAATGCCCCCATTTGAAGCAAGGACGTAATAAGCTTTCTCAATTCTGTGTTTAAACGAACTATGCATAAAGCTGTAGCTTATTATAACCTAGGAAATTGCGCCCGTTACGCTCAAAATACTTTAACACTAAAGCTGAAACAGTAAAAAATAACGCGAAAATGCCGTTAAATAGCATAACAACTTTAGGAAAAAGTAGACATTTCTTATCGCTCGTCGTCCTCATAAGTTGAAGATTTTTTTTTTGTTATAATAATATATTTGTACTGATTTGTACAACGAATAGTATAGGTAGAGCATTGATCCTTAGACAACTACTTACTTACATTCTACAGCCATATCGGAAACTTACTAGCAGGTAATTAAGACTCTCTAGTTAGATTGTTGTCGCTTTAGGAAATTAATTTCTAATTGCTTATGTTTCTCGTCACGGTTATAAAAACTTTCTTTATCTACACTTCATACATAATGTTCCTATTACAAATTCGAAAGCAAATGTATAAGCAACTGCTTTACAGCCATTCAGCCTTTAAAAAAAAATGACGATAACATAAAGTAAAAATGTCGATGTCATAAAATACTTTTTTCTGACTTTATGATATCGACATTTAGCAGTAAGATAATAAAAAAAAACAAATGTCACGACACAATCAAAGAATGGGACGACACTTGAAATTATGAGGACTTATTTATTATTAAATCTTTGCTTCAAATCATTTTTCGAATTAAAATTCACCGATAAATGCTATTTAATTTTAAAAGTTGTTCAGTTTTTATGAGCCTCCATTTTAACATTTAGTTAAAAAGTTACTTATGTATAAAAGTCGTTCAGTTGGTGGTTCAGTAGATAGGCTTGCAATCGCCATAGTGCAGTGCGGAGGTTTGAATTATTTTTCATAGTTTTTCTTGTAGAGTGTAGATAAAATAGTGTATGCAACTGCAAATAATTAGGCTTTAGAATGCTCGTGTCAAACTATTATCACACTCGGCTGCGCCTCGTGTGATAAACAGACACTCTCATCCTAAAGCCTCTCATCCTAAAGCCTCTCATCCTAAAGCCTCTCATTATTAGGCAGTTGCATAAACTACTATTATGAACAAAAGATGCTGTCCACATAAAGTTGAGGAAACATACATAATCAATTTTTAATTTCAATCTGAAATCAATTTTTTTAATTAGTTAGTTAAATAAAATTAAATCACAAGAAGAATATAAAATGATGTTATGGGCCATGGTACTTGGAGTTCAAATTGTCTAAACAATAATTAAAAGTTGGTATCATTATCTCACATCAATACAATATATAAAATTAAGTCACTTTATGCATTTTTCTGTCTGTCTGCCTGATATAGAATTCGCAAACTCCTCCTAAACCATTGAACGGATTTTGATGCGATTTTTGTCATAGATAGAGTGATTCAACAAGAAGGTTTATATGTTGAAAGCATTCCGGAAAAAAAAACCTTTTTTCCGCCGGAAAATGGCTTCCAGCGGGTGAAACTGGTAACAGGTCGCTAGTTTGTATAGAATTTTAACTTTGCAAAACTAGTTTGGTATTATTTTCTCGTAAGAATATTTCGATGTGAATCTCTTACATCACACATTGTATTTGTTTTGAAACTATTGTTTTTGTGTTCACACAAGCCAATTAGGTATGCTGCAACACTAAAGTGGTGAGAATTAACACTTTACCACAATTTTAAGTGAGAAAACATTCCAAATCACAAAATCTTTACCTACTTACGCAATTTCCTTATAATTTTTGTTTGTGTATTTAGTTTGTAAAATTAAATTCATTGTTTGAAACATTTTGATTGTGATTTAGGTAGTCAAATACAAAAACGTAAAAAAAGGAACTAACAAAGTAGTGATATATTTTTTTGTAAAGTAGAGTCAATGATCTACAGACTTACTAACGCCATCTGTTAGGTTTGACTGAAACTTACACATCATGTTTCGTAGACGCAGCTACGGCGGCTACGAAATGCTACAGAAATTCATTCATTCGTTTCGATCTACAAGACTACAACAACGTAGAGCACGTGCTAGTTTTCACGTTCTCGTGTAGATGGCTCTGGCTGTAGTCGATAACGAAAGAGAAAATATTGCATTATCAGCAATACATCGAATAGCCTAAAGACATGAACTGATCGCCAACCCAGCAAATCATCAATGAAATGGACAAGCTTTCTTTACCTTACTGTTACCAAACTAAATCAACGCATGTTGTTAATATTGGGCATACCAAATCCTAGGGCGAAAACTTCATAGAGTAACGTGAGATGTAGACGTAAAAAAAGATGAAATCTGTCAAACAAGACAAGTAATCGTCAGTCGTCATCGATGCTGCGCGCGGCGCACGTGTCTCTTCTGTTTCACACATTTTACATGGAAACGGTTTCAAGCGTCGCAATGTCGCACATCTCACATGTAATGTGTGGAGCTAGAGCCTAAGGCAGTACACTAGGTTTGACTTATACACGAGATATATGAGTATCTTTTAAAAATTACCTTTGTTGGTGGTAAGGGTGTTGGGCCTCTGCGCCGGCGGCACCCGGTGCTGCGGGGGCTTGCGCGGCGAAGGGGGCGGGGCCAGCGAGGTGCGCGCGCGCACCGACACGGGCGACGAGGACAGCTTCTGCACCACGCCATTCTTTTTGGCTGGAAACACGATAAAACAATTAACTTTTTGGTTACAAAGTTAATACAAAAGAAAAAAATTCACGCCACCGATTGGATTCGAATCCACGTCTTCTGACAAGCCGGGTCAGACGTGTTAACCGAAATTGAATTGTGACCCACTTGCTTTAATCATATATTTTTGTTACTTGACTCCTTACGAGTAGCTTTAGCGCCATCTATTACTTTTTTTAAGTAGAACTTTACAGTCACTCAACTGACAACATTACGTGCAACAATACTATTTTACTTTTGATGTTTTCAACTGAATAAATATAAGGATTACATAGGTTAGAAAGAGATAGTAATTATTAAATATTGCATGAATAGAGGATGGTTGATAATAAATGCCTTGGGCAGATGTCGCCGTTTGATGGAATCACCTTACAGTACTTCTAAAGACAAGTGGATGTTTTGGTATTTTTAGCTTCAATGAAACTGGTATCCTTTCGAACCTTATACTAGGAGTAACGAATGTTCTACCGTAATTTTACAGGCATTAATAACTTGTCCCGTTGTCTTTTTCCGAAGAGCATTTGCTGGGAAACGAAAAGCATCAGATCCTGTGATTATATCGATAACTAGGTAAGAATAAATAAGATGATTAACTTGGTATACTTTAGATACCTGCTAAGAGAAAGATCTTCTGTTTAAACATCACCGTACAGTTAATTAGGTTTATGGTTTAGCATAGCGGACTGTGAATGGAGGCGCTTCTAATCAGACCAGCCGCACTGGCACACTTTGCAAAGGACAACCTCCAAGTATCTATTGTCTAAGGCTATTCTATAGTATAGAGCCTAATACTGAACCTTGCGTAAGACTTTGCGAAACTCACACCTACTTGATGCGACGGTGTCAAGTTTTTTGCTGAGGATCACGCTAAGGTTAAATAAGCAGTGACATCAGTACGCAAATAGCAATCAACTTGTAAATGTGTTTTTATTGTGTTTGAGTCTATAAGCTGAGTGGTGAAGACAATTTTATATCTACAGTACAACACACTTTTTCTACCCATACAGAAACACTGTATATGCTAAAGTCATGGTCAATCTTCGCGTTATCCTAAAAGATTTTCGCAATTTTGCACGTCGTGGAATTTCTAATTTTCCATACAGTTTCTGTAAAACCTTTCAAGCTTTTGCCAAGCCTACAAAATGTCAGGAGTACCTAATCAAAAATCGCAAGAATTATTCGCTCCACTGGGTCTGTCGATGCTGTCGTCATAAGTGGTGACCACTCACTTCGATTAATGTACAACTTCCTTCCTGGATTGATGGTTCCATTCATTTTCAATTGAATTACGACAGTGCCTTTCCTTTCAATACTACCTACTATCATTTACCTAGAAGTTTTGAAAAATGATAAAAAAAGCGAACGATACAATGGCCCTTTCAATGACGACATGAAAACACGAAACGTGACCTTCACAAAGTTCGCTTCCATGTTTGAAGTATAAATAAATTCTATCCAACAAAGTGACACAAGAACCATTTTACATTTTCATCATGTAGCAACTGCTGAAAAAAAGAAGGCTTTTACTTCTGGGTGTATAACTTAAAATATATCCCGATCCATAGAAAGCTTTCTTTTTTTCTTTGTTATCGAACTCTACATTACCCTACAACTTGATTCAAAACATTACGTCGTTAGTTTCCAATTAAGGACTGAATGCATACGTAACTTATGTGTACATTTTCCCATGAGAATCTCGTGTTTTCCTAGTCTAGCGAGGGAACTACACTGCAACTAATAGTATCAGGCGTTACATTGCGGAAGTCCATCTTGATGAAAATGATAGAAATATATTTAGCTTCTTCCGCACCTAGGATGGTTATGCTGCTGAGTGAACCACAGTACGACCGCAACCTAATGCAAATGTACTAGCGATATAACACACCAACACCGCAACCACCGTTTTACACTCTACACGTGTTTCACTCCTCCACGGAGCATCCTCAGGAGATCTTCGACAGTCAAGTTCCGAGCACCGAAGTCGGTGCTCGGAACTTGACTGTCGAAGATCTCCTGAGGATGCTCCGGGGAGGAGTGAAACGTAGAGTGTAAAATGGTTGCGGTGTTGGTGTTATATCGCTAGTACATTTGCATTAGGTTGCGGTCGTACTGTGGTTCACTCAGCAGCATAACCATCCTAGGTGCGGAAGAAGCTAAATATATTTCTATCATTTTCAACTACACTGCAGACACACAATGGGTCTAGAATCTAGATTTCACATTGTGTTGGGATCGAACAAGCATCGTGCCAGCGGCGATGTAATGAGAACATTTCGATATATTATCTTCTTCAATTTTAAAAGTAACACTCTTGTCGGTGAAGTAATTTCCAATCTTTCCCCTTTTTTGAAGTGACTGGACGTCCAGATATGGCACGTTATTAACTTTTTCCTTAAATTGGGTAAAGTCTAGATTTTCCTCTGCCTCTCTTTCCTTCTAGCCGTCGTCAACTATAGTTCGTACAATGAAATCTAAGTTAAGTAGTAAGTACGTTAGCGCTGCTATTTAAATTAAAATTATTCCACCCTTCTCTACTTTTAGATGCTTAAATGCTTATGCTGACCTCTTGTCATCGAACTCTCTTGGCCAACAAAAGTGTGACTGACCCTTGTAAAACCTGTTCGCTTTTGTACTTGGATAGATGATAAAATAAACAATAATGAAGTTTGATTATTTCTTTAATGATTTTCCACGTTGCTCATTTAGGTATCATAGGCAGTAGACAGTACAAAGTACTTTCTTTCAAGAATTCATACTATTCTAACGTCATGCATGTGATTCACCTTCACCTTGAAATGCTTAACTACCCCTTTATTAGTCTTAACCAGGCTACGTTCACATCATTATAATCTTCATATACCTACGTACCTAAACAAGCAAAATCAATTACCTACTATTGATGTTTCCAGATATTGTTCGACTTCGTGGAAAATTCTTTTATTCCACCGTACACGATTTCAACCATTTTGAATATTAATATTAATACAGAGCTAAGATAGCTAGTAAGAAATGAAGTCGCTTTTCGCGTTTTTCTTTCGATTTTTAATAGACACCACTAGCTAACTCCTTCTAGATCACGCCACGGATTTTGATGCGTTTTAATTAGATAGAGTGACTTAATTAAACATCTCGGGAAAACGTTTAAATCAGACAGGAAAACGGTTAGAACTGTTGTCGGGCCGACAGTCTTCCATAATTTATCCGCCGTATAAGATATTCACCCTTACAATGAGGTCATTCAAGGCCTTGTATCCCCTCAAGGTGACGTAGGCAGTATGACTCACCCTGTACGACGGTGGAGGGGGTCTGCGGGGACGGGGTGGGGCGCGCGGGGGTGGTCGGGGTAGGGGCGCTCTCCCGCTTCTTCCCGTTTCCTGGAAAAGAGAAAAGTGTTCCGGTTAGCAACCTTAAACCTTGAACCAGTGTACCTATTTGGTTTATTTCTAAGTTTGTTAGTCAAGTTCATCTACCTACTTGAGACAAAGAATCACAAAATGAAACAATCTTAGAAAAATAAATTATTATGAAGACGATGATGATAATTGATCGTCTATCTCCTCCTCCTCCTGGAGCATAAAGCTTTGAAGTTTTTCACCAGCCCGACTTATGATTTTTGGGGATAAGTCTATAAGATATTTCAAATGTGTATACTCATATTATTTTCGTTTCGCAATAAAGAATTTCCTTTTCTGCATGTATTCGCTAATTAATATTCGATATGTCCTTATCATCATACCTAATGAGGTGTAGCGAAAAATACTGTTTATTCAGCTACTTAAATACGCAAATTAAAGCATTCTCATTACCACGCAAACATGAAACCGCGACGAACAGTAATTGATAAACATACTTTATACCTAGCTACAAAGTTTCTTACTAAACTAAAATTGTAACAAGATTTCGCTTTCTGCTGACACAATCGCAGCGCCCATGTAATAGATGACATCGTGGGAAGACTTCAACTGAGATGAAGATAGGCAAAAAAGTTCAAAGTTTAAAAAACCAGCGTGCGATAAAATCTCAGCGATGTCTGAATCGTGCAGTTGTGTGTATAGTTTAGTCTTTAGACTCGTCTTTATTGCGCATTCTCTGGCGTTAATAGCCTAACCACATCCTGTATAAACTAAAACAGTCTTGTGCCTAAAATCGTTAAAATTCATTCATACTCCATTGTTTCCATTATTCGCGAGTGTTTAGGTACAATTTTTGCTATGAAGACAAGGCGCCTTCTGCTTTAATGCGTCACTTCTGCTAAAGTGCCACACAAGATCGCAAAATGTGATCAGCTGTTCTTTACAAAACCTACATGAACAAATGTATGGAACAGCTGTTCTGTTTATATTGATGAATAGAATGAACCTGAAAACTTTTGCATTAGTACTGGTACTGACAAAAAACGGCACTGTCCACAATTTCTTCAATAAACTTAATTTATCATACCTAAACATTATGTCCGAACAATCTGTAAATAAATTAGGTACTTGATTTATCTTTTAAATGCGTAGGTTTGACAAGAGCCACGAGTAACGGACCACTTGTTTGGGCATTGCCGTTAGATCTGGTGGTTTTATTTTCTTTATCATTGATGTCGCTGTGAAACCTGTTTTTTATCATCGAAACTTAATTCGGTTAGCAATTTTATTTATCAGCAAAATAATTTTATAGTAGCTAACGAAAAGCATATTTTTTTTCTTTGTATGTACTTATATGACACTATTTTTTTAATGCGCTGCGTTTTTTCAAAGGGTTTGCCACGAAAGTAAGGTATGAGATTAATAGACTACTAAATTTTAAAACACTTCCCATGTTACGCTAAAAATAGATCGTCCGAGAAAGATAAATCAGCTCCTTATATTACTCTAAATACCTAAGTTTTCTTTTATTAGTTCAAAATCATTTCACATTAATACAGAATATTGTGCCTTAATCACAGTCATTATATTTTATTATTTCTATTCTACACCTTTACTAAATATTCAGAATCTTTCTATTTTGAACACAAAGAAGGTAAAGCAATAACTCTTGTAATAAAAACAATAAATAAACATATACATTGTAAACTCTATGATGATGATAGAAGATGTCCAGTAAGAAAATTTACAACGACAAGGTATTTCTCCTTTGATTACAGCAACGTTGTCACATAAAAGACCTACAACATGTTGTTGACGATTTAAAGGCAGTAAAATCTAATAGTATGAAAGGTATCTTTGATAGATAGCATATTGTCGACGCTCGAGCTGGGAAAGCCACTGTGGGATCGAACAATATTGGTTCTCCATACTGTTTTAAAGAATAACCTAAAATAGGTTGATCCTTTTAATGGTTAACTCCAGATGTTGTTGCTTGTACCTACTTTCGTCAGCAAATCAACCTTCCCGTTTAAGGGATGAACTCATACTGTTTTTTTAGTAATCGTATGAAAAACCAATATAAGTTGGTCCCTTAAATGGGTAGGTGGATGTGCTGGCGTTTGTACTAGCCGGTGAGAAGTTATTACGGTACGGCGTCATGCGTGTCAGGGCCCGACACGTGAACTTTAATGCTGTACTTGTATGGTATCTTGACTTGATTCTCTAGTACTAACTCAGTGTTTTTTTTTTGCTTGTTGCTTCTGCAATGCTCATCGGTATTATTCGTGCTGATTTTTGCATAGTTTCAACTTTGTTGACGTTTAAATTATTTGGCAGAATTTTACTTGCAATGAAATTTTAGATATGTTATTTGTAAATAATGGCTACCACTAGAATCATGGAGTTGTTTGTCTACTCGGAGTCCCACTCGAAAAGAAGAAGACTAGATTATGAGTACCTATATTGAACCTAAATAGGCACTTAAGTTCTCCGTTTCAGTAGTACCTACTACAGTTCATTAATTTTATCCAAGGTTGCGGGGCCTTTCACCCCTACTCAACCAGCAACAACAACTTAGCATAATCAAAGTGAATAGTAACCAAATGGGTCGTAAATCATTATGCGAAAGAGAAAATGCCGAAGAAAATATTTCTGAATGCTCCTGATTTAAAAGAAACCTTTTGTGGATGAACCTGCGATACCAATGGTGAAATTTTTTGCAGGTTCATCATAATTATTTAACAGTAAATGGGTCGGCCTTGAAAGTAATAAGTATTTCTTCAAAAACTTCTTCTTCAGTCTTTTTACAAAACATTGCAAGTTTCGAACGTCTTTGATTTCTCTTGTCTTGCTACTTTTCTTTAGACATTCTTTACTCTTTGAAGATCTTTTTAAACAACATCTCTTTACTTACCTCTAGCACCAAATGATCCGAACCGCTCCCGTTTCACAGCAATATACTTCTTGTCGCTCGGGACGGGTAGTTTGGACGGATACTTCTCCGAGTTGGCTCTGTACAACTTCTCTTTCGACCCGTGTGCCCCCATCTTCAGCAACTTCCACATTAATGATCAGCACATTACATTATTTCCCCACAAACACGTTACACTCAAAAACACTGCTAGGAACTTCGTGCATTGTCACTGTATTGTCACATCACTAATGATTTTATCAGTCTTTTGGTCTAATTTGTTTTGGTTATCTAAGTAGTCATCACCTGCGGTTATTTGTCTGCATGTCTGCGCTGTAAAATTCCAAATTCAGATCTTTGCTTGGTTCATCGGTATTGGTGGGTGTCATAATTTCAGTCACAATCACGACTTAAAATTAGACTTTTTATTTCAAAGGTACCTAGGTATTAATAAAGAAACAGCGATCGTAAAAGTACACACGTGTTTGTTTGCCGCGGTTAACAAAGCACCATTCGCTGATATAATTATTGCAATGGTTTAGTCGGCTTTAGTCTATTTCGGTAGTCGACTCACTAACGACAACCAGCATAAGCTGACACACCTTGCGTGTGATTCTTTCCTTAAACGCTTTCGTCAACCATTATTGAGAGGAAACTGAAGGCTCAAAACAAAATGGTGATCTGATGCCTTTAACAGTCTGTTTGGAAAGTATATTTTCTGAGAGATGTTTAACTTGGTCATTTGTCATTCAACGTCAGGTAAATTACAATACCTGATTTACATGTAGGTAAGCTGGTTAAAGCGTTTAGAAGTTGACAACGAAGTCTGCACATGTGCAACAACTTTAGTCCCTAATGACAAGAAACGCAAGAAATATTGTTTGTCAAATGTAACAGTTCTTAGAAATGGATTGGATTACATGGAAATACGAGTCCGTTAGAGGAGTCAACAGTTTCTCAAACCATCAATCTAAAAACACTTAGCGTGTCCAGGAGGAATTAGCAGATAATATACTGCAGGGAGAAGCTATGGATACTTTGGCAAGAGTATCCAATGCAGAGGATATTGACAGTTCAAGTGAAACCGGCGCCGACTGACAGCTTCATTTCCTTTCAGAGATAGCTTTACTTGGAGCTCAATAAATTTTCATGCATCCAAAAGATACGAGTAGGTATAACAAAATTGCAAATCTAATGAAAGTAGGTAAGTATCATGAAAGCTGCTAAAATAGAAAAACTAGAAGTAAATCAAAGACATGTAGTTACTGCTACCTAATTTACCTATATGCCAGCAAACAAATGAATTAACCCCATGAAAGAACTTGAAAAGAATGGAAGCGCCATAAAAAAATGTTTTAAAGGTAAATTACTTTTTATACCGACTGCGAAAGACTTTTTCGAAGTGAGCTTTAATTACACCTCGAAGTAATTGAGCCCAATTTAGACGCCTCAGCTTAAACGTTTCACCAAATTGAGTAAAGTGTCACTGTGATTTCAGCTCGTCTTGTTAACTTTAACGATTTTAAAAAACGGCGTCTACTAAAATTAGGAGCTCCAAAGTAAGCAATTTTCTAAGTAGAATATTACTCAGTCACTTATAATATTTCAGGCAAATTTTAATTAAGACAAATTGAGAAAGTTACCAACAAGTTCACTGAAATATATCCTGCACTGCATTCTAAATTTACCCTCGTAATAGTAGCTATTAGTATACGCTAGTATATTATCTGCGTGCATTAGTCACAGGATAACATACGCAAGTTGCTCTGTTGCTATTTCAGTGTTTGCTTTCAGGGTTAAATAACTTAAAGAGACATGTCCTTAGTACGACTATTCAATCTCGTGTTGCGAACTATTTATACTTTATGAAGATAAACTGGTTTAATGTGGATTACAAAGATATATTCACTGCAGAAGGATGTAACGCCCTCTTCCATTTTGTATTCACGACTTGAGGTGGTAATTCCATCTGGAATTACTTTCATCATAATAAAAGCTCAAAATAGTTCATAAACATAACTTTGACTGTAAAATAACAAGTCCCTCAGGGAGATTTTTAGTACCACTATTGTTCCTCGTGTATGAGTTTCGAATAACGTCTTTAAATAAACTCTAGCCAATGCTGAGCCAGTATTGATTTTGCTCGGTAGGGCCTATCTAGGTTTACAGCCTCAGGTTTATAGACATAGGTATTTTAGATACCAGCAGTAAGAATAGAATCCGTTACGGTCTCTGAGCAAGATCAGCACACTGACAGATACTGAATACTAGCTCTCAGACAATAGTCAATTTAGAATATTGACTTATCTAAGCTTGCCTAGCTACGGTTAATATATCTTCATAATTATATTTGTTTCATAATCATAATCTTGGTAAAGTTAGCATATTCATTAACAAATTATGTACCAACACAATATGATACGGTAAACAGCCGTGAAATATTACACAAAAATAATACGAACATTAATTTTGTGTTTTACGAGCTGAGATAAGGTTTAAGATGGCATCAAGGAATAGTTTAGCAAGAAAGAGTTACCTCTACTACTGAGCAAAATTAAAGTACGTAAGCAAATTCACTTGAAAAATGCCTATAGTGTTCACAATTCCACATAAACACTTCACGAAACGCGTCAAAGGCAAAACAAGACCAACTGTTTACCAATTCAATATTTCACCTAAGTATAAAATGAAACGACTTCGTGATACGTATTTTTGTCACTCTTCCGCTTATTTCGTGCACTGGTATTGTTTCCAAAGCAACTAAGCGACTGGTCGTGGCAAATCGCATCTACTCGCTAATTCCCCACCAGACTTGGGCAATACGTTTTCTTGCTAAAATACTGAGTAACTTACGCATTCACATGCTAATTACAATATTTAGATAATAACTAACATGTCTCACATTACAGTAGAACAAGCATAGAGTAGCAGAATATAGCAGGCTACAGTAGCCGTAGTTTGTTGTAGTTAATAAGATTTAACGAAAAAACAAATGCTTTTAGAGGTGACCCGTAAAGCAGATAGAGATATACAAGTTTCGACAATACTCAAGAACAATGCTTACAAGAATGAGCCAAAACTGTAGGTATTTGAGAAGCACTAGAAAGTCGTAAATCCTAATTTGATTACGAATTGCACAGACATAATTCATACGAAACTAAACAAAAACAAATTGGTTGTTTTGTTTTCTCCTCCATTCCAAAGGATGATCAATTGATAGATCACACATTCGTGAGTTCGAATCATTCGAAGAAAATAATTTGAAAAAGATAAAACACAAAGGCAATTATCGGAATTATTTCAATAGAGTATTTCAATAAACAATAGTTATAATTTTTTCTTAGGTTATTGTGTGTTACTATACAAATAATAACAAATATTTTTAGGTAATAAATAAAACTTATTGCTCTCAAAAAGGTTGATACGTGACACCAGGTTCATCGAGTCGTCTCGAGTTGGTATCCCACGTGAAAAGAGATTGCTTTCAAACCAATCAAGCTCTGAAAAATCTAGGTACTTTAAGAAGGTAAATAGAGATTTAAGTAATTATAATTTATTACAAGGCGATATCTCCACATAACGTCGTATAAATGTCCATTAACGACTATACTAATAGATAATAGATAGAGTTAAAGTCGTAAACTTTTAGTGCTTGTTCTTTGAAAATACCTATTACTTACTATTACCATACAAATTACTGGCTACTGTTCTTTTTGCGAATTTGGAAAACGTAGGTACCTATTGCCGATGTAAATCTGCTTAATTTGCATTTATAGTGCCATTTGTATTTTGGCATTATTGCATATAGGTACGTACTCACTAGCTGACAGGCTATAACATCGCCAAAAATAGCTATAAATACAAATACGAAACTGGTATTGCTGGCTAAAAAACGTTGATAAAGTGTGCTGCGAATTGTACATTAAATATCGTTAGTCAGCTCATATCACAGCGATCTCGAACGATTTATACGACCTATCAATAAAAACAGCCATTAAAGCGAACGTTATTTTAGCTACCGATTAAATGCTGGAATATTTCAAACAGGAAAACGGTCCTAAATATTTCCTATGTGACAAGAATAACGTTGGCCAAAATGAGGACTCGCGACTCACCCATCAAAGAGATCGCTCGAGCGGCGCACGCGCAGCTCACGACAATTTGGACTGTATTGTAAACCAGAACGATGGAAGATCAGGTACTGTTTGCAGTAGGCTAGTTATCGAGCCAGTATTCAGCTTGGACGGTTAATAGGTCAGAAAAATCAGTCGTGCGAATCCTGAGCTGAGACGCACTTTGTATGCGACGATAGGATCGACCGTACACACGTATCTAGTAAGCATAATCTATGAAAGAATAATAAAAATTACACATGATACAATAGGTAAGAATTAACAGTTTTACCAGTCTGTTTTCCTTATTTGATTTGGACTTAATTTAGCTTATTTTTACCTCATTTTGAAGTCGTAAACTCTTTAATTAGCTAAATACAAATTTTGAAATGGATAAAATATAGGAAGCTATGATCAACAGCTGAATAGAACTCTGAGACACATCTAAAGAATTCATATCGAAATCAAAAGAGTTACGAAATAAAAATGCGATGACTAGATATAGAAATAGATGGCTTGTATCTCCGGCGAGATCAGCCATGGGAATCGAACGCGACAGATGAAATATTTGTTGTCATTTTATGGCTTGTTTCACTACACGAGCATGTTACAGCTGTTTTCTTGAGTAAACAAGACAGTCAAAATGACCATAAATTGTACAATATGGTCTAACTAAATTCTGTCAATGATTTGTGCACTTCGACCCAGAAGCAAATATGCTAAAATGATCGTTCCTAATAGAGCAAAATATGACCATGGTAATTCTCATTCAAAATAGCTTATTAAAAGTTATGGGGCTGAGTACATTAACCTTAAATTTGTATAGAGTAAATTATGGCAACGACTAGCGTGGTAGGTGAGGTACATAAGAACCTCATAAATAAGCATTTCACGGCATATCGTCTGGTCAGTTACGAAATGAACCAGAATAATGTCCTAAAGTGACCTAAACTAGAAGAAATCTTATTTTGAGCTACGCCATAGAAATATATGTAAATTGAAATCAATAAGCAAGTTCAAAGTTCCTCGTTAAGTTACTGCTTCGTACGTGTCTATAATTGCACGCTTCTTTGATAAATGTGTATTTACAGAGCTATAAATTGTATAAGGTGTTGCAGTACAGATACACCATCATCCTTCACGCTCGGTGCACTTAATTGCAGATGCGCATTAACTTCATCTTCTCATTATGTACCTACTTATCCGTATATTCTATGTCTTCACCAAAGAATTTATAATCTTTACCGACACGTCTTGCGTTTGCTAGCGCAATAATGATATCATCAAAACCGCAACCTTTTAATGTATTCCATGAAACTCTTTATCGCGTTCAAATCACATAGTAAACAAACGATCCTCCTATTCATAGCGGCGTAGCATAAAATCTTACCGAAAATGAGGTCGGCCGTGCAACAATTTTGGGCGAATTTCGTAATAAACAAAACGGGCTGTGACGGTCTGGCATAAAGCCAACTGCAGACAGCTGAAGTTTACGGCGACATGGCAACCCTCGCGTAATAACTGCAGCAAAGCTCGTGAAAAGCTCTAAGCAGATGATACTTAACATGACTCACTTTCAACAGCAACCGTGACTGACGCCAATTAAAAAGAAAAGCGACACTGGGTTTGCAGAATTGACTTTACGATGTGAGCGAAATTATGAGTTATTGTTTGCTAAATGACTTCATTTTCACAAGCGTGTTTAACTTTAGGCGGCTATTCAAAAGTGTTAAACATTTTCTCTCAGACTAATGAACTGAGATCTCTATAGTAAGTAGGTGGTGGTACAATTCAATAGATCAGGACAAACTCGAGGCCTCACAGCGACACGGTATCAGTCCAGTATTAAATCACTGCGCAAGTCGCGAGCAGGACCGCACAGATTAACATCCGGTGCCAGCTACGGACGAGCTCTACTCCTATAGCTGACTCTATGCGCTAAAATTGCGTCCCTTTCAACAGCGATAAGAATAAACATCTTTTGATCCAGTTACAAACGATATAAAGTTTTCTTTTACACAAACGCAATTTCATTGCAATACATCGATGTCTGAGAATACTGGCGATTTATACAACTGTAAAAGGGTTAATTACTTGCTTTAAGATTTAAAAACAAGTGCTGCTTCCTTTCTCACGGTATAATACGCGAGAATAATAATAAAGGAACTGATGATGACGCTTTAGGTGCCAATGGCCATTTAATAAGTAAAATGAATGCGTCGAAGCATCTCAACAGTCCCAATAGTTGCTATCGACACCTGATTCTAAGAACATTGTAACTTATAATTACAATGTTATATAACTATTTTATATTTGGATTCTACGCTCCAATACGCACATTTTGAGGTATAAAACATGGTCCTAGGTAGCCTATTACTAGGTTTTCCAAAGAACACTTTTACAGCTTTTCACAACTTTTAGTCATTAAAAGACTGTAATTAAAGTTACAATACTGCAACTTTTATGATGTTATAAATTTTTCGTAGTTAAAAGATTGTATTCAATAGTTACAATGTTTTTGAATCGAATAAATCAACATCTTAAGGTAGATTTTGCAGTGTATATGCTAATACAATGTTATAACTCTAAACTTTTATCCGATTGACTACAAAAAGAAGCAGTTTTCAGCGCTAGTAAAACAAGTTACAACGTTATAATTTATACAAAATGAAAGTGTATTCTGAAGAAATATTTCAAATAGTTGACATTTTGTTTGCCATATCTAGATTTTTTCATATATTTCCACTATAATAAGACAATCTTTAACAATTTCGACATAGAACATTTAACTTTTATATATTGATATCAATATAAAGAACTTTTCGATCGCATTTTTTTCACGAATCATTTTAATGTTTCATGAACAACTTTCTCATAAAATAACGTCTCGTGTTTACATTAGAATACAACATTATATTTTATATTTGTACGTAAGTAACGGTTTTTCTTAAAACTTACTCAGTAAATATCAAGTTATCAGCAACAAAACTGGTTTTGAAACAATTGTAGGAAGCCAAACAGTGCCTCCATGTTTGAACCATACGATTTTTAGTACGTTTTGAACAATTTACGCCAATGATGGCTCCTCTTTTTTCGTATGAAATACCTTGAGGAGAAGTAAAATTAATAATAAAATACAGGGTGTTTGGAAGCTGGGTGCAAAGCCTTCAAGGGGTCAAGGTACTGAAAGAAACCTGCCCTCTGGAGGTCCTTATACTGTTTACTTAGAATTGAAGATGGCCAATATTAAGTGTGATCGTCTATTGGGTTAGGAATACATTGCGTTAAAGTAGTGACTTGTTAGTTCTTACGAAGTGGAGCAGTGTTTTGCTTGAGATGTATAAGGAGGAAACATTTAAGTTTAAATACAAAAAAAAAACTACAAGAATACGGGGCTCCCATCCATCCTACACACCCGTCCGAAAGGGGCCAAGACGCACTCATACGACTTTCCTAAACGACCGAAAAATTTTGAATTACACGACGCTCTGCATATTGAAGAAGAAAACCAAAAGATCAAATACTCCTAATATTATGAAAACTAACGAAGTTAATTGTGCTCCACTAGGAAGCAAGTTAAAAGGGGTCTAGGTTGGGGAACCAGGTCCGGAGATACCTGGTCCATGGCAACCCCGGGGATAGTCCCGTGGCCAACCAACCCGGATTCCTACCTATCTAAGCCTACCTAACTAGCTCAAAGTCAAAAGACTGAGTATCCGCGTACCCTAAGGCCAAAAGTATTTTGGGGACAATCTTCTACAAGAAACCCAGAAGGTGAACTGTAGAATAATGGGTGGGTGGCCAAACCCTTCGTGTTGTGTGTTTTGTTGAGGTATGGAAGCTTTCCTCTAAGGCACCAGGGCCGGAAAGCTACGCACCTCAACGCGGGGTAGTCTGGACTAGACCATGTATAGTAAATTATGCTTGCAATACCAACCCAGGAACTTAGAAGTAGATCTTGTAATACTAGGTGTTGTGGCAACTAGCATTACCTCACACCCCTAGTCCGAGAACAGGTATAGAGTGTAGCGCTTACTCTACAGTTCAAATCAACCTCTGTATGCGCGGTGGCACTTCACAGCATACATACACAGGTTAATAAAATTTAATATTTAAATTAAATTAGAAAATTCGTCAGTCCCCCTTTTAAAATTTGTTAAAACAATTTTTATTATAATTTGGAAGATTAATCCGATTTAAGATATATTAGTGTTATAAAAGGTTGTAACGTTTGGAATAATTAAATCATTAATTTACAAAGGCATTCCTAGCTGAAGAATAAGAAGATCTTGGCATTGAATTAAGTATGTTGTGACTGTCCTTCATCCATATCCATTCACAGAAAACGTTCATATATCAGCATCCATGAGTCTCCTAGATAAAAGATATAAGGTTGAAAACGTTCACTCCTTTCCTTTCTTTCCGATTTTATCAAAATATTCCCAGTTCCAATTTAGAAAAAAATCTCAACGTTGGATTATTATCTAATCTAAATATAAATAAAATTGAAATCATAATTCAAAAATAAATTAAAAGAATTTATACTTACATTTTTCCTCTTTTAATTCACTCCTATAAAACACGAGTATATTGTTGCACTCACTTTCAAAGAATGATATAATTGCTTGTTGTCAAAAGGCCGAGTTGACGCAAATTTTCAAATTTGAAATAAAAGAATTATAAATAAAACTAGACATCTGAATGTCAAAGTGTCAAAGATAGTTTATTAAAGAAAGAATAAAAGTGTCAAAATTTGAAATATTTCAAAATATTTTAACTTAAGTGTCAAACTTGTGAACTCTTGAAATATTCTATGTTAAGTGTCAAATTTGAAAACCCTTGAAATATTCTATGTTAAGTGTCAAACTTGAGAACCCTTGAAATATTCTATGTTAAGTGTCAAACTTGAAAACCCTTGAAATATTCTATGTTAAGTGTCAAACTTGAAAACCCTTGAAAAATTCTATGTTAAGTGTCAAACTTGAAAACCCTTGAAATATTCTATGTTAAGTGTCAAACTTGAAAACCCTTGAAAAATTCTATGTTAAGTGTCAAACTTGAAAACCCTTGAAATATTCTATGTTAAGTGTCAAACTTGAAAACCCTTGAAATATTCTATGTTAAGTGTCAAACTTGAAAACCCTTGAAAAATTCTATGTTAAGTGTCAAACTTGAAACCCCTTGGAACCTTAGCTAAATAACTAGATTGTAATATCACACAAAAGGGGAACCACTCAAAAGTAAAATCTAAGTAGAACACTTTAGTTTCTCAAACTTAAATAACACAACACTACACTTGCACGATATCTCCAGCTCAACGTTAGGTTCGGGAACCATTGCTCCTGTGGAATATGACACGAAAACCAAAGGGTTCACAGGACGTTACACGTACAATAATAAATTAACACAACGTTACACTAGTTGTATGTCACTCGCACAATAATGAATTCACAAAACATTACACACGCAGGATGTCACTCGCCCAATAATAATTTCGCAAAACGTTAAACACACGGGATGACACTCGCGCAATAATAAATCGCAAAATGATGTACACGTGGATTGTCACTCACACAATAATAATTTCGCAAAACGTTAAACACGCGGGATGTCACTCGCGCAATAATAAATCGCAAAATGTTAGACACGCGGGATGTCACTCGCGCAATAATAAATCGCAAAATGTTAGACACACGGGATGTCACTCGCGCAATAATAAATCGCAAAATGTTAGACACACGGGATGTCACTCGCGCAATAATAAATCGCAAAACGATAGATTCGCGTAACACATAACTTTACGATCACTTTGCCTAAGCATTAATTTTGGAATTTCCTTCACGCTTATTTGATACAAATGGTAAGTAAACACTTACGTCTGCAGGTTTGGATCTCAAACCTGGCATTCTCAAAGTAGTTGCCCCATCATAATCCAGTTCTGTATACAGGACGATTTTTCATTGTTACGAGACATTTTTTTTTTACTTCTTCCTTTACTCTGAAAAATACGAACAATATTAGTATTTCTTATATAATATAGATAAAAACATAATTCTAGAAAGTTACAATAAACAATTTTTTCAAATTCACGTATTCCAATTTCATACCACCCTTTGTTCGATCTCCGCCCTACAAATCCAAATGAGATTGGTCACTTTATAGGAGCACCCTAGTAGCGATCTGCAATAGAAGATATTACTCCATTCTATCTTTCCTAGATATAAAAAAAATACTTATCTTTAAAATAGAATTTCACAATGCTCCCAGGCAGGTGGCGCACCTCCAATTTGGCAGTTTTCACCACTTTTTTGACTTTGTTGAGCACTGAAAACACGTTTTTCTTCAGTAGCTCCATTTTGCTCCTCCCTTCATCACACCCAAAATTTGACTCCATCTTTCCTGTTCTAAAACTGTCAGAAAACTTTCAAACCAAAAACGTCACACACATTTCAATTTTCTATGCCGCCTACAACATTTGTCGCCTTATACTTTGACATGAAGTCTTCATAAAGAAGTTCCTTACTCCAACACGGAATATAAAACCAAAATTAGGGTTCGATCGGTCAAATGGGTCAAATATTTAATGTTTTAGCAAGATAAACATTTTCAATTTTTATGTCGAACGACGTGGTTCTCTACAATCCTCCCCCAGATTTTGGTTCTATACCCATAGATTCAAAATCTTATACCTCAAAGAGAGCTAGTCGTTTATCATAAAAATAAAAGAGGAGAAAAAATTTAAAACTTTAATTATAATTAGAAAATTAACAAATATTAAATATTTATCTCAATCATTGACAATGCTAAATGGGTTTCTCTAAACATAATATCGAGATAAATGTATCGCACTAAAAGTTCCTCGAACTGTTAATCTATCTGGATCAACTAAAACATAAATATTTCCAGGCTTCCTAATTAAAACTCTATAGGGACCTTCGAATCTAAGTTTAAACTTTTGAATAAAGATTTCCTAGTATCTGATTTATTTAATTTTCGAATTTTCACTAAATCTCCCACTTGAAATTCTATCAATCGGTGTGTCTTATTATAAAATTCCCTTCTAATTTGTCCTGCCTGCCTTAAATTTTCCTTAACCTCTTCTCTAATAGTCTCAACATCCCTAGTATTTTCAAAATGAGGCAAAACCCGATCAATGGTTAACCTGACCGAACTCCCGAAAACTATTTCCTTTGGGGAATATTTTGTCGAATTGTGATAAGTGTTGTTATATAGCTCTTCAACATCTCCCAAAATCTTGTACCATCCTTTATGATTATGATGACAAAAAATACGAAAGTATTTGGATAACTCCTTATTCACCCTTTCTGTAGTATTGGGCCTCGGATTCCTAATCGAAGTATAAAGTGCACGAATTCCCAATTCTCTTAATCCAGTTCTCCATATCATACTAATAAATTGTCTTCCATTATCTGTCATAACTATTTTGGGCTTGATGATTCTAACAAACTCTTTTAATTTCTTTAAAACCGCTCTAGAAGTAGCCCTGCTTAAACCATACAATTTAATGTATTTGCTAAATGAGTCTTGTAATACAAAAATATAAGAATATCTTGATTGAGCTCTAGGTAATGGTCCGTACAGGTCTCCCATTACAAGATCTCCTATCCCTTCTGTAACAATCGAATTACAAGGTCCAACATATTTAATAGGATCATCCTTCGATAATTGGCAAACTCTGCATTTCCGAATAACAGATCTAACTGTTGTTTTCATCCCAATCCAATAAAACCGTTGCCGAATGTAATGATAAGTTTTATAGACTCCCAAATGTCCCATCTCAATATGTACTTGTTTACAGGTTTCCTCCCGTAAAATTTCCGGTAAGAAAATCACTTGACGATCAACATTAGGTGGGTCATAGTATAGAATTCCATTAATCAAAGAGCATCTGGATGCGATTCTACCCAATCGGTCCTCCCCCCAAACCATTCAATTCTAAAACTCGTTGTCTAATATTCATAATAATATTATCCATCATTTGATATTCATTCAAGCGTTCTAGTTTCTCATTTAAAGACCGGCTTGAAGAAACTCCCATATACATAATATTTGGGCATTTCACCTTTTCTTCCTGAATAACTCCCCCAACAGGATACCTCGAAAGTATATCCGGTACTATATTTTCCGTCCCTTTAATATGTTCGATTTTATAATTGAATTGTTCTAAAAACAAGATCCATCTAGTTACACGGACATTAAACAATTTAACATTTTTAATAAATATTAATGGTTTATGATCGGTCTTAATAATTATCGGTACTCCCCTTAAATATGTCTCAAACTTTTTCAAATTGTAAATTATAGCCCACAGTTCCTGTTCAGTAACAGTCCACCTCAACTCCGGTCCACGTAAAGCTCTACTACAAAACCCAAGGATCTTCATATTTCCCTCATCATCAATTTGATATAGCACTCCTCCAATCCTTATTCCCGAACTATCCAGTTGTAAATAATATTCTCTGTTTTGATCTGGATGGTGTAGTAAAATAGTTGACAAGAATTCCTTCTTCAACTCATCCATTGCCGATTGTTCCTCTTGACCCCATTTCCATCTTTGTTCCTTACGTAAAAGATTATTAAGAGGAATCGTCAAAAGGCTATAGTTAGGAATAAACCTCCGATAGTAATTACATAACCCCAAAAAGGCTCTTAGTTGTTTAACTTTCTTAGGTTCTGGGAACTCTTGGATCGCTTCGACTTTAGCCGGGTCAGTCCTAATCCCATCTATTGAGACTATATGTCCTAACATTTTAACTTCTTCACAAACAAATTTACATTTTTCTATGTTACAGGTCATACCAGCCATTTCTAACCGATTTAAAACCTCGTCTATATGATGAAGGTGTTCAACCCAAGTCCCTGCTGTCAGAATAGCCAGATCATCAAGATAATTTACGCAAAATTCTCTAACTTCTATCCCTAGAATTTTATCCATGGCCCTGCTAAAACTTCCAACCGAAGTTTTCAAACCTTGGGGTAATACGTTATAAACATAAGATTTCCCATTTACTGTAAATCCTGTGTACCTCTTACTATTTTCCGAAATGGGAATTTGAAAATACGCGTTATTTAAATCTAAAATCGTAATAAATTTCACCCCATGGAAAGCATTCAAAACATCTATCTGAAGTGGTGGTGCTTCCGACTCTGCAACCATGAATTTATTTATTTCCTTGCATCTAGAAGAATACGAACTGAACCATCAGGTTTTATAGCAAAGGTTAGCGGACTACAATAAGGAGTTGATGCTCTTGAAATAATTCCCATTTCAATCATTTCGTTAATTTTATCCTCGACCTTTGATCTATAAGCATAAGGAATTGGATAAGTTCTATTAATCTTTGGTGTTGTTGTTTCCATTTTAATCTCATGAACGTAACAATTCGCCCTTCCTAATTTTGTGAAAACACCGCTTTGTGTTTCTCCAAAAGTTTAAACAAAGAAAGTTTTTGTTTAGACGAGATTTCCATTCCCAATTTAACTTTCTTTCTATAGCTATTTGACTCAATTGTTTTAGTTTCCTTTTGAAGTACTTCTTTCTGAAGATTCACTCCTGGAGAATCCTCGTACACCTTCGCTAAAAATGGTACAACAACATTGTTACCTCCCCCTGTGTTTAAGATTAGCGCCTTCGGATCACCTAAATCAATCTTAGCCTCATTTGCTATTAACCAATCAAACCCAAGGATCATATTTTTAGCCAATTTGGGAATAACTAATAATCCGATCTCAAATTCACAACCCTTAATCTCCAAGGTTATACTAGTTAAAAATTTATTTTTAAGCTTTTCTGTCCTACTGCCCTTTTATAAATAAAGGCTTTATTGGGAGCTTGGCCAAGTTTTGAATTGAATTCAGTTTGAAAAAGAAATCCTCAGCTATACAAGTTATTTCGCTACCCGTGTCTACTAACACCACAAAGACCTTCCCCAGAAATTTCACCTCTATTTCGGCTGTAATCCTAATATTCTCTCGTGTGATAAAGCTTTGATCTACCTCTAATTCATCTGTAAATAACGAGTTGTTTATATTGAAAACACTTAGATAATTATTATCATTTCCCTTTATGAAATTTTTTAACTCAATATAAGGTCTTATTATCTCATTTAATTCTAAATATCCAAGGCCACGCCAATCATTTCCTACTCTATAATTTTTATTTTCAACAGGGTGACGCCTTCCTTGTCTTGATCTTCCCAATCCATCTCCAGGCTTCCATCCATTCTTAATGAGATAATTTACTGCAAAGAATTCTTTATTGCCTCCCCCAATTCCAGCTGACTCCGAGGCCAAAGATCCAGCCGCATCTAGTTTAAATCTATACAATCAGGTTCGGGTTCCATCTCCAGCTCACCCTCATTCTGAGTCATAATATGATTCAATGTTTTCGTTCTCTTGACTCCTGGTTGAGTCTTGTTTTGAACTGTACTTGCAACACGCTTTAATCCTCCTTGGGGATGATTCGAAACCTCCACATGGGTCTTGCATTGACGTCCCACATCATCAAGTTCTCTAAGAAACTCAGCTGCTTGTATGATTTTCCCTGACTTCTTCTGTCTCCAGACATATTGTACCTCTATCGGGAAATGATTCATTAAATCAGCCACCAATTGATCCTCAGGGATATTCCTTGCCAACATTTTTGCTTGACTCGCCAGATTTATGAAATAACTCATCATTGAAGGTTCTCTCTTCTCACTCCAAGTGCCACAGACTATTGACCGGCGAAGTTGATTTTGTTCTATTTCAGACCAAAATGACTCAAGAAAATCCCTTTTGAAGTCTTCTTCATTCATCCACCTGTCCTTATAAATCCTTGCCCATTTACGGACTTCCCCTTCCAAACAAGCTATAATCTCTTCAATCACCTGGTCTTTTCTTGAAATTCTATTCAAATAGGCAAAGAGGTCTTCGATGAACGTTACCGGATGCATATTCGCTTTTCCGGGGTATTTCGGTCTTTCTAGTTTTGCTTCAGTCGCATGATAAACAGTTACAGGTTCCACGATGCTCCTGGAAGTTTCTTGATTTTCTTTCTCCTCATTAATCTTGCGTTCGAGCTCGCTTATCTTGTACGATAAACGACCAATAGTAGTCCGCATCAATTGGAATAAATTCCTCCCTCTATTGGTTTTCACGACAGCACGTTGAGATGTTTCTGTCCGTCCTTGGAGAATGCCCTCCTGGGATAATCCATCAGTTTGTTGTGACCCGCCTGTCTGTCCTTGAGGTCCCTCTACTTGGTGTTCAATCATTTGTTGAGAACCCTCTGCCTGTTCATCTTGAATCTCTGGTTGTTGTGGAAGGTCTACCATTTCAATCTGATCTTCTTGCTCACGTTGTCCTTCTCCCCGTCTACCGACGACATTCCTTGTAATTCTTTTTGGCATGCCTATGATTTCCTTTTATCGAATTGACTGCAACAAAATTAAAAAAAATTCAACCTTCCATATTAAAATCTAATATTTTCTTTAGGATCTTCCAATGTTTCTAAAATCTTGAAAAAATCTTTTAGAACTTCAGTTTCATTTTGATTCCCATCTATTATTTTTACTTCTGTATTATTGATTTCTCCATTCATTCTTCCTTCTAGTAACCATGCTTCATGACTTTCGTGTATTTGTTTTAGATAAGACAAGGTTAGTGAATTTTCGCCTTCTCTTTTCCTTGAGGAGACTCTCTGTAAAGCTATCTCTGGAGTGGTTCTAAGATAGACTATCAAGTCTTCTTGAACCCAAGCCTTTTCACATATAAAGTCATACCAATAGTCTAACATTGTTTTCTCAACATCGTTCAAATATCCTTCTTGAATGAGTGTTTTAATGAAACAATTCTTCGCAGAAAAAATACTTCGCTCCATGATCCTATATTTAGTAGTTATAGGTTCCCGGTGGTTCTCTAATAATGTTAGGAACACATAATTTTGGAAAGTATAACTCCATCGCTCTCTATCTTCCGAAAATGCTTTAAATATGATTGACCCCTCCAACATCTTGCCATTTTTCAATAGGCTCTTTCAAAACAGTAATATCCTTTTGTAATGCTAGGCCATCTAATAATGAAGATTTCCCAGAAGCAATATTTCCTTCTAATAGGATTTTGTATTTCCTCATGGATATAAATTTTATCAAATTTATATCAAAATATTTAATATTTGTTCTGTAACAAACAAAAAGCTAGCATCAAGACCTATACACTATAACTAACTGATTTTTCTTATTGTTTTCTCCCAACATCTCAAAAATACACCGCTCACTTGCAACTCCGATATCCTGGGCACTATGGCGCCATTGAAAGAAACCTGCCCTCTGGAGGTCCTTATACTGTTTACTTAGAATTGAAGATGGCCAATATTAAGTGTGATCGTCTATTGGGTTAGGAATACATTGCGTTAAAGTAGTGACTTGTTAGTTCTTACGAAGTGGAGCAGTGTTTTGCTTGAGATGTATAAGGAGGAAACATTTAAGTTTAAATACAAAAAAAAAACTACAAGAATACGGGGCTCCCATCCATCCTACACACCCGTCCGAAAGGGGCCAAGACGCACTCATACGACTTTCCTAAACGACCGAAAAATTTTGAATTACACGACGCTCTGCATATTGAAGAAGAAAACCAAAAGATCAAATACTCCTAATATTATGAAAACTAACGAAGTTAATTGTGCTCCACTAGGAAGCAAGTTAAAGGGGTCTAGGTTGGGGAACCAGGTCCGGAGATACCTGGTCCATGGCAACCCCGGGGATAGTCCCCGTGGCCAACCAACCCGGATTCCTACCTATCTAAGCCTACCTAACTAGCTCAAAGTCAAAAGACTGAGTATCCGCGTACCCTAAGGCCAAAAAGTATTTTGGGGACAATCTTCTACAAGAAACCCAGAAGGTGAACTGTAGAATAATGGGTGGGTGGCCAAACCCTTCGTGTTGTGTGTTTTGTTGAGGTATGGAAGCTTTCCTCTAAGGCACCAGGGCCGGAAAGCTACGCACCTCAACGCGGGGTAGTCTGGACTAGACCATGTATAGTAAATTATGCTTGCAATACCAACCCAGGAACTTAGAAGTAGATCTTGTAATACTAGGTGTTGTGGCAACTAGCATTACCTCACACCCCTAGTCCGAGAACAGGTATAGAGTGTAGCGCTTACTCTACAGTTCAAATCAACCTCTGTATGCGCGGTGGCACTTCACAGCATACATACACAGGTTAATAAAATTTAATATTTAAATTAAATTAGAAAATTCGTCAGTCCCCCTTTTAAAATTTGTTAAAACAATTTTTATTATAATTTGGAAGATTAATCCGATTTAAGATATATTAGTGTTATAAAAAGGTTGTAACGTTTGGAATAATTAAATCATTAATTTACAAAGGCATTCCTAGCTGAAGAATAAGAAGATCTTGGCATTGAATTAAGTATGTTGTGACTGTCCTTCATCCATATCCATTCACAGAAAACGTTCATATATCAGCATCCATGAGTCTCCTAGATAAAAGATATAAGGTTGAAAACGTTCACTCCTTTCCTTTCTTTCCGATTTTATCAAAATATTCCCAGTTCCAATTTAGAAAAAGGAAATCTCAACGTTGGATTATTATCTAATCTAAATATAAATAAAATTGAAATCATAATTCAAAAATAAATTAAAAGAATTTATACTTACATTTTTCCTCTTTTAATTCACTCCTATAAAACACGAGTATATTGTTGCACTCACTTTCAAAGAATGATATAATTGCTTGTTGTCAAAAGGCCGAGTTGACGCAAATTTTCAAATTTGAAATAAAAGAATTATAAATAAAACTAGACATCTGAATGTCAAAGTGTCAAAGATAGTTTATTAAAGAAAGAATAAAAGTGTCAAAATTTGAAATATTTCAAAATATTTTAACTTAAGTGTCAAACTTGTGAACTCTTGAAATATTCTATGTTAAGTGTCAAATTTGAAAACCCTTGAAATATTCTATGTTAAGTGTCAAACTTGAGAACCCTTGAAATATTCTATGTTAAGTGTCAAACTTGAAAACCCTTGAAATATTCTATGTTAAGTGTCAAACTTGAAAACCCTTGAAAAATTCTATGTTAAGTGTCAAACTTGAAAACCCTTGAAATATTCTATGTTAAGTGTCAAACTTGAAAACCCTTGAAAAATTCTATGTTAAGTGTCAAACTTGAAAACCCTTGAAATATTCTATGTTAAGTGTCAAACTTGAAAACCCTTGAAATATTCTATGTTAAGTGTCAAACTTGAAAACCCTTGAAAAATTCTATGTTAAGTGTCAAACTTGAAAACCCTTGGAACCTTAGCTAAATAACTAGATTGTAATATCACACAAAAGGGGAACCACTCAAAAGTAAAATCTAAGTAGAACACTTTAGTTTCTCAAACTTAAATAACACAACACTACACTTGCACGATATCTCCAGCTCAACGTTAGGTTCGGGAACCATTGCTCCTGTGGAATATGACACGAAAACCAAAGGGTTCACAGGACGTTACACGTACAATAATAAATTAACACAACGTTACACTAGTTGTATGTCACTCGCACAATAATGAATTCACAAAACATTACACACGCAGGATGTCACTCGCACAATAATAATTTCGCAAAACGTTAAACACACGGGATGACACTCGCGCAATAATAAATCGCAAAATGATGTACACGTGGATTGTCACTCACACAATAATAATTTCGCAAAACGTTAAACACGCGGGATGTCACTCGCGCAATAATAAATCGCAAAATGTTAGACACGCGGGATGTCACTCGCGCAATAATAAATCGCAAAATGTTAGACACACGGGATGTCACTCGCGCAATAATAAATCGCAAAATGTTAGACACACGGGATGTCACTCGCGCAATAATAAATCGCAAAACGATAGATTCGCGTAACACATAACTTTACGATCACTTTGCCTAAGCATTAATTTTGGAATTTCCTTCACGCTTATTTGATACAAATGGTAAGTAAACACTTACGTCTGCAGGTTTGGATCTCAAACCTGGCATTCTCAAAGTAGTTGCCCCATCATAATCCAGTTCTGTATACAGGACGATTTTTCATTGTTACGAGACCTTTTTTTTTTACTTCTTCCTTTACTCTGAAAAATACGAACAATATTAGTATTTCTTATATAATATAGATAAAAACATAATTCTAGAAAGTTACAATAAACAATTTTTTTTTCAAATTCACGTATTCCAATTTCATACCACCCTTTGTTCGATCTCCGCCCTACAAATCCAAATGAGATTGGTCACTTTATAGGAGCACCCTAGCAGCGATCTGCAATAGAAGATATTACTCCATTCTATCTTTCCTAGATATAAAAAAAATACTTATCTTTAAAATAGAATTTCACAATGCTCCCAGGCAGGTGGCGCACCTCCAATTTGGCAGTTTTCACCACTTTTTTGACTTTGTTGAGCACTGAAAACACGTTTTTCTTCAGTAGCTCCATTTTGCTCCTCCCTTCATCACACCCAAAATTTGACTCCATCTTTCCTGTTCTAAAACTGTCAGAAAACTTTCAAACCAAAAACGTCACACACATTTCAATTTTCTATGCCGCCTACAACATTTGTCGCCTTATACTTTGACATGAAGTCTTCATAAAGAAGTTCCTTACTCCAACACGGAATATAAAACCAAAATTAGGGTTCGATCGGTCAAATGGGTCAAATATTTAATGTTTTAGCAAGATAAACATTTTCAATTTTTATGTCGAACGACGTGGTTCTCTACAGTACTTATTAAACTGAACAACTTTCCCCATGGAACATACATGGGTCGAAATATAAAAAAGAAATTTGGACCTCCCATACAAAATCTCCGATCAGCTGATTGATTTACTATGGGAGGTCCAAATTTTTTTTCATGTATCGACCCATGTTCTATGGGGAAAGTTGTTCAGTTTCATGATTACCTTGACCCCTTGAAGGCTTTGCACCCAGCTTCCAAACAACCTATATACATTTCATTTTGAATTTAGCCTCCCAGGGTAAAAGATTTATTCCCCTTGCGAACGATTTCTTTTATTTTCGTTACCTGGATCTACCTTATAAAATTTACTTTCTCCATGGAACATGGGTCGATACATGAAAAAAAAAAATTTGGCCCTCCCATAGTAAATCAATCAGCTGATTCATTTAATGAATGATAATGACAGAGAATGCCATCCAGCATGCCACCCTCTTGACTGCCTTACCTAGCCTCCTTATATTTTACTGTTTGTGAAACAAATAACAATGCCATGTCTTATGCCGCAAAACACTCCTAATCTAGTATGACACTTCTTTACTGTGTCATTATTTTCGATACTCTCCACTCAACTAAATTAAAAACAGCTATAAAAATATGACTAAATTTGAATTGATTCCAACATTCATTCCACAAATAGAGAAAATAAACAAAACGAAAAAACACACATACAAAACTATTTCAGATGAAGTAATTGTTCTTTTTATATCAATCTTTCTCCAGAATTGTTGTAAAGAAAATAAAATTACTAAAAATAAATTTCATCACAAAATTACAATCACATTCTAACTACGTTTTACCGTTTTTCTTTCTTACAATATTATTACGCAAATTTTCTTAGAAATAATGCTAAAAATCAGTTTGTAACAATCTATTACAATGTTTTGTGGCAAATTTTGTTTGAGTATATGCAAAAATTATGGTTGTAAGTATAAGTTACAATGTTATTCAGCTTATGATTCATCATCTGCCTTTAAAAGTATAACTTTGTAACGTACAGTTACAATGTTTTAAAGACCCAAAATTATTAGTATCACAATATCAGAACATTGTAACTCAACGAAAAAGTTATTTTTCTGGGGTTTCTGATGATTTATGAAATAAATGGTATTTGTCACCTAAAAGACCGAACATTTTTATGCTAAAATAACACAAAACTTGTGAAATTTGCATTACTAAAAAGATTTTACTGTTCAAAAACCGATACCAAAATTTTCAAACGGCTCCCCTGTAAAGTTTGCATTTTTGAGTTACAATGTTCTTCGAATCAGGTGTCGCTATTATAGGTATAACAAAACACAATCGATATTAATTAGTAGTCTAGTCAACATGCAGCTTAAAACTGTCTTAGAAGTTATCCATGGGCAATATTCATCTATGAGAGACAGATGTTTGAGAATAATACAGCAAAACAATTTTATCATAAATACATGAGACGTGAAAAGATTATCTGTATTTGTTAATCATTTAGTAGCAGGTATACTGAGGAAAATGGCTTTACTCGCTTATACACGACGGACATCCACCCACGAACATTAAATTACAGAACAAGCAAGGCAAACATTTGAAAGCAACGACAAGGTAACGTCGTGACGTGTTTATTGTTCCCATAACTACAGCCATAAGCAGGGTAATGGCATTTGTAAAGGAACATGCATGATGGGGAACGATCGAAAGTAAAATAATTATTGGCGTCACGTAACTTGGAATCGGAATGGTCCGTGGATTATACAGTCTGCCCGCGTACCCATTACTTACGCGAACCCAACTAACGATACAATATACAACGTACATGTTTTATCCGTATTTTTCTGCAATCGCACTATCACCATTGCGTAAGATGACGATTGAAAAACTTTCCAAAAGACTTTAGTCCAACAATAGCAGAGCGTTCAATTGAAATCGTGTTTGAATTTCTAGATTGAAATTTATGCAAACGGCTCGATCACAAACGGCAGTTGATCTACTGGCGAATTCAAATTGAACTAGTTACTGAACTGTTGAAATAGTTGTAATAATAGTTCAGTTACACGAAACGTTAAACAACAAACATGCATTTACTGTTTGCTCTAGATCTGTGATTCTAAATCATGATGGTATTTTATACTAACACATTCTCGTTCAAGATTACGCAACAGCTGAATCTAACGTATTATCGCAATTTATATCGAAAACGGTTTAAGATAACGTCGCAATCTCAAATCGTGTGAACAGACCTATTATACCATGGAAAAGCAACATATTTCAGCAAGTTTACATAAAAATTTCATAACAATTTACCACGCTTCATCGAAAACACTCAATATTTTTGCGTTACGACTTAAAAACATCGTGAGGATGGATTGCTTTGCTTGCTTTCGCGAAAAAACTGCACTCTCATCTTTAAAAATAGGACAAAAACTCGACAATAAAATTACAAAGTATAACACCCCGCTGACTTGATTTACTGGCGACGAAAGAAATCGCGAAAGAAAGTGTCGACCGTCTTATCTCTCGGCTAATACAGTGCAAATTTAAACATAGACACCGTACTGAGAGTGCAGATACATCGTCATCGCATAATAGATGAGAATACAGCAAGTGAACACCGGTGGATGGGGGCAAAAACAGCACACAGGCTGCAATTACGTCGCTTTCGAGGCAATAGCAGTGCTTTCTTGCACCAGATCACCTTGCACGATACCAGTCTTAATTGAAGACATCACGATCTATCCAGTGTCTCCCAGAGAGCACGCCTAAACCTTACATCGAAGAAAGGTCATGTGAATTGAACAAACAAAGGGATTACAAAAAGAGGAGGATAATAATGTACCTAGATTGCAGAGAAATACGATACCATCAAGGTGGATTTCAAACGAAGCAACTCTCTCTCTATTGACAACAAACTAGACTAACTCAGGAAAGGATTATATTTCAGGTGAGAGGGATTGTACGGGAAAGTGTAACTATAGACAAAGCATCTTTTGAAGTAAAAGTAGTACCTATTCTATTCTTAAATACAGTCATTATTGTTATCAGATCAACGAAGTATGTAAGCAAGCTGACATAATATTGTTTCTTGACGGACAGGCGGCGTCGAGAAACCTGACAACGTCGTTAGCGGCTCACGTTAATAACTACTGTAAATGCCTTTCTAATTAGTACTTACAGCGCCTCGAGTGGCATGATAAGAGGATTATAAAGCTGCCGAATCAAGTGGAAAAATTCCATATCTTGGTCAATGTGTGTTTCCTTTCTCTCGAGATCATAATTTAACCTCGATTGGTGCACCCGACTTCCTCTGTTGCAGTAAAAGTAGCCCCAGTCCTGTCAGCAGCTCGGTAACAGGTAGCACAGGCATACAGGGTACAACAGCGCAATTATTACTATATATGAAAAACTTTGCAAAAATTGGGCATGGATGAACAAAAGAGCTGCTCATGATCTATTACCTACTATAATCAATCAGATTTTGTTTCACGGCCAATATTGCAATGCTGTATGTTTAATATGGGCTGTGAGCGGAATGCTTTGAAGGGTATAACCCTGTATGGTTCCATAGTGCGGCGTTCGTTCACCGCGGACACGACAATACTGCTGCAACCAGTTCCTCGCAGGATCACCTGTGCTCGTGTCTCTCACGGACCGGTTTCCTACGGACTGCGGGTACTGCGGCCACAAAACCGCAGCCGCCGTCACACTTTCAACGGCTAGACGATGCTTTTGCTTTGCTTACACTAGAAAAAGCGCTAAGTGGTCATAACGAGAAGATGCCTTTATTTCCGATAAGTGTACCTACTTTATTTTTTAAACTGCGGTCTAATGATGTACTTACTTACTATTTTATAAGGATTTTCAATTTCATTTTCGTCTTCTTGTCTTATTGGACACCGAAGACCTACTTGATAAAAGCTTCTGTATTTTAGGTACCAGTTCTCAAAACAAAATGATCTAATTTTGATTCTGTGACTTTTACTGCTTTCATGAAATCATCGTAAAAATCATAATAGGTCATAATTTCACTTTTAACTACTGCTGATCGAAATCCCAACAAAGCGTGGGCGTGCAGCAGTGGGTAATCAATTTGGACAGACAAACAAACTCCATTATGCAAGCATAAGAAAGAAACAATAGGTCAGCTAGAAAAGTTGATTTATATTTCGCAGTTTAAGCCCACCTACGATATAGTAGCGTAGGAATTAATATACAATATTGTAGCTAAAGTTTGCATCTCAAATTAGATGATGCCGGCTTAGAAGAGAATCACCGCAATTATAATCATCAGTGTGTCGTAAAAGCGACTAAAGAATAAATTCAACCAGGAAAAAAGCAGCATTGCCTGTAAATGCAACATCTTGAACTGCACTGCCCTTGCAATCCGTCTGTCACTCGTGATGATTATAGCAATACCCCAAAAATATAGGAGTCCCATGTCCAGCAATGGGTTGTTGAGGCTGTTAAAAAGTAAAGTTAACTTCAAACAATTTGTCTCTGTTTCGCATCGCAGTCACGTACATGGAAGACTGAGCAAGACACTTGCTTATTAATGGTAATGGATGGAAGACCATTGTTTTTGTTACCAACCGGATTCGCACTTTAATTTACCATGGAAAAAACGTAAAATACGTAAGTACAATAACTGGGAGTGTTTCCTTTACGTGCCTTGACGATTTCATAAAATAGCAACGGTCTTAAAAAAGAAAATTTTGTTCAAACAGTTTGAGGCACGTTCGTCAGATGATCAAAATGCCAGTAAAGTCAGTTCTTAGAATCAAGGGATTAATGGCAAACAAACACACGAGGGTGGCAATGATACACAACCTACTGTAAATCCCCTTTTCTCAGTAACTGATGGTATTACTAGCCACCTTTTTGTTCAAGTGGCTAAACAGTCTATATCCGGTAGTTAATCCAGATTGTTTTGTTGGGAAAAGTGATTGTAAACGCCACTTAATGCAGTTGACGACCTTCCTTTGTCCAGTCCTGTACTTGATTGTTTCAATGCCTTTACTAATCTATCTATAGATTCAAAATATCAAAAGACAATCCAAAGTATATAAGTACATTACACCAAGTCTATTTATCACCTTGTCCATTTGAGTTTAACTCAAAATGTTAGGTCTTACAGTCGCTTTGTCAAAAAGTAGGTTAGTGTTGACAAGTAATTTTATTTACTACGCTGCCTACCTATAGAAATTCAGAACACGTTCCAAAGGGGTAACCCAAATTTGGGTATTTCGTTTAGGGCTAGTACAAATTACACTAACCTAGATCTACAAAAAGCGGTCATACAATATACTTATCAATATTAAATCTAAATTGGAACACTTACGTTTGCCACCGTGAAAATAGAGTCAAATAAATTTAACCCAAGCTTGTGAAAGCTAATATCGTGATAATATCCTCGATTCTCTGTACATACCAAAGTGGTTCGCCTCAAAAATTAAATTACATGAGAGTCAAAATAAATGAATGTATGATCATGATGTGGCATAATGAGATTAATTACTATACCTGCAAATGGATTTGCGACCTTTTCTGCTGCTACTTAAAACGTAGGCAGCCCAGTGGGCGACAATCCTCGGTTTAAAATAGGTAGTAGGTAGGTTAAACCATTACTATGATGGCTGATGAACTCCGATAATGCTAAGTCACATCGCCTTTCAGGGTTCACCATAGTCATTCAAACGCCAGTATGTGGGTCGCGGGTCAGACGAGACCTTGTAACGGAAAAATAAAAGGAGCCAAAATCGATGTTATGTCATCCGAAACTAGAACATGTCGATTATTTTGTCGATCGAATCAAATTGACATGTAAAACGCATTGTACATGCCATTAGATAATTGGTTTTAGATTATCGTTAAATGTCAGTCTGTGGCAAGAAAACTAAATAACCTTTATTAACTACAATGACTGTATCTGTTTCCGGGCCCATTTCTCATTGCAAAATTGCAGTAGGTAAGGTAGTATTAATAAGCCTGTCACGTCATTAACACTACCATCAAATGATACATACATTGTAAGCAACATCTTGGCTGAAAGAGCAAATTATTCGCCGTATTTATACTACAAACGGATGATATAGTGGCCTTTACAGGTAGACAGTGGATGCGAGTGGCACAGGACTGGAGGAGTTGGCGTCAAAGAGAAGAGGCCTATACTGAGGAGTGGGTTGACGATAGATAGGTGTACGTACACGTTTGTATAGCAGTATACAAAATGCACGCTCTAGTTCTTGCTCGTCTTATTAAAGGCAGATGCAGAATCATAACCATAACAAACAGAAGACAATTGATTGTTGAAGTAGAATCAATCACAGACTATTCATCCAGTAAATGCGATGTTATGCATTTTCTGTACGTTTGTATATTTATACACATTTTATTCTCGGGTTCATAGTTTTACAATTAGGTGCCTGGTATAAAACTAGTTGATGTAGTCACCAAAACTTTTGCAAGTAAAAATAACGTTGTCTAATTTAATACGAGTATTTGAAAGACGCTCTATTTGACATTGAAATTACAAGTTTTGCAAGGTTCGTGTTTTGCATCTTTTGCTCACACAGTGTGCTACTGTTAGTTATATAAAATCAATGGACGACTCGGTGAGAGAGAGAGTTGTATAAATTATTATTTCTTTATATGTATTTTGTATTGATCAAGATTAACTATCGGACTATAATAGTCCAGTAGTTGTTTACTACCCAAATATAGTTGGTAGTCAGTCAGTGAGCCAGTTCGCACTGCAAGATTCGCCTTAGCGGTGGGGTCAACGCTTCTCGCTCGTCAAACAAAATCCATCGCCGAGAATAACCCGTTACACAGCGGGGACTATGACTGGCTAGTGCCTGGTGGACGCTTCCAGCGGTTTCTCTCCGGAGTCTGCAAACTGCACTACTGTTGCGCCTGCGCACAGGCCAGTATTTCTGGGGCATATCGTTCATTTTTCTAACTCTAACTGAACAACAGATCGATTTGTTTTAACGATTTTGGTAAGTTTAAGTTGGACTCTACCATTCTGACCTGACACTATTTAAAGTCTACTTATCTTAATCATTGACAAAAATGAAGAAAATTGAGAAAATCTAAAATGCCTCCGGAGAGATGCTAACAAAGTTGCACAAAACATTGTTGCTTATATGTTCACACTAACTCAGACTAGTTTATAGCTAATCTAGACCCCGACGCTATCATGTGAAAACGATGATTGGATAGTTACTTATATTCTATACTACGATCTCTCGGAGATTTCCTTCACGCCACATCCGGTGGTCGCGTTTCACTTGCGCACTATTTATATAAAAAATATTTTGCAAGTTTTCAAATTCAAAGTCATATATTTATTCAAACTTATATATTTATTCATCGAGGAATTGAAGACATTCCCAAGTCAGCAATGCGTCAATCGCTAAACACATTGAAAATCGTAATCCTCCAATGAATGAACGGAAATACCTATAGGTAAGGAAAATAATTGCATTTCTTTGAAGTTTGTACGAAGCAATTCAAAAGACTCGATTACGAAAGAAAAAAGTAGCTACCAAATACAAAAAATATAAGTAATGAAAATTTTATTTCAGAAGAACCTCTATATCCAAAATAATTGCTTGTTTTCGGTTGACGTTCAATAACAAAAAGGCGAGTAAGGTTTGGTACTGCAAAGCAAAAGAATTACCGGAATGGTTCAATTCTATCTCGGACAGAGAACCAACTTTTTGCACAGAATTTGCGCGAAACGAAACGGAACATAGAACTACAATTAGTAACATGGAATAAGGAAAATTGTAACAAATAACATTCGCGATTTGACCGTTATATCATATCTCGATTCCATTAGCGGCATTTGTAAAAGAAATACCATTATCATTTAACTCTTATTTACGATCTGACTAACTGGTAACAAGAATTAATAAGCTCAAGCTAAGGTGGAGAGTTTAATACCTACCTATTTTCACTTAGGTAAGTAATTAATTTTTCTAATCACTAAAATTATTATTAAACAAGCTTTCACAATGGGTAATTTTAATCTTGCTACAATCTTAGAAATACGTACAAACGGTAATAGGGTAATAGGCAATTTAAACGTTACTTTGCCACAAAAGATAAACTGCAAATAAAATAAAAATATGCTTTGAGAAATCACAAAAGCAACATATATAAATGAATAAATCCTTTACTTTCATAAGAATTTCCAATTACTTATAAGAGATCAGCGATAGTGAATTGATTGCATCAATAAGCGGTTTTCTTTTCATACGTTTACTTCTCGCGTGCGCCGTGTCACGGTGAAAGGTGATCGCGATCGTCTAATCCGATCATAACATTGTTGTCGTGACTATTTTAAATACTATGCTACGAACTATATTTTAAATACTATCTTTCGTTTTCACTGAAGACGCATCTTTTCTTTATGTCCGTCATCAAACGATTCTTATCATTACTTGGAATCTGAAGACGATTCTTCCAAAATCAAATTTACAAATTTTGCCACATTATGCTAATGCGTAGTCTCGAATCATTTTTAGTAAACATTTCTCCAAACATCAATATTTATACATTCTATCACTTCATTAACATTCAGGGCGACTCGACGGCGACCATCGAGAATATTTTGGCTTCTTATTTGACTGGCACATTGCTTTATAATTAGAATATATCTTGGTCTATTTTGTCGCATTATGATGTTCCATCTAACTGCAACACTCGTATAGAAATATAATATAGCAAGTTTGCATGTAAATCACTATATAATTGGTAGTTGCTAGGTGCATAGTTGCATGCTACACGCGCTGGACTAGTATTAGGTACACTTTCTCCATTTGGTCCATTATTTTTCATTGTGTCTGTTAATAAGTTACATTTGATTTATGTAACAACTGTTGTTGAATAATCGTTAGCTTTGACTTCGTCTGTTTGGTTTACAACCTTTTAATTGCATATTGTGTGTTTGATAGCTAAATTGTATTCTTAGCTAATCAATTATTTGTTTTTGTGATCTGTAACAGGTTTAGAATGAAGCTTATAAAACATGCTTTCTATTTCTATATTAAATAACACAATAGCGTTACTAGGACTGTATCTTAAACAATAGATGGTATGCTTCTTTGCAACCTAATTAGAAAAAACTTTAGTAAGAACAATTGATTGATAGATCAGTAGCTCAGATTTCGCATCAGTTTTTGTCCGCAATACTTCTTTCCAGATTTTTCTTATATTATACAACTTACAAGTAATATGAGTGGGAACCGTGAGAACGTAGGTATTCAAGAGAACCTTTTGAGGATGGGTGTGGAAAAAGGTTATTCTTTGAATATTTGGTTTAATTACTGAAGAACTGTCCACGTTTCATTATGTAAGTAGATATATGACAATGGAGCGTGCCATCTATACTTTCTTTACAATAACGTGGCACTGGACAGTTCCTCATTAATCGAGTCAAATGTCAGATCATCAATCACCGACAAACAATATAGGTAGACTGTGCAAACGTTGCTAAAACTGCTGCATCAGGAAACGCGTGTGTCGTGCGCAGAAAGATAAAACGGCGCGTAATTGGAACTGAAACGATGACATTATGAAATATCTGAAAACATGATACGAATGTAGGTGACGCCGGCAGAGAGACATTTGTTTACTTTTGAAATAACACTCACCAACAGCACAAAAGTTGTTTGACCAGTTGGTGCTGGCGCACAGAGATGAAGGACAGACATAGCGAGTCCAGGACTAAAGAACTGAAGCTTAAATTCAAAATGCCGTTGTGCAGAATTTTGCTAGTCTACGAAGCCTTGTAGTAAAATCAACAAGTGAATGCTGAAATGAGCTACTTATGAGTAAAGTGTATGCATCCCCGCATAAACTCATTACGGATGACGCTAATCCTAACTTTCCTCAACTATGCTGCGTTGACGTCAATGCCGGAGAAACTTAACATTAAATATTTTTTAACATAAGTCCACAAAAATATAATGAAGCTCAACAATTAATATTCGAAGTAACTGAAGTTATGACACCACACAACTATACTTGAAAGTAAATCCGTTCACGTGACGCGTAAGTAAAGTCAACCTGTCACCGGTCGATACTGGTTCGTTCACTTCACTGGCATATGGCACATTTTCGGCGAGAAAATGCGGTATGCGGGAGATATAACCTTTGGGAGGAATCCATTGATTTTCGCGATGGTAGGTCGACGTCAGAGCGCGGTGCGGGCGCGTGGCTCGAGCGGCGCGCCGTCGCGTCTCACCGGCGGCGACTGGCGGACTGGCCGCGAGAGGAAATGCCAGTTGCCAGTGCAGTGCAGTGTCAGCCAGTTACGAAGCCACGCGGTCCGCACCCGGCCCGCTCCCGGTGTCCCGTATGCCGGCGCGGGTGCCGCTGCTGACCTTCCGCATCGATTCCTGCTCCGCGCCATGCACCAAACACAGCTGATTTTTGTTTGGGTCGTAAGCGCCAGGGGTTAACTGCTCCTTACGTATCATTTCCTTACTTATCAGTCCATGTCAGTGTTTTGTACTTTTAATAGAAAGTTCTTGACTGCCGAAACGGGACTTCGTTATCACAGCTTTCTTATTTAAAATTAGATAGTCGATTAAGGCAGTCATTATCGTTATCATGAAATGCTAATTACCTTGTCCTAGGGTAGTACCCACGTATGGACAAGACAGTTTGTTTATCCTACAGTTTGTTGAACTTGAACTAGACTATTATATATTCTGTGCTTCTAGTTAGTTAAACTTAAGGTTTAACTTAACCAATTTTGTTGTATAAAATCCAATACCTATTGTTGTATAAAATTGTTCTAAGAATGAATGATCATTAATTCATTACATTACAAAAGTGATTTGTGAAAAATATATTTAAAAATTAACTATTCCTACTCCTCTTACAAGTTCTCTCTTTCTTACATACCTGCTTTTCTCGTGTCCGACTAGCAAGCGCCTTTTAAAACTAACCGAGCAAAGTTACACGAGTGTTTTATGCATGCCGCATTGTATTTTTAGTAGCAGGCGCTGGAACACTAACTTGCTGTTTGCTTTATAAATATCTACAGGCGTTATAGAATAGCAAGGAATATTACCTACTTTTTAGGTATTTCAGTTCTAGAGAACGAGAGTTATACACATACGAAATACAGAGACGATTTTTAACAAGTATAATAAAAAACAGAAGAATGATTTGATAATAATAATAATAATATATTATATTGATTTTAGGAATTCTATTATTTTACTTGGCTATTATTACAGCTGGGTTCCAACTCTTTGTCAATGGTCATTGTTATCCCGAGTTGTTTATCATTTTTATTTAAAGGTATCATAATTTATATCCAAAATTTACGTAAAATGACTTTATTTAGGCAGTTCGGCTTTTATGTTTTTGACTCTAGTACCTCGTAAAGTATCTACTGTAATTGTTAAAAATAGAACTTATTAGCATCGTGTTTTTTTTAAGGAAAATATCAAAGTTTTGCCTAGCATGCTGTCGAAAAAATAATCTTTAGATAAACCTGAAAGGTATTTTATCACGAACCATGATTGTGATCTTATGAATCTCTTGGCGCCATTGATACATTGTCATATTGATTGATACGATCGAAAGACTAATGCCTAGATAAGAAATGTTCATAATCATCTTCATGTACTGAATAGGTATCCGGCATTCTCCACGCCAAGTAGGAATGCTAATCTATTTAGGTACCTAGTGGTATATCGCTATCTATTGGAATATTTCCGCTAAATTAGGCTAGACATGTCTCTGATGTCTCCTGTAGTTATGGTTGTCAAGGACAAAGAAGGTTGCAGAAGAGACGGACCTCGATTTTTCACTGCCTAATTTGATTTATAAGATTTAGATCCGTTTTACTGCGGTTGAAATCTGTTGTAAAAGCAATCAAGTAAAGCTTCTTTCCTCTCCTAATAGTGTTTCGGTAACGAATCCTTGTACATGAAATGCTCAGAATAAAATAGTATATAAAAGATAGATAATAAAGTATACCTATAATCACATATTATGGAATAGATAATTTGGTATTTACTTACTGAGCAGATGGAAACGTGTGGCAGATGGCGCTGATGTTGCTCTTGAAGCTGTTCTTGCAACTACTGATAAGACTGTCTATAGTAGTACAAATGTAGGTACTCACTGAGCAGAGGGAAGCGCGTGGTGGGGTGCTTTCCTAGCGGTGTACTGATGGCGCTGATGTCGCTCTGGGAGCTGTGCAGGCTGCTCTTGCCGCTGCCGGCCGCCGAGCCCAACTCCATGCGCATACGCATGTGCCGGCTGAAAACAACCAACAAGTTATTATTTTGCTATTTACAGTCTGTCAAAACTTGCCGGGCGAAGGGTAAGGAAAGGACACACAACATTGCATTAATCTGACAAGTCATCAATGTAAGTGACATCTAATTCACATTCTTATTATCAATGCAGAGAAATGTGATACTGTTCCTTTATAACCAAAAATGATGAAATTTTTGCTCACCTCTTAGGCTTTACGTTGGTGTTGGTAGACTTGGAACTTAATCTATTTACGCTGCACGCTGTCTGCGATCGCTGTAGTGAAAATGATGTATCCACTTTGGGTTTAATATCCTTGAAAGACTTGGTTTTATAATCACTCTTCAAATCTAACGAGTTTTTCTTCACGAAATTTTCTCGCCTCTCCGTTTTCTTTACAGTCTTCGGACTATTTTGTACACTATTATCAACATCAGTCTTTCTACCGGACAACATGCTTTTCAATTTACTTGGCACATCGCGCTTCGGCATTTTGTACTTTTTCAAAGTGAAGCTCCTCTTTTCTTCTTTATTTTTCTCATTACATCTAACATCTTTCTCACTATTTAGGGAATTTCTTTTACTAGAAGTTTTAATGTTTTCTTTATCAACAATCTTAGGTAGCTCAGTATTTGGTTCATTGTTCTCAGGTGTAAAGTATGTATCGAGTTTTCCTGTGCTACCATTTTTCTGACTGCATTCGGAACGCGTCGACGGAGTGGTTCCTTCAGGTGACATGTCATCAATAACATTTAGAAAAACTGGCGATGAACGGTGGTTATTTTCAAAATCAGTATACACTCCACTCGACTCCATGCACGAATCATCATTTCTATTTACAATTAATGGTGGGTTTCCATTCCCATTCTTTCCGCCGTACAGAGCGCCATCAATAACTTGTGCTCGCCTGTCTCCTCTCTGCATCGTGTCATCTAAGCCGTCAGCATCGCTTTCCGTGAAGAAATCTGAATCAGTCATCGGGTCTGCTCGTCTAGTCACAGGAACATTTTGCCAATCCATTTCTAAGACGTCCTCACGATGTTCAATAGAATGATCAGCTCCTCTACTCACAGGTCTGGACATCTCTCCGTCGCCTTGATATCCATCTAAACTTGTTATACTAGTGATACTCGTGATGAAACTATTCGACACCTTCGAGGTTTCCATTGATTTTGTGTAGTCATTCTTACTATCAGAATCATGTAATGTAGAAGCAGAAAATTGAGAATAAGTACTTATTTCACCGTGGATTTCAGAAGTATCCAAGGGCAAATCCTCAGGTGAAGGAGTTTGTTCAACTCTGTTAATTACAATACGATTTTCGTGTTTGCAGTCCAGAGGTATCTCCAGATTAACGGTCGTTTCTGCAATAGAACTGGCTGGCTCCAAAATGCTACTGTGAATAGAAGGCATGAATTCGTCTTCGCCTAAGAGATCTTCTTTTATTAACATCATCTCTTCGTTTTCAATAGTATCTAGTGATTGATTTCCAGAATGACTCTCGACAATATCCATTATTGTATGGTTTTCAGAATCTACTGATGGATTTTTGACTAGATTACTTGAAGTTTCAAGCTCAGGATTTTGATTTTCATTTCTATCGAATCCTTCATTCTGTATAGTCGATGCCGCAGAGTTACTTTCAGTCTTGTCGGTAGATGGTGTATCTCCATTGTCAGGAGATATTTTGTTTTCATTATTAGTGCAGAAAATAGGCAATCCTTCAACTGTTGGAGAAAAGGTATTATCCAGATAACACATGTCGTCCATCTGGTCCGGTGTCAAAATACCTAAACTATCATCCAATGAATTTTCGTCAGTTGTTCGTAATGAATTCTCTATCGGACTTTGATTCGTTTCGAGTGGTCGGGACTGGGCATAGGATTTAAGCTGTAAGCAAAGATCAGACCTGGAATGAGTATTGAACGTTTTCCTGGTCGGAAAATTGGAATCGTTTTCACATGAGTATTCAAACTCTCTCATTGGTTTATCGTCGAAATTCAAAACATTTGGTAGTCGATCCGCAGTCTTAAGAGAGTTTGTAGATTTACTCAAATTCTGTTGAGTGTCACCAATGGTTTCTTTCTCTGATGGCCAGTAGTCCGGATCGTTAGTCTTCTTACACGATGTGGAAGGATCACTTTGAAGATCGAATAGAAGACTATACGGTCCTGATTCATCAACATCTTTCTCGTCAACAAGCTGTTGAGTTATACCGTTGATTAATCCTTTAGTTTTCTTATCAACGCTCATCTGTTTCTTTGTTATTTCATTAAGTTTTTCCCGCAAATCCAGAATCCTTGGATTCTGCTCTACCACTTTTTCCAGATTTAAACTCATTTTTGGAATCAATGACACATAGCTTTTCTTAGAAGTTGGTTCTTTAGAAGCTGTTTCAGGGATAGAGTCATCCGTGTTGCTGGAAGCCAAGATTTTTATTTCGGAAGTGGTAGTAGAGTAGGTATCACGTATTTCTGAAGGTCGTAGTAGTTTGCCATGTCGCTCGATGGGGATCTGAAATAGACAAGAAAACACAATTAAGCGACAGAACAAGGAACTACTACATTTTACATGTGATACATATTTATCACACAAGTCATGGAAACATTCAATAATGCAAAAGACGAGCACGAAATGAAGTCATTGTTATTGTTAGTTACGCGAAGAAGCCACTTTGCATGATGACAGTCACGATCGTTTTAAAATTGATACTAATGAACCATTTTTGAACAATCTACGTGTCATGAAGAGCGTCCGTTTGTGAAACATACCTAGAAATTATTTAGAACACGTCCATAAATTCGTAATGCACTAGTGTATTTTGAATGGTATAATTAAACGAACGTACCGTAAGGCACACTAAATACGACTGTGCCTGCTGTCTGTTCACCACGGTTCAGGGGACCGTCACGCTTAGTGACCACTGTTGCACTTATATGCCAATATGATACCAGCATCTATCTACTGTTTGACATACAACTGAATATAATTTTATGACCCACCCAATTGAATGTTCGATACTGGAAGTATGATTTGAGATCAATAGAGGCGATATACCTACACTCACTTAACATATCATATCGAGGCCATATCAATACATGCGCTTTCCGCACTAGAATCACAGATGCTAGAACCGATGGAGACAGGTCTAGATTTCGATTCCACAGAAAAGAAAACAAAAAAGTTTCTACCGATGTTTCCGCGTATCAGAGCGCGAAGTCACGAACGCATAACAATGGTAATGGCAAGAAATGAGCTCGCACACGGCCGATAATCGGTGAGTCGGTGACCGATTTCATGCGACCCCTTTTTTTACCTTCTAAGCTTTTTTTTTCTCTTCTATATGATCCATAACAACCACAACAATCCACTGCAGAACATTAGCCTCTCCCTATCAGGGGGTATCGTCATACTCATCATCACGCTTGGCAATTGGCAGGCGGAATGGCGAGCGCTGTACAAGATGTTGCATTTACATTGATATGCTCATTCCATTGATAATCATCCCATAGTCGCTTATTAGGATACCTACGTGTAGAATAGGGGTGATGCTTAGAATACTAGGCCGGTATCATTCGGCATCTCATGTCTTACAGTTACAACAAATCAAAGGAGGTAGGTCCTAGTTTCTGCTGACCCTGTTGGAGGAAGATGAAACTTTGATTTGAACCCAAAACCCAATCCAATGCTTTCTACATACCTAAAAACGTATGCCACCAAAGTATGCCACTCACTGCCACTATTTTACATTTAACGTAAATGGTTCGCTTCGAAGCCTAATTCCTCCACCAATTACTTGCTCATACATTTAACATACTTAAAATAATTTTACCGTTATTTCCCCTTTGTTCCCACCTGTCCTACTGAGTAGTTCTACGGTAGGACAGGTGGGAACTTTTATTCCCACTAGTTCTACGGTGGAACAAGTGAGCACATTTTAAGTCCCACTTGTTCTACGTTTTAGAAATATTATTTTTCATGAAAAATTTGCTTAGTGTCTTGGAGTTCTTTATCAAAAAATACTTACTTAACACATTCACAATTGGAAGCACATTTTTAATTGCAAAAAGTCAGTGTTATATGATACTAGCATTCCGCCCGCGGTTTCACTCGCGGTGTTTTAGCTGTTTGGTCTAATAAAATGTTTGAAATACATGGCATTTAAAATTCTCGATTTTACCCGATTATGGGCCTAAATGTTGAAAATGCTGAGAAGACATGTGACAGCTGTCCTCATAAATGTAGATCTCTTCAAGGTCTACAATATAATTATGGAAATAATAGCGTGCACAATTTCTGAAACAAACTAGTTTTATACTTGACAGCTGTTACCTTAAATATTGATCTTCTCAAGGCGTTTATTTTTTCCAAAGAAACTTATTGGATAGAATGCACGAATTTCGAAAGCTAAGAATTGTTAGCTTGACAGTTGTCACCTAAGATGTAGATCTCTTCAAAGCCTCAATTTTTTTTGAACAAACAGATAGTCTAACATGCACATGCAATGAACGAGTTTTATGCTGTTATCTTGAATGCTCTCTCTGCTCCAGGGCTAAAACCCTCTTAAGGCGTTCTGTTTTCCATACAAAAGTTCAATGGAGTTACGTCTGTGAAGGAGACAAAAGTTTGATAAAAAACCTTGATGGAGAGTCCCGTATGTACGAGTGGGTATGTAACATTTTCGCAAAACACTAAAAAGAATTTTTAAAACATCAGATTTCCTCGTAAAAACCGATCCGCCACTTGGCGAAAATAGAGCTACTGCTACAATAAATACGTTTAATTTTATTGTGCAGAAAATATTTATTAGATTTTAACCATAAATAGTTTTGCGACAAATTACGTACTTTATTTCATAAGAAGCTTTTTTTTTTGAAGTGCAGATTTTCGTTTGTATGATGTGACGATTCATCTTAAGAAACTGAAGTCTAGATCCGTCCATCAAGCATTTTGTTTGTTATTTTTGTTGCATGTTGTTGCTATACCACAAAATTTTGAAATTTCGACATATTGAGAATCAACATTATCCGAATTCAACATTCTGTTCCGGAACACAGACCTTTTGCAATAAAAATGTGCTTCCAAATGTGATTGTGTTAAGTATTTTTTTGACAAAAAACTCCACGATACTAAGCAAATTTTCCATGCAAAATAATATTTCTAAAACGTAGAACATGTGGGACTTAAAATGTGCTCACTTGTTCCACCGTAGAACTAATGGGAAAAAATGTTCCCACTTGTCCTACCGTAGAACTACTCAGTAGGACAGGTGGGAACAAAGGGTTATTTCAGCCTATTGCAGTCCACTGCTGGACGTAGGCCTCCCCCAGGGAACGCCATAAGGCACGATCTCCCGTTTTTGCCATCCAGTCGCTACCAGCCGCCTTTTTTAAGTCATCGGTCCATCTGGCCGGAGGGCGCCCAACGCTACGTTTGCCGAGGCGTGGCCTCCACTCGAGAACCCGCTTACTCCACCGTTCATCGGTTCTACGACAAATGTGGCCAGCCCACTGCCACTTCAGCTTGCTACATTTCCAGACTATGTCCGTCACTTTGGTCTTTTTTCGGATGGCCTCATTCCGGACTTTATCCATTGTTTAGTTTCGTACCATACGCGCGCGAATACGATTTGTTGTTTCGCGCCATTTCGTCTGACGGACCGCGCGGCCTGAACGCCAGCTGGTCGGCCGGCGCAATTTTGCTTTTGTTCGTTCGGTTCCCGTGAACCACGCGGCCGGCGCCATAGCCATATTCACATTCACATTCCACTCTCGCTCGCCCCGTGTGCGCCGCGACCGGTGTTAGGCCCATTTTAATGTAGTTTTGGTGTTTTATTATTTCGTGTGTGCTATTTCCACCAGGGAAGAGTTCCCTGTTCAGTGTGGAAGTTAAGCCTAGACAATTTCGGATTTTACGCTGGATTTCTTGTGCTGGGAGAAATCCTTTGTTATTCGCGTCTTGAACAGCGAACGTTTTTGCTGTCGCGAACAATAGTGAACAATAGTGGTGAAAATTGTTGGAGTGACGGATTGCGAGCTCGAGCTGGTATCCGGATGCCGTGAGTCTAGTGTTATAAGTTCCTATTCCAAACGTGCTCCAAAATCCCGATACCTGTTTTTCCTGTCACACTTAGACTCACAAGGGAACGGCGGCGACATACTTACCACACGGTGAGCAATTCGCTGTTAATTTTGTATAAGCACTTTATTTGTAGTGATTTAGCAACATAACGTGGATGTCACCCACTTGATGACCTTTGGTACAACCGGAACTTTGGTACATTTATTTTAGATATGAGCTGTGGTAGTACAGAAAAATATTAGTCATCTTGTAGGACATTAAGGGCCGTCGCAGACATTGGAAACAAAAATTTCTCGACCGGAAATTTTCCGGAACAGAAAATTTTCTCATTAAATTCATTTTATTTAGCTATAGTAAAGAGCACTACGAATCGTAGTCAAATGTTGTTCCGAGGCTGATCGACCATTTAGTTTTAGATTTTAAGATAACTTTAATTTGCTTCCACTGCGCTAAGATCAGCTTCGGAATCAAACATCCATTATAGCAAGCATTATAGAGATACCAAGCATAGACCTTTCCATAGCTCTCTGAGTGACATGTAGCCGGTAGCCGTAGTTTTACTGTCAAGTTCCACGTCTCGGCACCGTAGGTCATGACTGGTAGGACGCATTGATCGAACACCTTGGTCTTGAGGCATTGTGGCAAAGATGATTCGAGGATGTGAATTTTACCGTAATAATAACAAAATGCAGATTTTCATTTTCAATGTAGCTCTTAAACGCTAGTTTATATCTTTGGTTTATATATATAAGTCTGTGGCGTTTCGATACGCCACCTCCTTGCTGGTACTTCCGCAGATCACTGGCAGGTAAGTGTTCGATTTGATAGGCTTCGAATCGCCTGCCAGCGATCGTCGGATTTTCGTATCAGTTTGTTTCTCGCCTCTGAGCCGTGAGGCTCTTATTTTTACGTGTGTATTTTTCCATGTAATAGATGATACTAAATCCAAAGTCTGTTTTATTCGCGAGTGAGTTAACCTTCTGATAACACGAGGAGCACAGCTCTTCACAGTGGTTTCCCCGTCTTACACGTAAATTTAGCGTTTTTACGTCGGAATTTAACAAATTCCCTGCTCCCCGGCTTGTGGGTTCCCTGGCAGGTCTATCCGCCGGGAACCGGTCCGTCTGCGTGTGGGTTCTCTGGCAAGTCTATACGCCGGGAACCGTGCTGCCGCAGTTCTCCTACCCCCAGGCCGGTTTGGATTCCGCCGGGGGTCAACGCCGCAGCGCTCGTGGATTTCCTGTCGGTATTTCCATCTCCTCATATTATTCCGCTGTGCGTACGGGCGAATTCTTCGCCTTGGTTCGCGGCGATTTCGGCTTCCTCGAATCGCCCCAGAGCATAGAGCGCCACCTATTTGGCATCTGAGGAACTTTTTGAGCTATGTGCGAGTGAATGAACCATAGACTCGAAGTGTACTTTTTTTTTTGCCGGCGAACGTCACCGCCAAGACGTTTTACTGTCAGTGACATTTTTTACGTCAATTGAATTTCAAAACTTTCTCGCGATTTTTGAATTTGTCGTGTTTACTGCTTTTGCGACTTGTTTGCGCTATTTATATGGTGATTTTTTGCTATAATTGCTATTGGTAACCGCTTACGTGACTTTCTTTGTGTGTTTTTTAATTTTGTTTTGAATTATTTACGTTTTTTTTGATATTGTTTGCGTTATCTGCCTTTGCGAATATTTGTTATTGTGCGCTGACTGAGTGGTGGTTTTAGCTACCAAGCGATTTTTGTTCCTTCTTGTTTGCTCTTCCTCGTTTTTGTGTGGCCATGGAGGAGATTAAGGCACAGCTAGCCGCTTTGCTCAAAAATAACAATGAACTTTCTGAGCAAAACAAGCGTATGCAGGAACAGCTGGATGCTTTTGCTAAGCCATCGAAACCTCCGGTGTCCGCGGTGGGCAATCCCAAGCTACCACCCTTTTGGAGGGAGCATCCAGCCGGTTGGTTCGCCCACCTGGAGTCTCAGTTTTCCATCAGCGGCATCTCTGTTGACGAGACTAAATATAATTATGTCGTTGCCCAGATTGACTCTGCCATCTCTCGGGAGGTCGAGGATTTAATAACTAACCCCCCCGGAAAAGGTACGCGCTACAGCTGGCTGAAGGAAAACATGATAAAGCGTTTCTCCACATCAGAGACCCAGCGGGTGAGGCTGCTGCTTTCCGGCGAAGAGTTAGGCGACCGCAAGCCAACCCAGTTCTTGCGACACCTGAAATCTCTCGCAGGTACTACCCTTTCTGATGATAAAATTCTTAGGAGTTGTGGCTTCACCGCCTGCCTCAGAACATACAGGCAATCTTGGCTGCCCAGGCGGATCTGTCACTGGACAAGGTTGCAGAGTTGGCCGACAAGATCCTTGAGGTGAACCCGATTTCAGTCCATGCAGTTTCCTCCGGTACCTCAGCTGCTGGCGCTGCAGACCTCGCTATCATGACTCAGCGAATTGAGGAGCTTTCGCGTCAGGTAGCTGCTTTATCTTCTCAGCAATCCCTGAAGTCGCGCAACAGGCGCCCCAGGTCTAAGTCGAGGCAGAGGTCGAGCAACAGGTCTCCATCGCAGTCAGCCCGGCATGCCATGTGCTGGTACCATTTCAAATTTGGGACGAAGGCTAGCCGCTGCATCAAGCCCTGCTCCTATCCGGAAAATCAGCTAAGCAATCCGTAGAAGCGGCGACCGATTGCTTCTCTAGCCGCCGCTTATTCATAGTTGATAGAGTTAGTAAGCATAGTTTCCTACTTGACTCCGGCTCAGACATCTGCTGTTTTCCGCGGAAGCTTCTTCGGGCCAAGCCGCCTGACGCTGGTTTTAACCTATGTGCAGCGAATGGCACATCCATAAAAACTTATGGCTGCCGCTCGCTAAAGCTAGATCTAGGCCTCCGCCGCGAATTCAAATGGAATTTCGTTATCGCGGACGTCGACACAGCCATCATAGGCGCCGATTTCATGGCGTACTACCACCTTCTTCCCGATTGTAAACTTAAGCTACTCCGTTGCGGCGTGACTGGACTTACTACTCCTGCTGCTGTAGCCCGATCTGACCAGTTAATAGCTTCTATGACAACTGTTTTTAGCTTTGACGCAGACTTTGACAGACAGTAAGTTTTGGCAGAATCGGAAATGTGCAAAAAGATTGTGGTTTACGGACCTTATTTTGTGTTCTCACCTCGGATGGTTCTCACCTTTAGTAGGTCTGTGTTCTCACCGAGGTTCTCACTTTGGTTCTAACCGTTTTCATTCAACTCATTATTGAACTTTATAAAAAACTAGTCACTAAACTAAACTGTAGATGTTAGGTACGTTTGTCACCGTAGAGTGTAGATGTTACGCTAAGATGTTACGTTTCCGGTGACCTTACCTACACATTACAAGCATAACATCATCCTAACATCTACAATTTGCGCCATGAATCTGATCTACCTACATCCACGTCTCTCTCCTATGCAACAACAGTTTCACCTAGCTATTCAGTTTTATTGCAAAAACACTCCCGAAACACGAAAAGCATTATCATTTCATTATCAATCACTGTAATACTTCGGTAATAGCAATAAATAACCGATTACCGGCCGCTATTGATAACTTTTCACTCGACTCTTGCGCAACAGCCGCAAACCAGGCCGTTACACGCCCCGGACGTATTTTTGAATCAGTAGAAATAGGTATGTTTTATTTTTTATTCGTAGGTATGGCTAAAAAAAGATGTTACAAGTTGCTCTTATTAATCTGATTAAGCACCCACTATACTGTACGATAGACTGTCGTATCGGGAAGTCAAAGCAATGGCAGAAAACAGACTTGAATGGAAAATGCTCCACCGACACGAGCATAGTACTTCAATGAATGTTGATTAGACTAGCGTAGCTCTTAAATGGAGATAAAAAGGTGGTCTATAAACCACACGTATCCCGCACGTTCTACTAGGTACTCGAATGAATGCACCTAGTAATAAACAGATTCTTGTAGAAATTATAATAAATCTGGATAAAGTTCGCTGACCACTTATTGCTAATCATAGTTTTCATACAAAGTGTTGCTAATCACGATGTGATATGATAGGCCTTTCTTCATTCAGACAAGGTTCATAGAGTAGACAGACAGTAGACTTTATCCATATTTATTCTTTATGCTCATAGTAGACCGACTGAAACAAGCAGAGTGGTTAGACAATTCGTGGACGACTGATGCATGCGAAATCAAATCCCCTTTTCAAAAATACGCCTTCAGTTTTGTTTTATCTTTTCGCTTTTGCAACGCGCTTATCATTCCAACTGTTTGGCCACGTTAACTTTGCGAGATAAGGTATCTTGGTTAAAATATGGTTTAAGCCTAGTTGCAAGGTAAATTACCTACTTTAAACAATACCTTTTAGACAATAACTCTGCACCTAGATAAGAAATATTAACCAGCACCTACTTGTTAACTGACGTAGTATCTACAGTTAAATCACGAGAAAGAGATTTAAAGTCAATCCGCAGTTAAAGAATAAGAAAAAAACTATTTAATTGCTTTTTGATGGCCTTCTCAGACCGGTAGTAACATTAAATTAAAATCTTAGCTTAGAAATAGTATTAAATTATATGAAATATCCACATCTAAGGAAATAAATATACCGGTCAGATTATAAGTTTACTTGTTACCATAATTCAAAATCGCAAAGTACCTTGATATTTAAATAATGAAGAATTAGATAGCATAATATAAATTATGTATTAGAATAATAAAAAATATTGGCTACTGTTTAATTAATAAAATATCGATTTAAGGATGATTATCGCGCAATTTATCATCTTTCTGAATAAGTAGGTATCTTTTTCCCGAAAGATACAAAAATTACACTCCTCTTTTGGTTGGGCAATCGTGTGATAAAATAACAAAGTAAATATACGGGTAGGTACTTAATTTTAACAAATAGGTAGGTATAAATATTTAAATCTACAAAGGTCGTTGCTATTTTTCTGGCAATTTAACTCGTTAGTTCTGGTATTCCAACCATTGTTTTTGACTATAGAAAAATGTGCGTTAAATTATGTAGAATAATGAAGTAGGTATCCATTTTAATTTTCAAGGCCCCACACCATAAGTTAAACAGTTGGTTTGCCCCACTACCGTTAAAGGTTAAAAACAATTAGTATTCCTAACCTGTTTCTACGTCATTCATAATACTAACATTATCTGTGAAATTATCGAAAACACCGAGAAGTAGTATTACGTCTATAGTATTTTATATAACGGAATACCCAAATAAAGGGATCCTAATAAAGGTTGTTGTTTGTTAGATAACGATAAGTAAATCTAAGTAAAACCGTATTAAGTTGATATTTTAAAGGCTGCAGCTGATAATAAAAAAGCCACTTTGTTGATTTCGGTAACATATTCAGCAAAGAACTCTTTTACAATTTGGGTTCAACCGAACAACTTACTGATATTAGGTACTAAAGTATTGACTCAAGTCAAAAGTACTTACATAGGTCTTCGGGTCCAGAACACAATGAATGTTTCAATTTACATATAAATAATGAGGCTACTTACAATGCAGTTTACTGTTGGTACCTAGGTACCTACTCGCATTAGCCCTGTCCTATCTACTGCACTGAAACTCAATTAAGATGCAAGGGATACTTCTATAATGGTTATTCTTAATAACTGTAAGAAGCACCAGTTTAAGTTGATCCCTTAAATGGAGGGACTCTTAAGATGCTGCAGATAGTACAAATGCCCTACGTCAATCAGCGCTGATGTAAATTCTAACGACCTTAGCGCGATGACCTAATAACGGCGGATGATGCTAATTTGACTAATTTAATACCCAGCATCTACGAGTTCTACGACTATAAAACAATACCAAGTGATTGTCGAGTCTCTAGTCTCTTCACCTTCATTTTTATTTTTAGATTTACAACTGTTTCCTGATAAAAGTAGGTAAACAAACTAGATTTTGTTTACAATCTGTGCTGTAAACGTAACAGACTATCAGGATTCTGAAAAGTTTTAATTAAATTGTTTAATGTTTTTTTCGCGTTCGTTAATAGGTTTTGATACACGATAGGTATATTGCCAAGTCATTGATAGTTACGCTATAATAATAATGTGACTTATGTTGTGCTTATGTAGATACCTAGGTACGATGAAACCTGATCATTGCCACATGTATCTAGGCAAAGAATACCTAGGTATCTAGTAGGTCATAGTACTTGCCTACCAAGCTAAGGTTTTATAAAATGCTTATCGAAGTTGTATTACGACTTCCAGACAAACAGGAAGTGAGACTTAGAAACCTTACAATAGCCTTACATCTATCTAGCTAGTTACATGTCATGAGAATATTCTATTAAGACCGTAATTTCAGAAAGTAATCTAATTTATCTCATTAATCTCCGTTACATGGCATAGAATTTGAAGCCGGGGTCGTGCGAAAAAATTCGATATCTACTAAGATACAATAAGAGTTCCCAAGACCAGAAAAAGATCGTGAAAGATCAAGAATCTAGTTGTTTCGTTCTAAAGAACTAATGAGGATACTGTCGCTGCACGAACAAAAAATCAATAGAGAGCGACTACAAAACCTTATTTGCACTAAGTGGCTAATTTACGACAGTTAAGCTCGCCAATTACTAGTCTGTTGGTTGGTACTGCCACAAAATAGAGAATTAACAGAAGGTTCACTCGACCCTATTCAGGATTTTTGCGTTTGTCACTTGTTTAGCCAGGGTTCCTACTGTTAAAAATCTCAAAGTAAAAGAATATCAAATCAGCAAAATTTGATACAAGAACGTCATGTGATTCTGAGCGAATTTTAATCTAAGGAACATGATGTTCGTGGCAACCATCTTCTTAGTTATCTTGACTTTACCTGAGATTCCAGTTATTTCCAGTTAAAGTCAGTAAGAGTCAAAATCGTCGCTAGAACTGAGTGAGCTATCTGTATAGACGCCCCGTGCGCCGTTTCCCTAATTTGTGGTACCTACTGCCATGATGGTCTCGATGCTCTGGAGTCAACAGGTAAGCCACTTTTCCAAGTTCGACGTGAGTAGAAAATGGAATAGGTACTTAGTCTAAAAGAAAGTAAGTGGGTACAAGGTGGGTACCTATAGATTGGTTTTCCCACTAGAGCCAATGAGTCTACATAACCATGAGCATGAGACAGCAAAGCAAAACACTAGTATTTGTGTTTTGCTGCTTTTACTATGAGGTAGGTTTTCTTTATCTGGAGAGGTGAATTGGTCTGTAGTAAAAAGGTATCAGGGCTTTTCATGGTCCTTCGAGCCGGATAAGCGAAATGGAAGGTGCAATGGAGAAGAGCACAAAGACAAAGCTGCCAAAATAGAAAAAAAAATTATACTTAGTAGTAAAAAGTTTACGCTATCGTAAACCAAGAAACCTCGCACAAGAAACATCTTAGCAAATAGAGCTATGTGTGAACAGGTAAGTATAGTAAAATAGAAAGTGATTACATCGGTCATTGGCAGAGCCGTCTGAGCATCATTTGGAACATTATCGGGCTTGCGATAACCAGTCGGTAGGTACAGATGTTATGTAAACTGCAAAACTACCTACCTATAGCTAGGTACTCAAGTAGAGTAAATTCTTCTACTCTGAGCAGTTTCCATTTGATAACAAAAACTTCTGAATTTTTGTACCTAGCTCTTTCATGAGTATTGCACTTGCTGCAGATTCAAGAAATTAATTCTGTAATGTGTGTGTGTGTGTGTGTGTGTGTGTTTGTGTGTGTGTTTCCTGAATTTAATTCCCCAATGATAAAACATAGCCAAATCCTTTTGCTACATGATTTTAGGTGCTAACAAAACAGTTGCACCGACCTCATCAGATTCTGATAAGGACAGAAAGATAATGAATATGTTGATGGGTGATTGTTTTGATTAACCTACTCAAGGGTTACTATTTGGACCAATGGTCTGTTTGGATACAATAATAACCAACAAACACTATTCTTTCTATTCCTATTGATTTGATATTGATACATAAACTGAGATTTGAAACAATTAGGATTGACATAGCTGGTTAAATATTTATTCTTTCTTTTGCACAAAACTATATGAATGTGAGTAGGCAAAGGTTGCACAAGACCCAGTCTGGCTGGTCATTTTATTATTCGAATTTTTAACCACGTTTTAGCAACAGTCAAACTATGGCAAAACTAAACTGGTTTGATTCAGTTTATTGCCACTATATTATTGGGTTGGTCAATACATGTCAAATAGTATAAAAACTAATTGTTATTATTATGTTCGTGTACCAAGTAAACGCGACGAATACTGGAACGTTATAATACCTACGTATTAATAGCAACGCCACTTGTAAACCAGGTCACACACAGCACAGTTAAGAAATATGTCTGGAAAATTTGGCATAGTGCACGTTACTTTAATAAATGTCTCACGCACTATACTATAGAGTTCCTGGGCCCCGTGTTACGAAAGTACAATTACAATCCTACAATTACAGGTGAAGATCTGCCTGTAGCACACTTGTAGTTACAATTTACAGGCTACAGGCGTTTTACGAAGACACTTGTAAAGCTACCATTGTCAATACTACACCAAAATCTCGATTACAGGTAAACTTAACAAGTTGAAGTACAACACTATCGATTCATTCAATTCATTCACTCAAATTCAATGTCAGTGTGATAGTGATCTGTGTAAATGTGAAAGTTTCTGAAAATATTATCAAAATAAACCAAATATTAAACTAATATGTTTATTTTGATAAAAAGGAAACTTTTGGTATAGCTTACAAAAATGAATTCTTCCTAATTAACATGATATTGAAGTTTAAAAGACCTTTAGAACAAACTTTAACATGGTAAAGAGTGTAAAAGAGTAAAAGAACTCTACAACAAATAAAGAACATCCTTTTTATCGGTTTAAAATGAAGCCAAGCAAGGTTGCCTTATTTGTTACATTCAAGAAGAAAAAGAAACGCCTTCTGTGATGTTTGATTCTATAATTACTTATCCAGAATTAATTTTTAAAACCTCTACCTAAAGTGAACTAAAAATCTGCAATTGAAGACGTAATTTTGTTTTATTTAACAATTCAAGCACAATAATGAGTCAAGAAACTTATTTTAAGCAATCTTTGACCTCTTGGATAGATGAATAAGCAGAAATCTTACACTTGTTAGATAATAACCTAGGTCAGAAGGCCTGTAAAATTGTTCACAAGTTGTAGGTTTTTACAATTGTAGTTTACAATTCTTTGGAAAAACACCTGTAAAAACTTGCTCGATTGTGTTTTTAAAAGCAAAATCTACACTATGGTTTGTCGATGGTAAACTTGTAGAATTGTGGACCGGTAGCTTTGAAAAACGCCTGTAATTGTAATTTTCATAAGTGTTGCCATTTAATTGTTAATTTTGGCGCGATGTTGCCACTTTTTTGCCTGTAGAATTGTAGTTGTAGCTTCGATGCATAGGCCACTGATATTAATTACAGTGATGCTGACGTTTGATTGGAAGAGGTGGTCAGACTAACAGCCACTGCGACCTTTGCAGATCTATTGTGGCTGGTGTTAATAGGTTCCTACTCTAGTTACCTATCTTATAGATGTTCCTGATGTTACACAATAGGTTCCTACTCTAGATAATTAGTATGGAAAGACCAAATTTTTAAAGCAAATTTATTGTACGGGTGGAAGGACCAATTTTTTTAGACTGACCTTTGTTCCTGAAAGTTGCTCAGATTGACCTGTTTTCGGAAAAAGCAGTTGTTCAATGCCGCACTGTATAATATACAATGTAAGTTCTAGGTAGATATTATGTAGATATTCTATAATTTTATAAGTCGGTATGATTCGGGCTCAATCTACAAAGAAATGTTGTTTCACAGCCTATACTTATTTTTATTTGTCCGGAGAACTGATTATTGAATGGCAAAGTCACGACTTCCTTTCTATCTTTTTTGTGAAGAAAGAAACTTTACATTTTTAAGAATATGGTTGAAATTACAATTCACAGTTTGGTTTTAGGTACTTTTGCAAAAGAAAAAAGCATCACCATCGACCAGGCAGATAAAGAAGACGAATAAGTTTAATGATCTCATCGAAATATAAGGTAGGTACTGTACTATGAACCAGCCAAATTATAGGTAGGTCTAACTGTCCGTTTAAGGGATCAACTTATACTTGTTTTTCTTAGTATCTGTATTAAAACCCAGTATAAGTCGGTCCCTTCTTATAGATAGGTATAGGTATATATAGATAGGTTACGTGATTGATAGATTAGATAATAGACTGAATAAAGAATAGTTAGATAGTTTTTATTATAGCGCTTTATCTATCCCAATGTTTTTCTTAATGAAATCAAAACCATCATTCTATAGAAATCAAGAATACCTACCTAAGTAGATGTTTTTAAAGGGCTAGCAAATTCTTATCTAGGTACCTACCTACATTTACGTTTATTTAGCCCAGATGAGCAGTTAGGTAGGTAAATACAATTCTGTCTACTGCAACCTTATCTTATGTTGATTTTACGTCGTGACTGCGAAATAATTACAATTATTTATTCCCACCACGCGGTTTAATTGAAAATGTTATTTTGCACAGTTCCGCCTCATGTTTAATCCATGCAACACAACAGAAAAAAATAGGAAAGGTCAAGTTAATACCACTCTATCAAGGACTTTAGTAGGTGTATGTATGAATTATGATTTGGAAAACGGAACCAAATAAAAATGCAAAATAACTACCTATGTTTATATTCCTTTTCTTTTCCGATAGAAGCATTTCAAATTGAATGTTCAAGTTTTTTAACGTACAAAATACAATCAATAATGTATGTTTCAAGCGAATCTAACTCGAATGCTATCGCGTGTCCGATTGTTGAAAACCCGACAACCGACAGCCGACAGCCGACAGCCGCCGGCAATCGGTTGCATTACAAAACACATTCGGTATTGGTTACTTGAGGAAATTTCGTGAGTGCACATTGCAATCAATACCTACCTACTTAGCCTAGAAATGGCTAGGCTAAAAACAGAATGTTAAACACTCTAAACTTTATTTCAAAGTTGCGAATGATGGGTGGAACGTAGGAAAATCCCCTTAGGATCAGACGGTTGAATGAATTGCTTTGAAATAGAGTTTTCAAAAAGTTGACTTCTCTCTAACTTTCGAGTGTTGCTCGAAGTCTCAAACAGTTAAAATCAGTATCCAATAAAGTTTCTGTTCAAAATTCGGTTATGTTACAACACGTGTATCAGTTACTCGATTTCGTGGGTGCAAATTGCAATCAATGCTTAGCCTGGAAATGAAACTAGGCCCGGTAGAAAGTTACTCACGCTAAACTAGCGCTAAACTTTAATTCAGCTCCTATAACTGTGCGAAGGTTGGGCGTCAAGAAAATTTTAGAGACTGAACATAAGTATTTCTATGTAGGTATGTAGTATTAATATTATACAGAGTGCAGGAAAAGTAATACGTTCCTCGTATTAGAAGAATCAACCCGCGCAACTAAAAAACTTTTCCCAAGGAACGTATTTATAGGTACCTAGTAGATGCTGACCGAGTAATTTTGTATAGGAAATCATTTTTTATTTTTTTTATTTCAATGTTCAGTTTCAGGGGCTGCTGGTTCACCCCTTACATAGAGCGTACTATACTAGCTATACTTTTCCTACATACATACATAAATCACGCTTTTATCTCTTGCGGGGTAGACTACGATCGTTATCGCCTGACAAATATTCGAGGATCGTTTATCTATTGTCGTGTATCACTATAGTGACTTCTTCTAACATCCTATATACCTTAATACATAGTAATATCAGTAGGTATGTTTGTATTTACACATTGTAGAGTAATAATGAAGTTATTTCCATGAACCATACGAACAGGGCCTTGGCGGCCGGAGGCACGGTGTCAAGCATTATAAAGATCGCGCTAGATGTAGCAACTAACCGCGGGTTTTAATTTACAACGCAGATTTTGTTTGAGCAAAGGATTACCACCATAATCTTTATAGAGATGCCCGATTAACGTTAGGTAAGGCTTAAGGTTTTTGGTACCTATGTCTCAGATCATAGGTAGGTAGCCGGTGGCCCAGTGGCACAGAATAGGCTATAGTAGATGTAGTGTAGTATAGCAGTGGTACCTAAGCAAAGATAAATAAAATAAATGTGGTGCGTGCGGTGCGGTGCGAGGTTATGCTTATGAGTTTAGGATTGTTTATGATTTTGAATGTTTACTTGCCCTGCAATAGAACAATACAGACCCTCAAGCCCTCAATCAATCAACAAACAGACGTACATTTATTCATCCAGACGTTTAAATTGGCAAATAGTACTGGCAATTTTAATTGAGCGTCATTCTTACTATAGAGGTACGGCCGGTAGCTAGGTACCTATACTAGTATTTATTCGTTAATTTAACTCTGCGGGTGTTATCTACACAATAATTTTTCTATTTAGCGTTTTTTTTATCTACAGAAATACTTATATTTTTGTGAAAAACTTCACATTAAGCTACCTACCTACTTCCCGTAATTCAACAATTTATGTTTACTATTTAGCATTTTCTATTGTTTGTTTCGTTAAAAAAATGCATACCGACGGGGCATCCAATCAAATCAAACCGTTTAATTTGATTTGATACGAGTTCCTACAAATTCAACTCGGTAGAAATATGCAATATTACGATCGATAAATACGGCAAAGAGTGAATTGCACGCATATTTACGTAGCATTCGAATATCCGCTGTTTTTTCGCATCCGCTAACAAAAATAAGTATAGGTACACTAATGACTTGAAAGACCGGTCCTAACTAGAGATGGGTAATGGGTTAAAACCCATTCCACCCATTTGGGTTAAAACCGGGTTAAAACCCAAATCACCTAGTTTTAACCCATTATAACCCATTTTTGTGGGTGAAAATGTTCAATAGTGATAAAATATAAAATAAGTAAATTAAAACCCTAGGTATAGTGAAAAATATTCGTGCTAGCTTGTAAAATGAAAACCAAAACCACTCATTCAGCTTAAAAACCAACGTGTTAGATTAAAATCACTTATATTGTAATAAAACTAGCAAAATGACTTCGACTTTTGAAATAACTTTACGGGACCTATTGGAATCTGTTTGGACACCTTCTAATACGACACTCAAGAAAGTCTGTGATTATCTTAAGTGGGAGAGCCAAGATGACGTAGTCTTTTTTGAACCAGAAAATTTATTTTTGTTCTGAAATATGTCGTGTGCGTTATCAAGTAATAGGATGTCAATTTTAAAGATACTTATATCACATTATTGTATATTAGTAATTTGTTGTAAAATAAATAAGATAATTTTCAAAACACACTATGTCTAGGTTCCTCTAGATACGAAAGGTTGAATCATTATTTGTGAAATATACCTAATATGATGTGTAATACCCTCAAATTCACGTCCCGATTCTCCGCTTAATGTGATCCAAAGGAAAAAAAATGATTCAGGGCATCCATCTAGGTGGTAAACTTGCAATCAATCTGCTGGCTGAAATGAACGAATCTCATGAAAGTCTAATAAATAATCTTAAACTGGGGGACCCATTTTCAAAGTCGTTCTTCATGAATCCAATAGATATTCACGAAGTCAGTTCTTACAGTGATCAGCTGAAGGTTAACTGCTCTGCTGGTATTCATGGCGTTAGTGTATTAGTTGTCAAGCACATAAAAGACATTATTGTTTCTCCACTTACGCATATCATAAACCTGAGTATTTCTAATGGTGTCTTCTCAGATATCTGGAAACTGGCTCTCATTACTCCTATCCATAAAGGAGGAGATAAATAGAAGCCAGAAAACTATAGGCCCATATCTTTGCTTGGAATATTCTCAAAAATCCTGGAGAAAATTGTAAACAAGCGTTTAGTGAGTTTCCTGGAGTCTAACAGCCTATTATCGTGCGACCAATATGGTTTCAGAAAAGGAAGACTAGTGTGCTAGTTAACTCAGTGTGTAGCGATCTCGGTAACGGGTCTAAAGTGGTGGGGATTTTCCTTGACCTGGCAAACAAAGGCCTTTGATACCGTTTCGATCCCAATACTTCTTAAAAAGCTCGAACACCTTGGGATCAGGGGACTTCCTTTAGAATGGTTTAAAAGTTACCTTACAAATAGGCGTATGTGCCTAAAGGTTGGCACAAATATTAGTGATGCGTTACCGATCAATTATGGTGTTCCACAAGGGAGCGTACTTGGCCCTACCCTGTTCATTATTTATGTCAATGATATTCAAAATATACTCTCTGGTACTTCCAAAGTTATCTGTTATGCTGACGACACAGTAGTGTTATTCCGTGAGAACACCTGGTCAGCTGCTTTTGAGCGTGCGGAGCGAGGAATGTATATGATAAAGGCCTGATTAAATGGAAACCTCCTGTTTCTAAATGCAACTAAAAGTAAATATATATGTTTCCATAAAACCTCGGCCTCAAAACCGAATCATTGTCCTAAAATTCAGGTCCACTCAAATTGCAATGCTTATAAATGTTCCTGCCCTGCAATTGGAAGAGCAGAAGCAATTAAATATCTAGGCGTAACCATTGACCAGAAGCTCATATTAATCTCATTTAAAGCTTATATTAGTGCCACTGCCATACGGACCAGAAAACTTATTCATATTATGAAATCTTATTATAATAATCTTAATTTATAAAGCTCAAGTCCGATCTTGCATGGAGTACTGCTGTCACCTTTGGGATGGCTCGGCTAAATACCAACTTGCTGCACTGGATTCGGTGGAACGCAGAGCCAAGAGATTAATAGGTGATAAAAAACTGGTGGCGACCAAGCTTCACAGCCTGGCTCACCGCCGCAAGGTTGCTTGCCTATCGGTCTTCTACAGATTGTACTTCGGAGAGTGTGCGCGTGAGCTGCATGAGCTCATACCACCGTCTCCTTTCTTCCATCGGACATCCAGACGCACGGCCGGCTACCATCCGTTCTTAGTTGATATACCTACATTACGCACTAAGCGCTTCAAATCATCTTTCATTATGCGCACTGCTAAAGAATGGAATTCCCTGCCTGCGTCTGTATTTCCGAGTGCATATAACCTGAATCTCTTTAAGTCTAGAGAGAATAGGCATCTTCTGGGCAAGCTCGCTCCTCTGCTCTAGGGTAAGATTGGGGTCAAGAGTAAGCCCATCATAGATAAAAAAAAAAAAAATCTTTGCGGAATTGTGCGGACAAAGCAATATTACAAATAGTTTACAAAGCCCTCATAGAGTCCATCCTTAGCTACTGTATCTCTGCCTGGGGAGGGTCTGGGGTTTCGTCTATGCTGATCATAGAGAATTCACATCGTGCAATTTTGAAGGTCATGCTTAATAAACCCTTTATGTATCCAACAGAACTCAAGGATATGTGGCGTAAATATTTCAAAGAACTGCTAAAATTTCCTGCCATAGAACAACCAATGGCTGAGGTGGAAGACGCCGATGATAGTAGCATTGACCCGCCAGGCTCCGATGAAGTACGAAAAGCAATAATGCGCCTGAAGAATAATAAATGTCCCGGCATTGACGGCATACCAGGAGAGCTATGGAAATACGGCGGAGGAGGAGTGCAATCAAGACTATACGAAATCATAATGATGATATGGGAAAATGAGCATCCCACCAAAAACATTTACTTGTAAAAAGAACCAAGTCTCGCCTCTCAGTTCATCTACTGTAAAAAGTTGTGAGATCTATGTGATGCCAAGTCGGTTATTGATTTATTCAAGGACTACTTCAGGGAATTTTCATCTTAAGCTATAGCGTAATTAGGTAACAGACATCATCTTACAGTAACTATATCGATATTTAAAAACTTTTATATTTACAATAACTAGAATGACCCGGCCATCGCACTAGACCATCGTATCTCACAAGCAAATAGTGTGCGATTGCCAAGTCATTCTAGTTATTGTAAATATAAAAGTTTTTAAATATCGATATAGTTACTGTAAGATGATGTCTGTTACCTAATTACGCTATAGCTTAAGATGAAAGTTCCCTGAAGTAGTCCTTGAATAAATCAATAACCGACTTGGCATCACATAGATCTCACAACTTTTTACAGTAGATGAACTGAGAGGCGAGACTTGGTTCTTTTTACAAGTAAATGTTTTGTGGATCTCATTCTTTTGTAGATAGTCTTTCTCTTCTCTTATCTGGAACTACTTCTTGAGCCTCAGCTACAGATTTCCTCAAAGCCCATCCGCAAAGTTAACTTTGTAATCCTATACATTTGTATGGAAATACAAAGTTAGTTATGCGGTTGCAACCGAATTTTCAGAATGTTATAGTTTTCCCTTTATTCATACACTAAATACAAGGTATATTCTAATTTTCAAGCTCCTCAGTCTGCTAGAAGTACCTTAGAATTTTGATGATCGGTCAGTCAGTCAGGCAGAAAATTAAGAAACTTTGACTAACTATAACTTCTAAACTACTGGTCCAAATTAAATGAAATTTGAAATGTATCGTGTCTATGCAGTGCTTGATAAGATATTTTAAAATGAGGATTCTAAACTTATCGACAAGGGAGTTACGGGGGGGTCAAAAGTGGCCTGAACTGGTTCGAGAAAAGGATGGTACGGCCGTGCCGCTTTCAGCTCGACTTGGTGGGGGCACTGCCGTGCCCCCAGATCAACCAGAAGAATGGAACGTGGGAATTATATGCCCCATTCACAAGAAAGGCACAAGGAAAAAATGTTCCAACTACAGAGGTATCGCACTACTCCCAACAGCCTATAAAGTGCTATCATACGTTCTCCTGGGCCGGTTAGAACCGTACGCCGAAAATATTTTGGGCGATTATCAATGTGGCTTTCGAAGAAACCGGAGTACGGTGGATCGAATCTTCCTCCTCAAACAAATTATGGAGAAAAGGTGGGAGTACGCCCAGAGCATGCATTGCCTTTTTGTTGACTTCTCCAAGGCTTACGACAGTGTGGACAGAAACACGCTCTCACAATATTAAGATCTTTTAAAATACCATTAAAACTAGTGAAAATGGTGGAGGTTGCGACGAAGACCAGCAAAATGAGAGTTAGAGCCGAAGGAAGCCTCACTGCAGAGCTTGACGTGATCACTGGTCTCAAGCAGGGGGATGCGCTGTCACCATTACTGTTCAACTTGGTACTCGAACACGCCATACGTAAAGTACTAGCTTTGGACGGAGGAGTGGAGTTGAACGGTAAACACAAAGTGATTGGTTATGCCGTCGATCTGGCGTTACTTGGACAGCGTCAATCTGATGTGGAGGCCATGGTCAGAACTTTAGAGCAAGAGGGCAAATTGGTTGGTCTCAGCATTAACCGTGATAAAACGGAGTACTTTCTCATGCGGAGATATAAGAACCCTAGACAAAAGCGAAAAGACCTGTACGTAGATGGAACGACCTATAAAGGGGTAGATAAATTTAAATATCTAGGGTGCACTGTAACCGATACCAACCAGAGGAATGAAGAGATAGATATCCGTATACAGAATGCCCTGAGATGTTCCGCAGCCCTGCATAAAGTGTTAGTGTCCAAGTTGATTAGCAGAAAAACCAAGATACGCGTATACAAAACCGTTATCAGACCTATCTTGATGTACGAGTGTGAAGCTTGGACACTAACCCTGAAGGAAGAGAATAAACTCTTGGTGGCAGAAAGAAAGATCTACCGGAAGATGCTGGGACCAACCAGACGAGACGACGGGAGCTGGCGAGTTCGGAAGAACCGGGAGCTTGAAGAGCTGGTGGCCGAGCCGAACATCATAAGCGAAATTAAATCAGCCCGAATCCGCTGGCTCGGACACCTAGAAAGGATGGGGGAGGATCGCGCCGTGAAGAGAGCATATTTGAGGAAACCAAACGGCAAACGCCCGGTTGGACGCCCCAGATACCGCTGGGCCGACGAAGCAGAGAAAGATCTCCTGCAGCTTCAGCACCCTGACTGGCGAACGACAGCTCAAGATAGAGATAGCTGGCGACTTCTGGTGTCGGAGGCCAAGATCCTCTTTGGGTCGTTGAGCCACCGTAGTAGTAGTAGTAGTAGTATCCAACAGAGTCCCTTTACCAAGAAGCGAGTGTTTTAAGCGTACGTCAGCTGTACATCTCAAAGATTGTTTTGGTAATGCATCGAAAAGTTCTCAACTCTGATGAATACCCAACCATACTAAAGAAAAGAATCTTTAAATTGAAACTGTTTACTGTTCGTTCTTGGTTTGCTCAGCGTCATATGGAATATATGTCTGCATTTGTATACAACAAAATATGTAAAAACTGTGATATCAAGCACTACTCCGTTCGACATGCTAAAATAATATTGACTAATCATCTAAGGTCACTTTCCTACCAGCAGACAGAGAATCTTCTACAACAGCAGATTTAGCGTGAACTTGTGCAGCCACCCACTGACACACACACACCACACACACACACACACTCATACACACACTTTCATACATACATTATGCTTAGTTTCAGTTTTTGAAGTTACCTAAATGTTGCTTTCTTTTTTATTTTTCTATTATATCTTTCTTTTTAAGTTAACATACTTTTAACATGACTTGATGATTTCTTTTCTGTCAAAATTGGGTTTTTGCTGTGTGTCCGGTTGCCCACGATACAGGCTTTGCCTAGTGTGGGAACCATTATTTTTGCCTACTTTGTAATATTTTGATTTGAATAAACTATTTGTATTTGTATTTTGTATTTCTAACTTAACGATTTTACCTACCTACCGAATTGATAAGCTTTTAAAGATCGTGCCCAATATTTACTTCTGATATCATGTAATTATTGCATTCTCTTACTGAACATTTCAAATATCCATATCTATTAAAGTTCCGAGTCATAAAACTACCGTGGATTTCATTAACAAGACTATTATAAGCTAGCACGAATATTTTTCGATCGACCGACCTATATCGAATCGACCTATAGCTTTAAAATATTTATTTTAAATTCAAACTTTATTTAAAATTTTAATCCACAAAAATGGGTTATAATTGGGTTGAAACTGGGTGATTATTGGGTTTTAACCCACTTTTGGATTTTAACCCGGGTCATTACCCATCTCTAGTCCTAACACAGATAGTTTATTTTGTTTGGTTTGCTACAAAAACTAGTTCAATGGCATGGCATGGGTCTCCTAATTGTGCGTGAAGCCGCAGTAAAGCCTAGATGACGCAAACTTTCCGGTCTGTTTATGATGTTCATTTGCCCTGGGGATTGATTTTTGGCGAATATTGTGCTTTCCTGGCTGGGTCCCCTTCAGTAATTTACTTGCCTACTTACATTACCTACTTACCTAGCCAATAGAAACCTTTTTATTTTAAACGCGAACTGATTAAATTCAAGCAATGCATGCAATTTATTTAGCGTAGGTTCCTTTTGAAGTGACATTGAAAAAGCGTAGCGGTTTGCTACGCGGTGTCCCGATTTGCTACGCACGGAACGCAAATTCATAATTTTATTTTGTTTTGTAGAAAGGCATTTGTATTTCCCATACAAAGGGATTAAGTAGGTACTTGCTATGGGAAGTACACAGTATTTGGGTAGGTGGGTAGGTAAGTACGAAATTTCGTTGATTAACGGACCTCAAATCAGCACCCACCCACCTACTACAAGTTACTACACTTCTACTGAAAACGCATGGATTTCAGCGACAGTGCGGTTGAAAATCGTTATCACAAACTTATCAAATCATAAAAAACCCAGACCAAACATACAATATTGCTATCAATATTCCTGAAATCTGCAATCAAAGGGACCGTCCTTGGCAATGAATTACCTACCTATTTTAGCTTCTACCTGCAGTTGTAGTGATTGCTTGATATCCAAGTGTGTACTTACTTTCGACATCTTGGTCTAGAATCCAAAGGGCACTAGATCCCCAATCCTCGTTTTCCCATCGTAGCACCGGCAGATCTTACGGAATCTTAGTCCAATTCAAACACAATGTATAGTAGTCGCGGTTATTGTTTCTATCGCGTCATACGAGTGCCGCGCCGTGCCGCGGCGGAGGCCCGATCAATACTAGCGCGCGGTTGTTGGTGGTTGGCGCTGGCAGCCGGCGGATGAGGCAAAAAAAGTACGTGCGCCTTCGACGTGCGCGCGCAATTTGTTGACTGACGCCGCGCATGTGTAGCAAAGCAAGCAAACAGAGAACAACGACGGGCTTATTTCATTATCATGTATTATGATGATAAAGTTACATGACCTACTAAAAGTACCTATCGTTAACTACTGTTACGGTACATTTTGAGATAGCTACTGAAGTAGGTATACCTACTAAAGTAAATAAAAATAGCTGAAAATTATTCAAGGCGTGTACCTAGGAAGAACCTTTAGGTAAGACCAAATAAATGAGAAAATTGGAAAGTCCTTCTCTCTCCCGGTGAACTATTTTATTTACGAAAAGATCAGTCATAAGTACTGTTTACCCCACTGCACTGGTTCACCCCTTGATATATTTTCAGCATTTACATACTATCTAGCAGATACAATCGGCTGCATCTCGAGCTAGAAAATCCACCCCGTTTCAGGTCAGGGATCAACCTAAACCGGTTTTTCTTAGTATTGGTAGATCCATACAGGTGGATTTGCTGGCGATTATAATTAGCCTTTTGGTAAATAGGTCAAATGTATCTACGAGGCAAAGCAAAAGTAACAAAATCCTTTGGATTATATTAACAGCTAAGCGTAGAGAACCCGCAATGCATTAAAACCTTTTTGTTAATTTTAATTTTTCATAAGATCCCAATAGCCTAGAAGCCCAAGCATACAAATGTCAATAAAAAAATACTGTCACCATGACGTTGGACTGACGTCGTTTAAAGTGTGACCATTTGTAGCAGATTTCTGCTATATAATATTTAATTTTTGGACTATAGTAGATTCCAAAGATTAAGTTTAACGGGTTATGCATTATAGGATAGCAAAAAGAACGAAGATTATGTACTAAAGAACCAGGTTCATCACTTAATTTGAGATATCAATTGAGACTTCACAAATAGTTTGATTTTTTTTAAACCAGTGACAGTATAATTTGGCAGAAAAATATGCAGATTTGTTGCCAGTCTCGGACAAATTCCCCGTTTTTGGGCTGGTATCCCTTGTTCGAAATCAAAACATAAACAGATGGTGAAAGTTAACATATTTTTGCGATAAAATCGTGAAAAAATAGAGTTTTTCCATGAGTAAACGAGATTAAAGTGTGCAAAACGAAGATGCAGTCCCAAAAAGTGATAATGTCGCTATCTTCGCTTACAATTGAGGATGCATTTGCCATCATAAGAGGCAAGAAGAAAATGGACAGAGATGCAGTTCTACCATTCGTATTATTGCCTGTTCTGCTTCTAATTGGCACCATATCTCTATCGGTTACGATAGTTGTGATGGTTGTCACAGCCATGGGCACCTTGTACGTTATAACGAGACCAAGGGAAAAGAACAGGTAAACTTACAATTTTCCAGTATTTGTACCTTACTGCCAGCTCCGCATGGTCACAGTCGTGAATTAATGTGTACCTATAATTTACATGTGTTTATAATTTGAATTGTAGCGCTGCTCTTAATCTAACAGTTGAAAATGGAGGCATTTTAAGATATTTTTACATTAATTTCTAATTATTAAATTATAATAGGTACTTTATCCATCTTTTCAGATCCCCATTCTTTTTCTCATGGACAATATGTTCAATACTTACCATGTATTTGGTATACCAGTTATTTGTATTGAAGTTACTTCAAGTAACGGTACTGGAAAATATAGTAACACTGGTATTAGTTTTATGTACATTGTACTTCTTCTATAAAATGAAGACTTGTACTGGATATTATAAGGAGAAAGAATACAGGTAAGAAAAAATATTTTTATATATTTTTTAATGAAAGTTTGTGCACAGCAGTCTAAAAAATCTTGTTAATTTCAGCCCAGTCCTCACTTCTGACTCTTATTACTGCCAGATTTGTCAAATTGAAGTCAATGAGAGGTTTTTCCACTCTATTTGGTAAGTCTTCTCAAAAGTCTTTCTTAAAGCCTCCTAATGGCATTGTTAACCACTCAAAATTACTCAATTCCATGACATATATATATTTCCTTCTTAAACATAGTGTAAATAAGTGTTGTATTTACACTTTCATTTTGTTTTCTAATCTGATTATTTGTTAATCATTTATCCTAAATTTGCTTCGTTTTCAGGTGGGACTGTTGTGTGTCGAAACCAAACTACATGTACTTCCTAGCTGGTCAGATATTTGCTTTGGTTACACTCCTGCATGGCACCAACTTGGGTCTGACATCTGTTTGCGATAATTCTGTGTACTATGGCAACATCCTATTACCAGACCAATGCAATCAAGTTTATAACCATGCTTTGCAGTAAGTTTTGTCTCCTAAAAGTGATTTTGAAATATAATTAACTTTTAACAGTAGGTATAGTAATTTTAAATCTTTGTTTCAGCTATGTTTTCGCTTTCGTGACATGCATCTATGGACTTGGATACACCCTAATTGTGATACTGGTGTTGCTCAAGCAAATATTCGTCTATATCCCAAAATTTACAGGTATGTCTACTGAAATATTAATTTATTTACTTAGCCAATTCATCTAAGCACAATCTTGTAATGTTTAAATCTTTTTTATTATTTACAGAAATGCATTGGAGAAAACGTGGTAATGTTCAAGTATGAAAACATTGAAACAAAGAGTTATGGCCAGCATTATGAAGAGACTGATTTATCTAAGTACCATGCGTGAGATCTGGGTTTATACAAGCCATCTTTACTGGAACTGAAGGCTCTACAAGTTAGCAGAGAATGTCCCATACAATTGTACAATAAAGGTTTGATATTTGTTCGAATTGCTTTTAATAGAATATGTGCCTGATTTTCAATTAAGAAATATAATGAACATAGCAGTATAGTTGTCACTGACTGGTTATTTTGTGTGCCTATCTGAATGACTAAAAAATTATAATAAGATTTATTTCCGAGAAAGACACTTTTATAAAATTCACATGTACTTCTCGAACAAGCAAAATTCGCAACCAGGGTTGCCAGATGCCAACGAGCACTAGAAAAATGGTTCGGATACAGAAAAGTATTATATCGGTTGGTGACAATAGTTATTAAACAATGATAATCTGCAAATAGGTAAATTACAAAAATTAACTTACTGACATGACATCATGAATTTCTTTTATTTAATGCTAAGTATTTAAAATATGTAAGTTTAATGTAAAGTTATTTAATTATTATGAAATTATTAATAAAACATTTGAATTTTTAAACTTACTCTTTTTGTGTGGTTTTGTAGAAAGGTTTTGTAGGTAGGTATCATACAAACTCATCGAGAAATGGTCATTTTGGTAAAGCAGAAAAAACTTATTTCATACTTTAGTTTTGATAAGACCATAGATAAGACATGTTTGTCTAAGGTTCTGACAGACATTTATAGTCTACATATTTAAGTTCATCTGTGAGACATTCAGTAAATGAAATGAGTAAATGTAAACAACACACTTATTTACGTAAACATTATTAACTAAAAAGGAAATGCTTGGTTTTACTAAGCTACTATTTGGATATCCCTTTAAATATCTTGATAAAGTTTTAGCCCAAGTGAAACGAAAGAAGAAATTCGTTATAAGTGCCGTTCATCCATTTATTATACTGCCAATTTTATTGTTGATCGGCACCATATCAGCTGCTGCCACTGGTGCTGTAGGAATTACCCTAGCTATAGGAAACATTTATGTTGCATCTAGGCGTAAAACCAGGTGAGTGTGATTGTTTCTTTCTAAAGAATAAAGGAACCATGCCAGGTAGCAATAGGAAGATAAAGCCTATGTTCATTGTAGCCAGGTTAGGCCTGGTCTTGATAACCTGGGTGTCCCTTATTCTCTAGGATACTTGCTGGAGATATCAAAGCGATTGTCCGAAATAAAAAAATATTTAAAAAGGTAACAATGTTAGTCCAGGTTTGTAAGTAGGGGTTTTAGATAGAATCCGCTTTCCGTTTGACCAACCGACCGATTAACAGATAAAAAGAGGACCACCATACCGTTAACAAATTTTATTTGCAGCCTTAAACACGTTTGAGTTTCAGGTCACAATTTTTCTATTACTGGACATTAAGCTCGATAATCACCATGTTTCTGGAGTTCCATATTTATGTCATGTCGTCAACGGCAGTGTCCATTGAAGAGATCACTGCCATCACGGTATTGGCTTTAGGTACATGCTACAGCTTTTTCAAGATGAAGACAATTGCTAGTGACCTGAAATATATCGCTGAGGAGTACAGGTAGATAACATGCATGATACCTAAGTAATTCAAGTAGCATATTGGTGTTTCGTAGTTGTCTAGAAATCCTTACAATTAACTGACTATAACTAACTCTGCTCGTATCATTTGCCTTGCCTCAATAACTTGAAATTGTTGGCACCTTCTAAATCACCTAATTATCTTCGTTTATTTTGCAGTCCTGATGTCGTCCTTGCACCAAATTTTAAATATTGTCGGATATGCAAAGTCATCGTCAGAGATAGATATTTTCATTCGATATGGTGGGTAACTTCGTGTGTTAGTCTCTCCCCGAGTGGCGCATTAAATTTTCCTATGCGCCCGGCGCGGCCTGGGCAACAGTCCGCGAGGACGGCAAGTCGGTAACGCAGACTGGATGATCCTTTCACCACTTGGTTTCACCACGATGACAACAACCAAAACCGATAAATGTAGCCAAATATTGGGCAAATAAAATTTAGTTGTTGTCAATCGATTCGATGAGGAAGTTTAAATATTCGGTCAGTTTAGTGGAATTAACATTTGTTCGCAACTACATCAGTACCGACTGCAAATAGTTAAATTTCAAACAGCGGCTAGAACCATACCTGTAAAAAACAGCCTTGAAAATAAGTAAGGTACTTAGAAGCAGCGATGCTAGTAGTGAGTGACTACAGTGACTTGAACCCGGGACCATGGGGAACCGTCGCACTTCTCAGCCAAATGAGCTACGGGCGCCTGGCTGACCGTGATGAATTTTCAACCTCTTGATGCTCGTCTCGAAGCGACGATTTTCTTATTTCCCGTCGACCGTTCTTACGGATGAGAGACGGTGTGGGGGGAGTTACCCAAGATGTCAGTAGGTTGAAGGTGGTGTAGCGGGGAAGGGAAACGCGTGCAACCGCGCCGGGCGTCTCATTCGAATGACCTCGCCTCCTCCACCGTCTGTACCCCACGGGACGGTCGCGCTCGAAGTTGTTGTGCTAGATTTTAACTCGTGTTTTAGGTGGGATTGCTGTATATCGAAACCAAACTATTTCCACTTTCTCTGGGGACAAATGTTCGCACTAGTTACTATTATGTACGGCATCAACTTGAGCTTGCGAACTCTTTGTGATAATACACAAATAATAAAGAACGTTTTACTGCCAATGATGTGCCATGATGTCTATGAGATGGATGTGACGTAAGCTGTATAATCTTCTCCTTTCGAGTGGGACACCAAGTCGTCCAACGACCCAATGAACTCCGATGTCAGCGTTATTCAACCGCCTACTACTAGTTACAGGCCTCTGACATGGTTAAGTAAAGTAACGACTATACGGGGTGTTAGGGACGGTGTAACGAAAACTTTGCAGGCATGATCAGACCATCAAACTGAACAACTTTTACTATGGAGCCAATGGTGGGAAACGAAAAAAAAATTCCGACCTCCCATACAAAGTCAGTCAGCTGATCGTGAATTTTGTATGGGAGGTCGGAATTTTTTTTTCGTTTCCCACCATTGGCTCCATAGTAAAAGTTGTTCAGTTTGATGGTCTGATCATGCCTGCAAAGTTTTCGGTACACCGTCCCTAACACCCTGTATAATAAGAAAATTGACCCGATGAACTCCGATGTCAGAGTTATTCAACCGCCTACTACTAGTTTCAGGTCTCTGACATGGTTAAGTATAATAACGACTATAATAAGAAACTTATAAAACAAAACTTAGGTTTGATGAAAAATAAAGGTAATCATGAAACTGACCAACTTAAATAAAGCGACAAACATTAGAACAGTATCTACGTATTCTCGTAGCAGTGTCGTAGTCGTAACGTAGCGCGTAGGTTTTCGCTCGTATCCGTTGCACATTTTTTATAATTACCTTTTAAATAGGTACCAATCATACCTACTTATTTTTAGTTAGCAAACCTGCAAATCCAGCACAATAATAATTATAAAAAAACTGATTTAAACCCTACAAAAACTTTTACTAATTTAAGGGCTTCATTTATTGTCTAATATTCTACGGATTTAAAACCGATCTGCATCTCATGGTTTTATTTATCCAGATGACCTGCCTATAATAGGTTTAAGTTTTTAACTTCAAACATTTTTCGTGGTAGTCGCCTCGTAGCAACGCCGTCGTAGCTCCATAGTGCGGGCGTAGCGTAGAAGTTATTTTATAGGCATCTGCTTAAAATAGTAGGTACTTACTTTTTATTTATTTTTACTAACTAGTGAATCTGTAAAACTCAAAAACCAAATGGCATATGAATAACAAGTTTTTTTTTTAAATGATAATTCTTCCTAGGTACTCACTGCCTTTCGTAACAGCGATGTATGGTCTTGGATATTCATTTATTATAATAGTGGTCTTACTTCGTCAAATCTCCTACTTCCCTATACATGCAGGTTGGTAAACATTATTCTTATCCCGTTGAAAAAAATGTCATAAAGCGTAGCTCTTTGCTACGGCTACGGAAACGTAGCAATAGCAAACAGCTATACGACGACGCAAATCAATAGTTAGTATAGTCAAGGTAGGTTTGACGTGGTTATGTAACTACCGTCATCTCGGCTGATCAACGTAACAATCTTTCTTACGAAAGAATGCAAAGTCCTGACCAAACTAGGAACAATGTATATTAATTTACCTCCTTTAGAGTAATCGCTAGTCATCATCTTCCTGCCCATATCCCAATTACTTGGGGTCGGCGCAACACGTTCTGTTGAACACAAAATCGTGTTGCAAAGGATTTGGCTTAATTTTACGACCGGCCGCCTACCAGACGTCAACCCTCCTTGGGAGTAATCGCTAGTCTTATTTTATTAGTTATTTTATTACATACTGTTTAACTTAAAGAGTATTCTTTGTTTTGCAGTAACACAGCTGAAGAAGAGTCATAAAGTGATGCATGTTTAATACGAGTACCTACCTAAATGCAGGTAGGTACTTCAACCACATTCTACATACCTACATAAATATGTAAATTTTTTACAGACTTAAATAATAAATAAAAGTACTATGAGATGAATTTTATTTTTACTGAAACGTGCAGTAGTACCTATTAATCTCCTAATTAAAGAACCGTGCGCTTATAAAACTCAAAAGCCACTTAAAAACTAAAACGTCGCGTTTAACAAAACCACAAACTTTTACCAACAAAAAGGATCCACTGCACTGCATACAGCACATAATTACAGGTAGGTTAGTATACAAATAAGTCCGAATTGAAATAGCCCTCATCAGTCCTCAGGGGGAGCGTAGTCGGGAACAACCTGGAGCACCTTCTCCCGCCATCTTGCTTTTCTCACTTCCTGTTCCCTTTTCAATGCGTTCAGAGCAGGCAACGTTCGCCAGCAGCAAAAAGTCCGAAACAGCAGATTGCTGAAATATTAAATAGTTTTAACTTGTAGATTATGATTAGCCATCTACAACACCTTCGAAAGATGTCACCCTAAAAGAATTCTACAGACTTCTCGTTAAAACGCTTCTGGCTCTTACAGAACCTACACAATTACACAAACTTTCAACTACATGATAATTTCGATCCGTCCGGACGACTTTGCTATTTTCGTTCCTCTTGTCTCTTTTATAACCTGCAATTTTCTTACTTGCTTTGATGCAAAAAAAACTCTGTTGTCGACTATGTTTATTGATTGAATGTCTTATTTAACCTCTAAATAAGATAACTGTCCAAATATAGAGGCAGGGTCAACCATAAGAGTAGTTCAAAATCACAGGTCTAGTAGGTTAGAATTCCTATACAAAAAAATTTTGGGAGTTCCCGTGCGTGTTCCAGGTCGGTTCCGCTTTGGAAACTAATCTTTAGGCTATTCTTTACCTATGCCGAACCGGGACTTGGCTGGCCTACTTACAAAAAAAAAATGGCAACGGTTTCAAAATTTTTTCACTGGGCAAAATTTTGTTATTTTGTAATAATTCAAAAATGGTAAGAGCTACAAATAACTATTGTATGGAAGATATGTTAAGCGTAAATTTCTGCATATGAATGTTATCAATAACTTTTTCATAATCCAATAGTTTGCGAGAAAAACGTAGCACAACATGGCAGTTTTTGCTGAAAACTCACAAATTAGAAAGTATAAAGTAAGTAGTGAAGTTGGGGATTAAGAGTCACTCGCTGTGTGGGTAGACCATGCTACAATATCCTGCCTGATATTTAGTAACAAGCTTTCCGCCCAGCGGTTTTACCCGCTGATATATTTTGAAGTAAACAAGTTAATTTTATACAAATTTTCGTCCTCTGTCTTACCTTCTTAGGTGATGAATTTTTTGGAATCCTTTCAAGATTATTCAAATAACCTCTGTGCAAAATTTCAGGGTCCTAGGTCCAGTAGTATTGCCTGTGCGTGGTATACAATTTGTATGAAAAAAGTAGAGTTTGTTCGTTGTTGCCACATTTTGTTCTTTTTTGCTATCCTAACAGGACCTTGGGTCAGAACTATTAAAGAACAGCCTCAAGGGATTGCAAAAAAATTAAAATGTGGCAACTACGAACAAATTTAATATTTTTTTTACAAATTGTAAATCTATGCACAGGCAATACCACTGGACCTAGGTTCTTGAAATTTTGCGCAGAGGTTATTTTGGTTGGGTGAATTAACACCAGGAAAGGAATTTAAGAAAATCATCTCATAAGGTGGTAAAACTCAGGGTGTAAATTGGCAAAAATTTGCTTGTTTACTTGAAATTATATTAGCAGGTAAAACCTCTGGGCAGAAAGCTTGTTACTAAGTATCAGTCAGGATACCGTAGCAAGGTCTACCCACACAGTAAGTAATTCTTAATCCCCAACTTCACTACTTAATTCATATTTTAGATTTGGTGAGTTTTTAGAAAAAACTGCCTTGTATTAAAGCGTTTTTTTCGCAAACTATTAGATTATCAAAAAAGTTATTAGAGCAAGGTTGTGCAGAAATTTACGCGTAACATTTCTGCTATACAATGTTCATTTATAGCACTTACCAGTTTTGAGTTATTACAAAATAACAAAATTTTGGCCAATAAAAAAAGTTTGAAATGGCTGCCATTTTTTTTTTGTAAGTATGCTAGCAAGGCCCCGGCTCGGAATAGCTAAAGAATAGCCTAAAGATTCGTTTCCAAGGCGGGGCCAAACTCGGGAAAAAACGGGAACTCTCACTTAAGCGATCTTACCTACTAGTCAGGAAAAAAATAATTTACCTAGGTATCGTTTGAATATTTAGACCTACCTGTTGTGATACGACGTTGCCATCTGGAGCTTCATTTCGTTTTCTTGTTTCACTACTTCGATGGCTGCTCGAAACTTTCTGAATACTAAATTCGTGACAAACAAGTCGTAGTAATCGTCTGCAACTTGTTTCTTTATTACCAAGTTGTGGTGAACCTGAAACATATCACACCCAATTTGCTACCTATATGTTTACTAAATTTCAACAATATTCAATAGTTAGTACAAAAATGATTTGATCTTTATCTTTTTCAGATAAGTACCTTTTTGAAGCAGTCAAGAGCTTTTCTCAATATCTTCTTCCTGTAAAAATCTTCCGCTTTAAAGTTTCTTTCATACCACATATCTTCAGTATACCACATCCAATTGAGGAACACGTTCTTTTTAAGTTGGAATTTGTAGTGGGCCTTCGCTTTTTCTATATTATCCCTTTTTATTTCTATCAAGATTCTGAATGGTCGTATGCCATATTTCGCTTTTAAAGTTTTCTCATAATGTAGCTCCGCCATAACATTGAGAGCTCTGATTCGTTCTGCGTGTTGTTTCTTTCGGATATTCTCAATTTTCTCTTTCTTGCGTTTCTCTTTTAATTCGTTCATCCTTTTGATTTTTTCGTCTTTATCCATTTGTGCTCTAGCCAACTCCTCCTAAGTGAAATCGAAAATATTAACTACCATTATCTTCCGGATGAAAAAAAATATTGAACATAAGTAGTTATTCTCCAAGCTTACCTGCTGCTTCAATCGTATACGCTCTTCTTCCATTTGCTGTCTCCTTTCACGTATCATAGCATGTTTTTCCTCTCGTTCTCGTGCTCTCTTTTCCATTCTTTGCAAAAACTGTGGAACTTTCAAGCAATGGAGTACTAATGCAGGTTCTGAAACATGGAAAATATTTTAGACAACTGAATAGTTTGTTTAAATACATCTACCTATAGTAGGCAAGATCGCTTAAATGAGAGTTCCCGCGCGTGTAAAAGTTTGGCCCCGCCTTGGAAACGAATCTTTAGGCTATTCTTTAGCTATTTCGAGCCGGGGCCTTGCTAGCATACTTACAAAAAAAAAATGGCAGCCATTTCAAACTTTTTTTATTGGCCAAAATTTTGTTATTTTGTAATAACTCAAAACTGGTAAGTGCTATAAATGAACATTGTATAGAAGAAATGTTACGCGTAAATTTCTGCACAACCTTGCTCTAATAACTTTTTGATAATCTAATAGTTTGCGAAAAACGCTTTAATACATGGCAGTTTTTCTAAAACTCACCAAATCTAAAATATGAATTAAGTAGTGAAGTTGGGGATTAAGAATTACTTACTGTGTGGGTAGACCTTGCTACAGTATCCTGACTGATATTTAGTAATAAGCTCTCTGCCCAGAGGTTTTACCCGCTAATATATTTTCAAGTAAACAAGCCAATTTTTGCCAATTTACACCCTCAGTTTTACCACCTTATGAGATGATTTTCTTAAATTCCTTTCCTGGTGTTAATTCACCCAACCAAAATAACCTCTGCGCAAAATATCAATAACCTAGGTCCAGTGGTATTGCCTGTGCATAGATTTATAATTTGTAAAAAAATATTAAATTTGTTCGTAGTTGCCACATTTTTATTTTTTTGCAATCCCTTGAGGCTGTTCTTTAATAGTTCTGACCCAAGGTCCTGTTAGGATAGCAAAAAGAACAAAATGTGGCAACAACGAACAAACTCTACTTTTTCATACAAATTGTATGCCACGCACAGGCAATACTACTGGACCTAGGACCTGAAATTTTGCACAGAAGTTATTTGAATAATCTTAATTAATATCAAGAGAGGATTCCAAAAAATTCATCACCTAAAGTGGTAAAACAGAGGACGAAAATTTGTATAAAATTAACTTGTTTACTTCAAAATATATCAGCGGGTAAAACCGCTGGGCGGAAAGCTTGTTACTAAATATCAGGCAGGATATTGTAGCATGGTCTACCTACACAGCGAGTGACTCTTAATCCCCAACTTCACTACTTACTTTATACTTTCGAATTTGTGAGTTTTCAGCAAAACTGCCATGTTGTGCTACGTTTTTCTCAAACTATTGGATTATGAAAAGTTATTGATAACATTCATATGCAGAAATTTACGCTTAACATATCTTCCATACAATAGTTATTTGTAGCTCTTACCATTTTTGAATTATTACAAAATAACAAAATTTTGCCCAATGAAAAAATTTTGAAACGGTTGCCATTTTTTTTTGTAAGTAGGCCAGCAAAGCTCCGGCTCGGCATAGGTAAAGAAAAGCCTAAAGATTAGTTTCCAAAGCGGAACCGACCTGAAACACGCACGGGAACTCCCAAATTTTTTTTGTATAGAAATTCTAACCTACTACTATGATTGTTACAACAAGTGTTACTTACCTTCAATTTCAAGCTTGAGCTCGCTGGTTAAGGATTTAATTTTTGGTTTCAGTTGCCTGTCCATGTCATAGTAAGTCTTACGAACTTCTTCCCTCATTGCATCTATGGATAATTTAGAAGCTTCTACGATTCTGTTATATTTTAGTTCCTCTATTATTCTATTCTGCTCTTCTAATTTTGCTTTCTGGAGAGCAATGATGTGTTTTTGCATCTGATATCTGTAATTAATAATAACATTTTTCATTTTATCTACATATATGTACTTGATAATATCTGAAAAGAAGGCAAGTGCATACAAACTGTCTCGCCTATTATTTACTTACTTACCTGTGGCGATATCTGTTATAATCGCGTGCAAGTGTTTTTGCTTTATTGACTGGAGTTCCTGATGTATCGCTTCCACTTGCTTTCCTCTTAGATAATTTTTCAAAAAATGAGTTTAATGTTTGCTCTCTCTGTTGAGCAATAATTTGCTTCTTTTTCAACACGTATTCTTTCCATTTCGATAAATACTTCATCATTAATACTTTCTGTCTTTCGTTAATTTCTATTCTCATCGGAACAATGCTCAAGAAATCATAAACATGTTCTTTTCCTTCCTTGTTGTTTTGGTTTACTGTATCAGTAAAATTATTACAATTGACTCTTGATGCATAATTTTCGTTGTTTTCTTTATTTGAACCAGATGCATCGTTTTCTTTGACATCATTTTCAGTTTGAGGTGATATAGCTAACATTATCAATAAAGATTGCAAATCATTAACTTCTTTTTCAATCCCTTGACGCGTGGAAGTTACTTCAACTGCAGTATCATATTCTTTGGCGTCGTGTTCGTGTTCGACACTTATTTCATCGACTTCGTTGCTTACAATTTCTTCAACTTTATCTTCATCTACAAGACTAGGTTCAACCAACGTGCATTCGACTCGTAGCACATCCTCAAATACGGTTTCTTCGTCATTATTACCAGGGACGTTAGAAACTTCATTATTTTTGTGGTCTTCCTTTATGTTGTTCTTCAAATCCTTATTTGGCTTATTCTTTAATTTAAACGTGGCATCATTTTGTATAGTCAAATTCATGTTGCATATGTTTTGCAAATAATTCTCTTCGTCATGCGCCAAGGCTTCAAGTTCGTCATTGAAACCATTAATGAAATGCTCCGATTTTAATGTATCAACTGACTTCACAGCATTTTTTAACATGATTTGATTTTTCAAATTCATTGCTTGAAAACTATTTCGAATTTTCACTATTTCCTTTCCATTTTTATTGCTGCTATTCTTTGGGGGTTTCATTGTTTTCCTAAATAATAGGTTCATTAATTTATAGTAGATAGTTCCATACAGTATTGTTCAGGTTATAAATAAGTAAATACTTAACATAAACTTACCTATGCAAACTATTTTTCAATCCTGGATGTAAATGTGTGTCTTTAACCTGCAAAAAATAAATGAAAATAAAAATATTCTATATTAGGATTTTGGGATTTTAATGCACTCTCAGTGCTATATTATTCTCACAAGTGAAAATTCTATATTACAAGTTATCTACTATTTATTTCAAATGAATAGAATTAATCTAATCTATTGATTCCTTAGACTTACCATCGCGCTTCTTACTTGCATGCGGAGAAGCACATTGTTGGGAGTAAAATCTGGCGCGAGTTTCTCCAAATCCTTCTCATCGAAAATGTTTTTATTGAGTATTTCCTCCATAATAATAATAAATTATGTTCTTTGCTTGCATTTTTGTCCTTTATCAACGCGTATGGCAATTTACAAACATGCCTCAAACGCATACCTACCTCAAAGCAAAAATATTTACAAGCAGGCAAGTTAGGTATCATAAAAATACCTAAAGCCTAAAATATGCTAACTTAACTGGGTAAAACCAACTAGATGGGTAAAACCTAGAAGTAAATCACTAGATAAACAACACAGTTGATTATTTTAATTTTACTCCCTGCGGTTTGACAATTATTTCTAACATAAAGATGTGCAATAAAGTTAAATCGATACCGTGAAACCATAGCAATACAAACGCGGTCTTGAAAGGTGTTTGAAAGCAACCATAAAGTTACGATGGCAACGGGCGAAGAACGGGGCTGAAGCTCAATGGGCTGAGGCAATGGGTCATATGGGGCCATCCGAAAATGCCTTAGGAAAATGCGCGTTGCTCGAAGCCTTCAATTTCAATTTCAATCGTTTATTGCATAAAGTCAATATACATAGACCTGTGGTGTACATCCTTCTTGGTGTAATCCTGGCTGGATGTACACCCACGACGTCATTGCCGTGACGTCACGGTTTTGAATTTCAATTCTTATTCGATGTTCTGATTATGGATTGATATGACTATCGCTCTTGGAGTAACATGGTTTTGATGTTGTACCGATTGTATTATAATTTTGTGGCACTAAATATAACTGTTGAAAAAGCCTTCTGGAGTTTAACTGGCCGCTGCCATAGCGGCCTCATAGAAAGCGGATTCGGATCATCCAATCCGTTTTATTGGTGACCTTCTTCGCGACCGAGTGCGGTCCGTAGCTACGACCGCATCGGCCCCTGGACACGACTTCGGAGGCCTGCATTCGTTTCTTCGGTGGCGCATCAGTGAGGAGATTGCCACGTCGTCGTGCGTCGTGCGGCAAAGCAGCGTTTCCTGTGCGTGCCGCCGCCGTTGCCGGATAAGCGCGCGGTGCCTTTACAAGGGGCTGGCAGGCGGTTACAATATCTTCGCAGCGCTCGCCGCCGTGCCCGCCGTCGTCGTCGTTTCGCTGCTGCGGCCGCCGTCGTCGCGCCCGCCGACGCCGCCGCTCCCGTGTGCTGCGTCGCGGCCCTTGTGCGTCGAACGAAACATTTCGCGTGTGCTTGGACATTTTTGTTTCATAATAATTATCTTGTGTGAAGTGTGAGATTTATAAGTTGTTTTTAGATTTTTTAAGTGCTACGTTTTGTATGTTGTATTTCTTTATAGGTTTATTTTATTGTTTACTTTTTCTCGTGTGTGTTTAGGGTGCATTCACGTAAGTTTCAAAATTTTTCACTAGTAAAACGTACTCTTTTGCTCGTCATCATCACATCACGTAGAATCATTCTCTTTAGTTCTTACATCTATAGGTATCATATCATTTTTTTCATCTCACTTCCTACCATTATTAACACGGTGTATATCTATCACAACCGTTGACCATCATGCCCAACGACAGCGACGATAGCGCTTCCGTAGCCGAACAGCTCGAGCAGCTTCAAAAAGAACTTACTGCTCTCTCTGTTCATTTACAAAAGGCCGAGACAGAGAATTTCACCCTGCGCCAGCGCCTGGGGGAACAAAATGCTTCAGAGCCCAAGCAGGTGCCGCCTAGCCAACCGCAACTACAACAGGTATGTAGGGTTAGTCCTAAAGTTCCTCCATTTTGGCACCAGCGTCCCGACATGTGGTTCGCGCATGTAGAGACACAGTTCCGTTTAGCTGGCATTACAAGTGATCAAACCATGTTTGACCATGTTATTAGTCAACTTGATTTTAAGATCATGACAGAGATCGAGGACATTATTATCAAGCCGCCGAAGGATGGAAAATTCGAATTCCTTAAAAAGGAATTGATTCGAAGGTTGTCGCAGTCCGAGGTGGAGCGTGTTAGACTGTTACTCAGCGAGGAAGAATTGGGTGACAGGAAGCCTTCGCAGTTTCTGCGCAGTCTGCGCTCCCTTGCTGGCGTCACTCTGCAGGATGACGGCATATTGCGGCAACTCTTTATGCGTCGCCTCCCGGAGCATCTCCAGGCCATTCTTGCTGCTAGTGCCGACCCGCTCGACGACATCGCTGCTCGTGCGGACAAGATCCTAGAGGTCGCTCCCGGCATCGCTGTATCGTCGCCTCGCCATTTCGTTCATGCTGTTGCCGCTCCAGGTAATGTCTCCGCCACCGCCGTGTCTGATCCTTTTGGCTTGCATGCTATTGCTTCACAGATGCAGCAATTGACCGCGAGTGTTGCTGCGCTTACTCGTGATCGTAGTCGTAGTCGCAGCCACGGTCGTAGCCGTAGTCGGAGTAAGCCGAGGAGCCGCGAGCAGACGCCTGCTGCTGGGAAATTGTGCTGGTACCACAAGACCTACCAAGACAAGGCTGCCAAGTGTCCTGGTAGCCCTTCTTGCTCTTGGTCGTCGAAAAACTAGCTAACCAGTCAGTCGCGGCGGCAACTGACTGTGCTACGTCTTCAGGCCGTCGTTTGTTTGTTACGGATAAGACATCTAAGGTTAGGTTTCTTATTGATACAGGGTCTGATCTTTGTTGTTATCCACGGAGGTTGCTAGGAGGTAGGTTTCCTTGCTCTAACTACGAGCTTAGCGCAGCCAATGGCAGTACAATCAAAACTTATGGTTCTGTACCTTTAAATCTGAATTTTGAGTTGCGGCGCGACTTTCGCTGGCAGTTTGTCGTAGCGGACGTTAGCACCCCTATCATAGGTTCAGATTTTCTAGCTCACTACAATCTACTGCCCGACTGCAGGAATAAACGTCTTCTTGACGCTGTCACTGGACTTTCCACTACCTGCTCTCTCGCTTCGATCGAGCAGCCTAGCATCAAAGCTATATCCGGCAGTTCCTCCAACAATTACTTTGCTAGTATTCTCTCTGAATTTCCGTCAATCACGAGGCCGCCGGGACTTCATCGGGAAATTAAGCATTCAACCGTCCATCACATTCAGACGACTGATGGGCCTCCCGTTTCTTGCCGTCCCCGTCGCCTAGCGCCTCAAAAGCTTCTTGTTGCTAAACGGGAATTTGACGCCATGCTTCAAAATGGCACAGCGCGAGCATCCAAGAGTTCTTGGGCCTCGCCTTTGCATCTCGTGCCTAAAAAGGATCAATCGTGGCGACCATGCGGTGATTACCGCGCGCTTAATGCACGGACTATACCTGATCGTTACCCGCTGCGTCATATTGGAGACTTCAGCCACAACATCGCTGGTTCAACAGTTTTCAGTACCCTCGACCTGGTGAAGGCTTACCAGCAAATTCCGGTCTACAGCGAGGATATCTGCAAAACCGCGATTACAACTCCTTTTGGCCTGTTCGAGTTTCCATATATGACGTTCGGGTTGCGGAATGCTGGACAGACTTTCCAGCGCTTCATTGATGAAGTCGTGAGGGATTTTGACTTTTGTTTTCCTTACGTTGATGACATTTTTGTCTACTCCCGAGACGAGGAGGAGCACGCCCGTCATTTGCGTCTTCTTTTCCAAAGATTGGCTGACTATGGCGTTGTTCTCAATCCTGCTAAGTGTGTCTTGGGGGTTAAGAAGGTTATCTTCCTTGGGTGCCATGTCTCAGCAGACGGTATCAAACCTCCAGCAGAGAGGATCACTGCGCTTCAGGAATATCCCTTGCCCCAGACCGTCCAAGGTCTTCGCAGATTCCTTGGCATGATTAATTATTACAGACGATTTTTGCCACGGGCGGCTGAAATGCAGGCGCCGTTGGTGAACGTCTTGGCTGACTCCAAACTCAAGGGTGCTAAGCCTGTGCCATGGACTCCTGAGCTGGAGCGCGCTTTCCACGCTTGCAAGGACAGTCTGGCGCAAGCGACTTTGTTGGCACACCCGCTTCCCAATGCTCAGCTTGGGTTATTTACGGACGCTTCAAGTACTCATGTCGGTGCATGCTTGCAGCAACGTGCAGGCACTGAATGGCAGCCCATTGCGTTTTTCAGCAAGAAGTTGACTGCACGCCAATCCTCCTGGCCGGCATATTACAGAGAGCTTTTGGCCGTGTATGAAGCTGTGCAGCATTTCCGCCATATTTTGGAGGCTCAGCATTGCACGATCTTCACGGACCATAAGCCGCTGCTGTACGCATTTTCTCAGCGCCGAGAACAATTGCCTCCCGTTCAGCTTAACCAGCTCTCTTTTATATCGCAATTCACGACAGATATTGCATACATAAAAGGTATGGATAACGTCGTGGCGGATGCTATGTCCAGAGTCGATGCCATATCGCTGGAGGATAACTACTCAGCATTAGCTCAATCACAAAGGAACGACGAGGAGCTTCAGCGTCTTATCCAAGATGGTAGCTCCAGTCTCAGGTTGGAAAACGTCACCTTGCCTGGTACTGACGTCACTATAGTTTGCGACATGTCAACCGGCAAGCCCCGTCCTTTCCTTACTATTCCTTTCCGTCGAAAATTCTTCGACAGACTTCATAACCTGAGTCATCCCGGCATTCGTGCAACTTCCAATCTGCTTACCAGTAGATTTGTCTGGCCCTCCATTCGAAAAGATGTTCGTTTTTGGGTTAAGTCTTGTGTTCCTTGCCAACGAAACAAAGTAACCAGGCATACCATGTCGCCGTTGGGCGATTTTATAGCGCCAGCTGGCCGTTTCAGGCACATCCACATTGACATTGTTGGTCCCCTTCCAGTCTGCGAGGGATACAGGTATCTGTTGACCATCGTGGATCGGTTTACCCGCTGGCCTGAAGCTTGGCCGATGCGTAGCATCACCGCTGAGGAGACGGCTGATACCTTGGTTTTTGGCTGGGTGTCGAGGTTTGGTGTTCCTTCCCGCATCACATCTGATCAAGGAAGACAGTTTGAGTCAGACCTATTTCGTAGACTCATGGTTCATCTAGGAACGGAGAAGCTGCGTACCACCAGCTACCATCCTTGTGCCAATGGAATGGTCGAGCGCCTTCATAGGACACTCAAGGCGTCTCTAATGTGTCGGAATGAGCCCTGGATCAAAGCTTTGCCAATCGTCCTTCTCGGCATGCGAGCAGCGCTGAAGGACGATCTCAAAGCATCTGCAGCCGAGCTGGTATATGGAGAGCCTTTACATCTTTCTGGTGAGTTGGTCGGTTCCCCATCTCCTGCACTATCCGCTGATCCAGTAGATTTCGTGTCACAGTTTCGAGCAGTCATGGCTGACCTGAGTCCTGTCCCCGCCTCACGACACGGCAGCAAAAATGTCTTTCTTTTCAAGGATCTCGACACGTGCTCACATGTGTTTCTTCGCATTGATTCCGTTAAACCGCCGCTAACGTCGCCGTATTCGGGACCTCATGCCGTAGTAAGTCGCACGGACAAGACTTTCACTATTATCGTCGGCAACAGGACAACGGTGGTGAGTATAGATCGTGTTAAACCAGCTTACATTGATACTCACTCATCTCAGTCATCTTCTCATTCTCCTGACATTCTGACTGACTCTACTCCTGCTGTTCCGACTCCATTAGTTTCTCAGTCTCATCCATCAAATTCAGCTCGCCAACCATCCTCCTTACCTCATTCGTACATTACCCGGTCAGGCAGAAGAGTACGTTTTGCCCAACCACTTGATTTATGATTTAGGCGCACGGAGGTGTGCAGCCAAGTTTTCTTTTCTTCGTGGGGGGGTGGTGTGGTGTACATCCTTCTTGGTGTAATCCTGGCTGGATGTACACCCACGACGTCATTGCCGTGACGTCACGGTTTTGAATTTCAATTCTTATTCGATGTTCTGATTATGGATTGATATGACTATCGCTCTTGGAGTAACATGGTTTTGATGTTGTACCGATTGTATTATAATTTTGTGGCACTAAATATAACTGTTGAAAAAGCCTTCTGGAGTTTAACTGGCCGCTGCCATAGCGGCCTCATAGAAAGCGGATTCGGATCATCCAATCCGTTTTAGACCATAATGTTCCTCCAAGCTCGAAGCAATGGCAAAAAGCTGAAAAACTAATGGATGAATGTAGGTAGGTACAGTCAGCAGCACGTCAACCTACCCTTCAAGGGTTCAACTCGTTGAACACTGGTTTTCCTTTGATTCCTGACGGGCCGGAATGGGATGGAAGATGCGTTGCTTGAAGCTAGGTGTATAGGAAATTTGGTTGTAGAAGGTGGATGACGATCATTATTAGGTACCTATTCATAATAGGTACCTACAAGTAGTAATAGAAAGGGTATAACAAGCCGAAAGGAGGTCAAGATATCAACAATAACGTTGCCATTTCGGATCCCCTTCTTTTTGAACCGGGTAGTAGGTAGGGACCCCCATTTCTCTCCCTGGATTTGGTCACTGGGTCACCGGTCCAGCGATTGATGCGCCCCCTTTTTTCCTTATTAGTTTTTGGTGTGGATACTAGTCTTTCTGCCGTTTGGGGTTCATTCGCGCCCAGGTATTGCCAGATATATGTATTTTTTCCTTAAGTCATGGATGTAGTCACGAGTAGGTACATCCATGCCATGAATGGACGGACTGTTTTTGGACTGACTGTTATACGAATCCGAACTGTGGTCCGAACCAGATGGTGCAAACATGATGATGCCGCTTTCTAAACTGTAAGTCCTTAAAAGTATAGATTAGGCGTATAATCCCGAAATGAGTTACCTACGGAAAATAAACAGTTTTAAAGATTAAAAAGTTACGCTTTTAACGCCAATAGATGGCGTTAGACCAAAAACACGGTAAATCAAAGGATTTTGTTGTGATTTACTTCTTAACTTATTTCTAATTTTATTTTTTTTAAGTAATGGGTAAGCATTTGTCCGCAATCACACCTGATGTTAAGTGACGATGCAGACGATGATGGAACATGCTCGCCTATTCACTCTCGCCTTGAAAAGGCCCAGGTTATAACGTTCCGGAAACAGATCCGCAGGCAGGGAGTTCCACTCCTTAGCAGTTCGCATTAAAAATGTAGAAGCGAAGCGCTTTGTGCGAATTTGCGGGATGTCTACGATATAAGGGTGGAATCCCAACCGGCGTCTCGTGCAACGGAGATGGAATGGTGACGGAGGTATCAGGTCATGGAGAGACTGTGCACACTCCCCGAAATGTATCCTGTAGAATACCGACAAGCAAGCTACTTTGCGACGGTGTTCGAGGCTCTGTAACTTTGCGTCAATTAGTGCCCTATCAGCGATGAGTTTCTTGGCGCGCTTCTCAATCGAGTCCAGGGCTGCCAGCTGGTATTTGGCAGACCCGATCCACAGGTGACAGCAATACTCCATGCAGGAACGGACTTGAGCTTGGTATAGTTGTAAAAGCTGTACTGGTGTGAAGTATCGCCTGACCTTCGAGAGAATTCCGAGTCTTTTTGCTGCAGTTGTGGCCAAAGACTCATCAATATATTGTCCAAAGTTCAGGTCAGATGAAAGTTTCATGCCAAGAAGCTCAAGATGGTCGGAAATTGGTACGGATACACCTCGGAAAGTCGGAGTCAGGTCGAAGGGACTCCGTTTAGTGGAGATTAGACATGCCAATGTTTTAGATGCATTAAACTTGACAAGATTTGCATCACCCCATTCGGATATTGCTTCAAGATTCAAGTTTAGGCGACTCACTAGGGCCTCTCGACAAGACTGAGTAGATTCATTGCTGGCCTTTGCACTGGACAGGTACCTATCAACAACCGTGCTGTCATCTGCATACCCAAAGGTGTCGGGCGTGAGCATATCGTTGATGTGCAGCAGAAATAGGGTTGCAGAAAGTACAGACCCTTGAGGGACGCCGGCATCAATAGCCTGTTCATCTGAAGAGCGTCCTTCTAGGACCACTCGTATTGACCGTCCACTCAAGAAATTGTTTCTACTCTACGATCCTGCGCAGTGCCCGAGAGACATACGAGTAGGTGATTTGATTGTCATGCGTGAACTAAATAATCGTTGTTAAAAAAGGCCTGTGCCTTTCTTTCAGTCAGTGCTGGGCAAAATGTAAATGATTAATTATTGCGATTACTTTTGTAATCTGTGACATTGCATGATTAATGATTAAAGAAAGTTATCTGTAATCATGATTATTATAAATGATTTTAAAAAGTAACATGTAATTATGATTATAGATTACTTTAAAAATCGTAATCATAATTACATATTACTTTTTAAAATCTTGTTAAAGTAAAAAAGTAAAAAAATTAATCTGTAATCATGATTACAGATTACTTTTAAAAGTCATTAATCTTAATCTAGATAAAATTATTATGATTATTTGACTGGGACTGGGATTATGATGATTTTGATTACAGTAAATTGTATCTATTTAAATTACACATAGGTAATCAACGTATCTATCATACCTACTTATAGTAGATTTCGATTTAGATACTTAGACGCGTTCATAATAGTTCACCAGGATCCCATTAACGATCCCAAAATGGTGGCTAAATCAAGTGCTATAAACCACCCTGTTTACCCGGTTTGAGAGATACTAACAAATATAACAACCTCCTTCTTTAACAGTTTTTATTAAAAAATATGTTCTGGCAATCCTAAAATATTACATTGACACTGGTCTCTATTCTACAGGTTAGCCATTAGATCCAATTCCTTATGCGCTACTAAAATCGCTAAGGCCAATTTGACATTTCTATAACCGTTTGCTATTCTACACGTAACTGTCAAATTCAAATGACAGCATTATAATCTCTAAAATACTTAAAATTAAGTGACAGCGCTAAACTTAGCTTTAGCCGATTAGTGCTATTCCACGGCGCACAAATTTAAGCATTTTAAAAATTTAAAACTGCTAAGATCGCTAATCTTAGCGGCCACTAAAAAGGTCCCTCTTAAAAATAATACTGTCAGAACATCTCAAAATGGGTGGGGTTTTGGAGTGATTTGTGTAATTATTGGTCACATCAAAAAGTTCAAGAGTGGAAAAAAGGTGATCGGGATTTAAAGTGTCACCGGGTAGGAAAGTTTAAGAGAGAAAACAATTTAATCGGGAGGTTTTAGAGTGTCACCCGGTAGTATAGCCGAAGAGTGGAAACAATTTGATAGGGAGGCTTTAGAGTGTCCCCGGGAAGTAAAGTTTAAGAGTGGCAACAGATTTAAAGGTAATCAGGCGCGGTCACAGGGGGGGGGTCATAGGGGTCATGACCCCCCCTGAAATCAAAGAATGAGCTTAAGCTTGTTTATTTTTTGATCATTCAAATCGAGCTACATATTAATGCAGTGTAGTTACGCTCTTTGCTTGTTTGTAGCGTGAAAAGTCGGGCTCGCTTCGCTCGCAATACGTACCTTTCAACCTGTTTTACATCTATTGCTAGTGTTGAGGCCTCTCACTTTTTACAACGCGAAAAGTTGAGCTCGCTTCGCTCGCTGTACATGTATCTTTTAGTCTGTTTTTTACTAGCGGCCAGTTTTTAAGCTCACATGGTTGTTTGTAGCGAAAAAGTCGAGCTCGCTTCGCTCGCAAATTCAAAAAATCTGCATCCGCCCGTGTTCAGTGTGTGACGTCATTATGACATTATGCCTTTGTACGCAGTCGGAAGTTTTTCTATAAATCTAAAGTGAGGATAAAAAAAACTGGTTCTAAGGTATTTCAGCCGCCATGACCCCCCCTGAAACTGAGGGCTGTGACCGCGCCTGAAGGTAATAGAGTGGCACCGGGTCAGAACGTTTTAAATTAGCACCTAGTCAGAATGTTCTAGAGTGGGGCCGGGTTGTTGGGTTCTTAAGTGGTGGAACCAAAGGTGGTACAGAAGGATTTTGAGTGTCACCGAAAATAAAAATATTTTTACCAGTTACAAATTTTTTCATTTATTACTTAAATTTATCTTTTTTTTAAAATTGCAACACTGAATTTAATAACGTCAAAATCAAATTATAGTCCTGTCAAAAACCTCTGTTTAATTTTCTAAAACTGGGCTTTCGTGGAATAGCACAACTTAAAATTGCTAATTTTAACCATTTTAACTTAGTGATTTTAACTTTAGAGATTTAAAATGGTCTCTATTCTACAGGTTAGCCATTTTAAATCTCTAAAGTTAAAATCACTAAGTTAAAATGGTTAAAATTAGCAATTTTAAGTTGTGCTATTCCACGAAAGCCCAGTTTTAGAAAATTAAACAGAGGTTTTGACAGGACTATAATTTGATTTTGACGTTATTAATAGTGTTGCAATTTAAAAAGATAAATTTTAGTAATAAATGAAAAATTTGTAACTGGTAAAATATTTTATTTTCGGTGACACTCAAATCTCTGCACCACCTTTGTTCCACCACTTCTTAACAACCGGCCTCACTCTAGAACATTCTGACTAGGTGCTATTTAAACACATTAAATCTGTTGCCACTCTTAAACTTTACTTCCGGGGACACTCTAAAGCCTCCTATCAATTGTTTCACTCTTCGGCTATACTACCGGGTGACACTTAAAACCTCCCGATTAAATTGTTTTCACTTAAACTTTCCTACCCGGACACTTTAAATCCCGATCACCTTTTTCACTCTTGAACTTTTGATGTGACCAATAATTACAAATCACTCCAAACCCCACCCATTTTGAGATGTTCTGACAGTATTATTTTTAAGAGGACCTTTTAGTGGCCGCTAAGATTAGCGATCTTAGTAGTTTTAAATTTTAAAATGCTTAAATTTGTGCGCCGTGGAATAGCACTAATCGGCTAAAGCTAAGTTTAGCGCTGTCACTTAATTTTAAGTATTTTAGAGATTATAATGCTGTCATTTGAATTTGACAGTTACGTGTAGAATAGATCCAATTCCTTGTGCGCTACTAAAATCGCTAAGGCCAATTTGACATTTCTATAACCGTTTGCTATTCTACACGTAACTGTCAAATTCAAATGACAGCATTATAATCTCTAAAATACTTAAAATTAAGTGACAGCGCTAAACTTAGCTTTAGCCGATTAGTGCTATTCCACGGCGCACAAATTTAAGCATTTTAAAATTTAAAACTGCTAAGATCGCTAATCTTAGCGGCCACTAAAAAGGTCCCTCTTAAAAATAATACTGTCAGAACATCTTAAAATGGGTGGGGTTTTGGAGTGATTTGTGTAATTATTGGTCATATCAGAAAGTTCAAGAGTGGAAAAAAGGTGATCGGGATTTAAAGTGTCACCGGGTAGGAAAGTTTAAGAGTGAAAACAATTTAATCGGGAGGTTTTAGAGTGTCACCCGGTAGTATAGCCGAAGAGTGGGAACAATTTGATAGGGAGGCTTTAGAGTGTCCCCGGGAAGTAAAGTTTAAGAGTGGCAACAGATTTAAAGGTAATAGAGTGGCACCGGGTCAGAACGTTTTAAATTAGCACCTAGTCAGAATGTTCTAGAGTGGGGCCGGGTTGTTAGGTTCTTAAGTGGTGGAACCAAAGGTGGTACAGAAGGATTTTGAGTGTCACCGAAAATAAAAATATTTTTACCAGTTACAGATTTTTTCATTTATTACTAAAATTTATCTTTTTTTTAAAATTGCAACACTGAATTTAATAACGTCAAAATCAAATTATAGGCCTGTCAAAAACCTCTGTTTAATTTTCTAAAACTGGGCTTTCGTGGAATAGCACAACTTAAAATTGCTAATTTTAACCATTTTAACTTAGTGATTTTAACTTTAGAGATTTAAAATGGCTAACCTGTAGAATAGAGACCAATAGCAAACGGTTATAGAAATGTCAAATTGGCCTTAGTGATTTTAGTAGCGCACAAGGAATTGGATCTTGCCAAAAAGACTCGTATCCAGGCTAGAAACTATTAAAAAATACATTGACATTTGTTGACTGGGGTTGCCAGATTGGGCGATTTATCGCCGATTGGGCTACTTGAGAGCCTCGTTGGGCGACAAGAAAACCCCTATCGGCGACCTGTCGCCGATTGGGCTATCTCTAAATTGTGTTGGGCGACTTTAAAAATTTCAATCTGTGCACAATTTGAGATAGCAAAATATGTGTTTGTTTATAAATTGAGCCTAAATAAACGTATTTATACACACTTTTCAGAATTATTTTTACGTAGCAAAAAATAAACGAACGATGTCCTGAACCGCCCTACCTATCAGCAAATAAAATGTTTCTTCAGTAAAAATGTGTTATAGTTTTGGAACTCAATAAAAAAATTGGGCGATTTGGGCTACTTTAGAAGAAAATCGACAAATCGCCCAAGATAAAAAAAATTGGGCGATTTGGGCTACTTCAGATTGCGCGATTGGGCGATTGAGACTCGCTGGCATCTGGCAACCCTGCTGACAACAGCAGCTCTGCAGCTGGGCTGATTTATTTTTATTTGGTTTTACGAAAACAAATAGTTTTACTATTCTTTTATAACATAAATGTATTTACCTCTTCACGATGTGTCTAGAAAAAAATATTTCTTCAAGGTTTCAATCAAATATATCTGCGTATTCACGTCATGTACAGTTCTCTTCGCCTTTTTCGGTTGTGTTTTTATTACAATGTATAAAGACTTCGAATTAGCTAATCATACACACTGTGATGTTCCTAACGTCTTCCCTTCCATATCGGCGTCAGTGGGCAGTTATGAGCCGCAGAAAACAATATGGAAAACCGCAATTTATCTCCAAGCCCCTTTTAGGTTCTTTCTAGTATACCTACGATCACAGTATTATCTAAATGTTGTAACACCTAGCTGTTACATTGTAGTAACGTTAGCAGTGATGTTGAATTTCATTGAAAACTTGGCACTGGTTGGTTTAACATATTGGCCGTCCACACTTTACTATTGTAAGTATGCCACTTAGTGCATTTCCTAAATGATATATTATCAGTTATACTTGTAATAGATGTGACATAAAAGGATAATTTCCTCCGGAGTCATGTCATGATAATTAAAAAAAGATTCTAATATGTATTGTTATTTTTTCCAGCACATCATGAATTTTGCTTCAAGACCTTCATTGCCACCTCTATACTATATATGTTGATTACGTACGTGATGCTGACCAGATGTCGAAAAAGGCCTAATCTTACTAATTCAGAAAAGAAATCACTGAAAATAAAATTAAGGGCTTTCGTAACAAATGTGGCATCATTTATATTTGTTGCATATTTCTTTCTTAGACACAATAGATTGTGTGAGCCATATGGTAAGTCATGTGCCCTATATATATAAGCAAAGTATAGTGTGCATATTTCCCCAATCCATAATATCAAGTATAAGCTATAGTTCCTTAAATACCTACATCAAATGTATAAGAAGTATAGAAGTTCAATAGTGTTGTCACTGTTGTTTTGCTACTGATGGATGAAGATGTTGAGTTCCTACTAGTGCCATCCTCTTCACACCCAGAAAGGCCCAGTCAATAATATCTTGCTCATAAATACTCTCGGCAAGTCCTCATTGTTTATATTATGAAAAATATTTCTTGTCAAGAAGAAAGACTTGATGTTTATTGTATTAATTATATTTTTTAAAACAACTAACTTGATACAAATATTCAGTTATCCTTCTATGAATATAAAATCTAATTATACATTTTTTGTTTCAGTGTACTCCATGTTTGCATTATCGGAGTATGTACTAGTAGTAAGCAATATAGCATTCCACTTAACAACACTTTATGATCGACAGTTTGAGTATATCTACATCACTAGTAGAGGACTAGCCATCGAAAGATAGATAAAGACAAGGATTGCAGAAAACTACCTACTTGTTGCTGTGACTTGTACAATATGATCAAAATATTTTAAGCTCTAAAAATATTGTTAAGATATCTCCATTTTCTATTGTTGTTGTGCTTCAACAGTACATTATTGGTTGGTGGGTTGATTGGAAGAAATCATTCTTTAGTATTAAGGCCGCCTTTGTTGTTCTTTATCTATATTTTTTATTCCTGTGAATTTTTTTCTTGTACTAAAAGCAGATTTTTTGTACAGTAGTAACCAAAGTTTATAAGTCTTATTTATATTAATTTATTTTTTACAAATATATTGTAAATGTGTATCATGTAAAATAGCACCATTTTTATTCCTGACTGACTACATCAGTACATCACAAAGTTGTTTTGTATTCACAAAATAATATTCCATTTTTTAGTTGTAATTGTTGACTATGTCACTTAACTAACTCTGTTAATTAAAATCCTGAATAAAACATTCTGAATTCAGTTCTTTTGTACATTAGCATTTTAGCTGATGTGGAGACTCCAAAAGTTTGATTTATATAAAAGCTCCAACTAAAATAATATAAATAGCAAAAAAAGGAAAACTTAGTCCTTATTAAAAAGGTTATAAACTTATTTTGTGTTAGAATAGAAATACAACAATAAACAATCCTTAAAATAAATAGTAGTGTCTTAAAGTAGGGAATGTGGATGATTTAAATTTTGAATTCATCACTCATTTTGTCTGCTATCATTTTCGCGATGGCCAGTGATGAGGTGGCTCCAGGAGAAGGAGCATTTCTGCAGTGCAGCACTCTGCTGCCAATAGCACCAGAACCAGGCTTCGAGTCAAACACAAAGTCTTCTATCAGTGTTCCTGAAAAAACCAATAGATAGTAAATATTAAGAAAATATGGATGTAAGAGACAGCTTTTGAGAAAACATTCAAAAAATATTTTTGACTTGTCATGGTAAATGCAGACAGCTGAACAGGATTTTGTATGAGAGGTCAAATTCATTTAAAACGTTTTTTATGGTAAGTTGTTCAGATTCATGGTCTAATTGCACCATTCAGTATTCAGAGAGCTTTCCCTTACACCCCATTTAAGCTTAACTGTTTCTCTTGCTATATCCAGTAAGATAAGATAAAAATCTTTGTACTCAACTGCCATACCCCAACAGACTTTCTGATACTTGTAGACTTATTTAGATAACTTACCATCCTTTGCCATAGCTTGAGCTCTGACACCACAGGGCCCTCTCTCCACATCAGCTGTTGTCAACTCTTGTACATACTTCTGGACCTGTAGAACTTGTAGGGGCATTATGGCAGATCTCAGCATTTCCTTCAATCCAAATCCCAGGTACTTTCCAGCCATTTGTCGGAAACCAGAGAAGCCCATTATGTCTTTCAGCTCTGCCATATTGACATCAGACCACCTGCAATACAATGAAAATAAAAATGTTTATAAGTGTCTGAAAATTAGGTATCAAGGGATACCTAGATTAGATAGAATTCTCAATTTTCTACTTTAGATAGAACCCTTATCTGGCACCTCCTACAAGGAAAGTGTAAAAGATGAGAGAAAGAAATTATAATTACCTGTAGCCTTCTTTACAAAATGCTAATATAGCATTTGGCCCAATGATTACTCTTCCATCTATCCTTGGAGTCAAATGTACTCCAAGGAATGGAAACCTGGGGTCAGGAACTGGGTAAATATTAGCTTTGACAAGGTCACTTTTACTTGGCACTAGATATAAATATTCACCCCTAAATGGAATGATCTTTGGCTCTTCTGGACAACCAGTCAACACAGCAACAGTATCTGAATGTAGACCACAACAAGTCAAAACATATTTGGCTTTGATACATTCATTTCTATTATTCATGATAGTGACTGGATATTCTGCATTTTCTCCTTCAATGAATTTCTTGACTTCAAAATTGAGGTAGGTTTTTCCACCTCGCTCCACAAAATCCTCAACATATGACTGGGTTACTAACCCCCAGTCAACAATCCCAGTGTTAGGAGACCATATAGCTTGTACACCTTTACTGCGAGGTTCAATTTCTCGCATTTCCTTTGTGTCTAGTAACTCCATGTCCTTAACTCCATTCTTTAGTCCTCTGTCATACAGGTCAAGCAGCCTTGGTACCTCAGCTCTTACAGAAGCTACAATCAATTTACCACACTTCAAATAGTTTAATTTCTTTTGATCAAAGTACTTGTAAGCGAGTTCCATGCCCTGGACACATAGCTTGGCCTTTAGGGAGCCTGGTTTGTAATAAATGCCAGCGTGGACCACACCGCTATTGTTGCCACTCTGATGAGCAGCAAACTTGTTCTCTTTTTCAACTATGGCGATTTTTAGCGAAGGGTGCCTTATCTTTAATTCTCTGGCTGAAGCAGCTCCTACGATTCCTCCTCCAATCACTGCTATGTCATACTCTGCATCCAAAGCCTGAGAAAATCTGAAAAATAAGACAAAGTTTGTAATGTAGATATTGCGGTATTGTATCATTTCATTAAGATTCCTCTACCTACATACATGATTAGAATACAATGCGGTTTTCTGAAGAGATTACTGTTAGTATTCATTCAGGGCTTACCTTCGTGACCCAATGTAAAGTGGAGCTAAATTACGGCTAAATCGAGTTGAGAGCGAGACCGCTGAAAGTCCCAGTTTGCTAATTGTAGTCATTATTCTCTTGTTTTGATAGCGTTAATAACTTAACAACACTGCCGTCTCTTTTCGATCTTGACGTTTAGATTTAATCAACTTATCTCGTTTAGCAAAGTACCTATCAGTTTACTTTATTTACTTAAAGATAACGCGAGTAAACAATCATTTGAAAAGCTGTTTTATTCAAAGATATTAAAAATATGATCGGAAGCACGCAAGAAGAAAGATCAACAACACACACGTTTTGACAGATCGATCAGCTGGTTAAAATAAGTGTGCGTTCAGTGTGCTTCTTCGTAATCTTTTCTCCCATGACCGTAAAACTGCTTATCTGCTTTGTGCTTGACTCAGTTTGACTTGACACCCACCAGTTTTTTGGTGACCATGTGTTCACTGACATGGATAGATATTGCCCCAGCCCCCAGCTCGTCCCTCAGATGCTTATATCCCTGGCGGGGTAGGTAGAGCGTAAACTGCTGTAAAAATGGCCATTTACACCACGTCTGACAAAAATGTGAGAGTCATTCAAAAGGCTGTGTATTACCCATTGTTACCCTGATTCGCCCTCAGCTCTACCTACTAGGAAGGAACTAGATAAATGAACAAAAAAAACCTATACATTAAAATTCGGTCGTCCCTGGTGACACCCGGTCTCATCAGACTCGGTAACACACGTTGGTGACATATTTGTGTCTCAGCCCAGGCCTGATTTATTACACTTTACACTATTGTGCATTGTGCACAATAGTAGTTTATGCAATTGCCTTATAATAAGAGGCTTTAGGATGTGAGTGTCTGTTTATCACACGAGGCGCAGCCGAGTGTGATAATAGTTTGACACGAGCATTCTAAAGCCTAATTACATAGTCTAATAAAACATGGTCTTTCCTTCCCAGAGAAACACAAGACAACGTCACTTAGTATTGCCACTTTATTTCAATAAAATACGTTATGGGGTAAATTCAATCTCAGAACAATGGGTTAAAATATTTCTTAATAATTTTATAATTTAGATTTACGTGTGTATTAACTTGAACTTTACAACAACACTTCAATTGTATTTATTAGTTAACAGTATCATAAATTATTTACAAAAAACATCATAAGTGTGGGTAATTCTGGTAACCCACAAGCATGATGACGTAGTCTTGTGTTGGTCACGTGGTTCACGAGTCTCGGAAAGAAATACCAGGCGGAGTATCTTATTATACCATGCCTAATTATATTGCAATTGCATACACTATTTTATCTACACTTTACAAGAAAAACTATGAAAAATAATTCATACCTCCGCACTTCACTATGGCGATTGCAAGCAATATCTACCAACAACTGAACGACTTTTATACATAAGTAACTTTTTAACTAAACGTTAAAATGGAAGCTCATAAAAACGGAACAACTTTTAAAATTAAAAAGCATTAATCGGTAAATTTTAATTCGGAAAATTATTTGAAGCAAAGATTTAATAATAAATAAGCAAGTGTCGTCCCATTCTTTGATTGTGTCGTGACAGGGTGCGCTCTTTGTGCAACAAAAATTGTGCGACGAAAAAAACGCGTCACGTTTTGTGCAGTAAATAATTGAAGACATTGACAAGAATGCTCGGGGTGCACAAATTTTAACGCGAATTCCCGTGTTGCACTTTTCTGTTGTGAATGTGGTTTATGCGACGTTTATTACGCAGGAAAAAATTGGCGACAAATAGAATGCAGCCCGAGAATCTGTGTCAAAAGTTACTGCTGACATGAAATATTTGTTGCATGTTTTCTACTGCGCAATCTTCATGCGGTCCGAAATTGTGCAACCCGAGAATTCATGCTAGCTGTCATTAGTTTTATTTTTAAATTTATTAGAGATGAACCATCATCGTTGATCATACAAATCGATAATCATATTTTAAATTAATGACGTGGATAGCGTGTCGTTTCTGGCACATCGCCGGCCGCTGCCGCGGCACGCTCGCTCCGCTCGCTCGGCTCGTGCGTTGTGGTCAAAGTTCTAACCTAACCTAACCTAACCTGGCGCTTTCCGCGCCAGGTTTGGTTAGGCTATACCTAACGGACCTATAATCGATTATGATTTCTCGACCACTAAGAGTTTTTGAGTACACCTCTAGTAAAGTTAAATGACATGACACTGAATTGCGGGTTGCATTTTTTGTGCTGCATTTTTCTGAAGCGCTTCGAGAAATGATGTTTCTCCAAAACATGAACTTTTTACTGCATTTTCCATGACGCCCTTTATTTCCTGCATGAATTTTGACGTCTATTCACCGAGCGCTTCAAGAAAATGCAGAAAAAAATAGGCGTCACAAAATATTCAGTCCGGGAATCCATGTCAGGATTACGTGATTTCCAGTACTGCATAATATTTGACGCGAATTATTTAGTGCACATTGTCTGTTGCGCATTGTGGCAGCCCTCGTGACATTTGTTTTTTTTTTATTATCTTACTGCTAAATGTCGATATCATAAAGTCAGAAAAAAGTACTTTATGACATCGACATTTTTTTTTAAAGGCTGAATGGCTGTAAAGCAGTTGCTTATACATTTGGTTTCGAATTTGTAATAGGAACATTATGTATGAAGTGTAGATAAAACATTTTATTTTATTTTTATCTTGTTCACACTTGAACGTACTCCTGTACGTTCCCGACACGCTATAATGCGCGGCTTTACTGTAATCGACATTGCATTGCCCACTATGACATTGCACGACAGTGGAATTTGAATCAAAACGAGATGCCGCCGTTAGACCACAAATTAGGAAGTGTCTATATAGCGGGGCGCCCCGCTCAATAGTCATTTAGGCTATTCACCGGGGCGCCCTGCTGAATAGCGCTTTGTCTCTGGATAGGCTATTGAGCGGGGCGCCCTGCTAAATAGCGCTTTGTCTGTGGTTTGGCTATTGACCGGGGTGCCGCTCCGCCGTTATTTCGACTCGTATCATACCTAATCATGGTAGGTATAAGTACAGGGCAGGTGTATCCACTTTGATTTGATTTAGTAAATCTATGTTGTTTTGTTTGACCTCGCTCGCATATACCTACTCATTTATCATTTATTTATTTATAAACTTACACTAACAGCTAAGAAGCCAAACATGTAAGCCTTAAACTCTAGATTACAGTTTTTTATTCTATTACAATACTACTCCTAGTGTAACATTACTCAAGATAATGTCCTGCAGATGCTAGGAATTTATTTTCAGTGGACGCGAGTATATCTATATTTGAAAGAATGATTATTTTGTTCATGAGTGTCAAGGCTTCTACCAGCGGAGTTACTGAAAGAGCCTTGGTTCGTCCATAACTTACGTGAAACATAGGCATTTCACGAGGACGTAAGTTATGAGTATGGTACGGGGGAACGTAAAACAGGATTTGCCCCAATAAAAATGGGTTACTTAAGTCACCTCGGATCAGTCTATAAAAATACTTTAACAGGGAAAGTTTTCGTCGTACTTCTTTCTAGTTAGACAGTAGGCATAAGCGAGCGAGGTCAAACAAAACAAACATAGATTTACTAAATCAAATCAAAGTGGGTACACTTGCCCTGTACCCACTTATACTTACCATGATAGCTACATACGAGTCGAAATAACGGCGGAGCGGCACCCCGGTCAATAGCCTATCCAGAGACAAAGCGCTATTTAGCAGGGCGCCCCGCTCAATAGAATATCCAAAAACAAAGTGCTATTCAGCAGGGCGCCCCGGTGAATAGCCTGAATGACTATCGAGCGGGGCGCCCCGCTATATAGACTTCTTCTTCTTCTTATTTAAGAGCTCACTGCTCTTGTCGGTGGAGTAACCGCCAGTTGTCTCTGTCTTGCGCCTTTTCCTTGACCTCCCTATACGACATGACCATTAATTTCTCCTTCACTTGGTCTAAATAACTCCTTCTTGGCCTTCCTCTCCCTCTCCTTCCTTCGATCTTGCCCTCAATAATAGTCCTGAATAATTGGTCATGTCGTATAAGATGTCCCAACATGATTCCTCTTCTTTTTTCTATTGTTTTTAGTAACGTTCTTTTTTCCTTCACAAGTTGGAGCACTTCTTCGTTGGTCTTTCTCTCTGTCCAGCTTATCCGTTCCATCCTACGCCAACACCACATTTCGAAGGCTTCTAACCGTTCCCTGTCTCTTTGTGTCATTGTCCAGGTTTCGCAGCCGTATAATGCTACGCTCCAGCCGTACACCTTGATCAGTTTTTTACGAGCATGTGATGAAATTCTGGCTTTTAGCAGTGTTTTCTTTCCGTTGAAAGCTTTCTTTGCCATAGCTATTCTTGCTTTTATATCTGGTGTACATCTGGAGTCGTTAGTAATTATGCTGCCTAGATATTTGAAGGTTTTGACCTCTTCTAGTGGCGTGTTATTTAGGCTGATCGGTCTATTTTGTTGTGGATGTTTAGATGTGACTAAGGTTTTGGATTTGTTGATGTTGATTTTTAGGCCATATTCACTGAATGTTTGATCCATAACAGTGATTAGTTTTTCTAGATCTATTGCACTATTCCCTATTGCAGCTATGTCGTCAGCGAATCTAATAAACTGAATGTTCTCCCCGTTAAATTTTACCCCCCCTGCTCCTGAATCTTTGATTTTGTTTATGGCCGTTTCGATAAAGATGTTAAATATGAGTGGTGAAAGTGGACATCCCTGCCTCACCCCCTGTCTAATCTTTGCTCTTCCTTCTTCTTCTCCTATGTGAATAACTGTTGTTTGTTGTTTGTAAAGTTCAAAAATTATTTTCCTGTCTCTATAGTCTACTCCTATATTTTTCAAAACTTCCATCATATTTCTCCAGTTTACCTTGTCAAAGGCCTTTTCCAAGTCTATGAAGGCAATATGTGTTTCCAACCCTAAGTCCAATCGGCGGTCCACTATTAATCGTAAAGCCAATATTGCCTCCCTAGTTCCTTTTCCCTCCCTAAAGCCGTATTGATCAGCTCCTATATAGCTCTCTGAAATTGGCTTTAGCCTGTTTTGTACTATTTTAATCAGGATTTTACTAGCTTGCGATATTAAACTCAGTGTCCGGTGTTCTTCACACTTCATAGTATTCGTCTTCTTAGGTAACGCCACTATCCTACTTTCCTGAAAGTCTTTGGGTATTCTACCTGATATATACATCTGCTGAATCATGCAAAAAATTTCGTCTGTCATGGAGTCGCATACAACGTATTTGATCATTTCTATTTGTATGTTGTCCGGTCCTATTGCTTTGCCATTTTGTATTTTGTTTATAGCTTTATCAAACTCTTCTCTAAGTATGTCTGGTCCAAGTTTATCTTTTTCTATATATTCTTCTTTTTCTATACAGTTTTCAGACATGCTAATTTGTGGGAAGTGCTATATAGACACTTCCCACAAATTAGGGAAACGGCTCGTTAGACTGTTACCGCACTACCAGTGACTACTATCACAACACTACACCCGGTACCTATAGCTATCTACAATGCCCGACGATGGCCCGACGGCACTGTAAGTGAGCGTAATCTTTTACATAGGTACATGTTTTGATTTTATAAATACACTGTTATACATTGTTGTGGTCGGCAATACATTGCCTGTCATCATTCTGTGCGTTATATTGTCGGACACTATTATTTGTGTCCGTCCGCCCGGTCGCTTGTGTCGGGATAAATAATATTATTACATCAAATATTTATTATTGTGATCCTGATCATTCTGACCGTGATCTAGATCTAGCTGGGCACTACTAGGAAGGCTGCAGGCATCTTGCCTGCAGGCAACAGCAGCTAAGACACAGTTTACTAGGAGTCCAGGTCCACAAACACAACACAAGTGGCACAGAATTTTTATGCTGGTGCTGACTTTGGTTGGAGCGGGAAAAAATAAATAAAAAATAAGTTCAACATGGCACAGTGCAAATTTATTTGGGAGTCTTTCAAAAAGAATATTTGCGAAGGCTTCTCGAATTTGCAGCAGGTATGTGTGCATTTGTTAAAGTCAAGTTTTCTGGAGAATTGTTACAAAGGTGTTAAATAATCCAATTTGACCATAATATGATGATGGAATGGTACCTCCAACCCCCCCATTGAATTGAGAACCTACTCAGTTTTATTGTTGTTTAATTAATTAAATAATTTTATTTTCAGCATGAGGAGTTAGTAGACATGACTCTGGTGGCAGAAGGGCATATTGTGAAAGTTCACAAAAGTTTGTTAGCCCTTGCAAGTCCATATCTGAAGGCAATCATACAGTCTGCACAATATCAACACCCTATTGTATTTCTTACCGTAAGTTTTTTATTGACTTACTACCATCTTGATACTGTGTCTCTTTGTTTACGGTTAGAGTATATCCTTCCAGTGCTATAGGAAAAAATCTAAAAAACTTAGAAGATTTTTTTTACACTTTAATTGTGTAGAAGGTTCTAAAACAATCACTTTTTGTTGGAAGCAATTTTGGGCTAGGCTAGATAGGACCCATCTAGGCCGAGTTTGTCCTTGAAGTTCTTGATCCATCCAAATTTTTTAAAGGTTTTTAGCATAAGCTTTGTACTGAGGCATTGGACTAAAAATTCTGATGACAAGTTGGTGCCGAAGTGGTGAGGAAAGGAACAACCTGACTACTTCCTTACATTTTCACATTTTATTTTTCTTATTACAGCACATAAGACACGAAATTCTTGGATACATTTTAGAGTATGTATACACTGGTGAAGTGGCATTACCCTGTGATGATATGGCTGAATTTATTGAGGCTTGTAAATCTCTGCATATTTCTGGAGCAAGGGACCTTATACCCCCTGCACAGGTAACATATTTCTGTTGCTTCTAATGCCAACTCTACTGAAAGAGTCCATCCTCATTAGTTCCACTAGCATGCCAGAAAAGTATCTGGAATCTGCCATGGCTTGAATCTGGCTTTCTTAGGATATCCGGCCACTTAGGAATTTGCATGCACTTGATAATAAAACAGTGGATTTGTTCCATCAAATGTTGAAAAACAATTCAATTTGTATATTTTTTTATTCTCTTACCTGGCCACGGTACAGCTACAGCAAAATGATGACCCAAAGAATCCCTGGTTTTGTGTATATAGACATTTAAAATCTAATTTAAGGTTTGTTTTGTTTCAGAAAAATAAAGTTGAAGATAGAAATAATGTAAAATTAAATAAAGAGCAAAATCCGCATAGCAAAGAGGAACACGGCGCTGCCGGCAGAAAAAGGAAAAGAATGCGGCTACAAGAAGAAAGGTACAACTGGGACATTATCTATATGTATAACTAAAACTTTACACAAAAACGTGTACCTACAATCCTACTTCCTACTAATATTATAAAGGCGGATGTTTGTGTGTGTGTTTGTTACGACATCACGCAAAAACGGCTGATTAGATTGACATGAAACTTAGTAGAAATATAAAAGGGTACCTGGAATAACACATAGGATACTTTTTACCACGGAAAAATGTCTCATTCCCACGGGATCACGCATTTTCCAATATTTTTGAAATAGGTGGCGTGACTGAGCCAACGCGTTTTAAACGTTTTCGCCGAAAACTAACAGCGACATCTCTTGGCGAATAATGCTTTTTTCCCCCGGAATAATAGGTTGCAGCGGGTGAAACCGCTGACGGACAGCTAGTGACAAATAATTTATAAATAATTACAGGTATATTGAAAGAGATGATTTAGAGGACTTGAATAAAGAAACCATTGAACAGACTGATGTTGAAAACTTTATACGGAATGTGAATGTAATAGCTCCTCCAGTAATACCAATCATTAACACCAATGTTTCAATGGTAAATAACTACAGGTTTAATGAAGAAGATGGCTCTGAAGACTTGAATAAACATAGTAGTCGACAAATTGATTTGACTAACGTTGGCAACTTTATACAGAATGTGGATGTAATACCACTGACGGATACCAATTTTTCCAATATAAGTCAACCCCAACAAGTTGAACCTGAAATAGCAGCAAAAGGCGTAGAATATTTAGGTTCAGAAAGAGAATGTGAACCAGAAAATGAAAAACCTGTAACAGATTTATTGAATTACAATGAGATGGACATTGATGATGAGGATTATGATGATGGTGAGGCTGTGACTTTTGAAAATGGCTCACAGCCGTTTGAAACCTTATCAAGTATGAACATGGACAATTCGGAATCTAAACCAAAGAATAATTACAGTATTAACATAGAAATGCCAAATGATAACAAAGGCCCACCAAAAATAACGATACAGGCAGGAATTCTAGATAACTTGCCTAATACTAGTGACTCTGTGCTTATAGAAAGACTACAAGGTAGTGACGAAGAACTAACCACTACTGGGACCACTATTCCTAAAATAATAATACATCATAATGATATAATTAAAACTGACCCTGTACCAAGTGAAATCGGACAAAGTATTGGTAACCAGGGGACTAGCGCAAATACTACTTCAATACCAAGAATAATTATTGATGCTGGCAAGATAAAAGACTTACCTTCCACAAGTAGTGCTAAAGTTACAGATATTGTTCCTGTAGCGAAAACAGCTAAAACGAGGCCTAAGGTAGACGTTATACTTCCGACCAATAAAGTTTCGTCTAAGTTAGCCAAAAAATTTGGTAATTGTAAGTATTACTTGTTTTTGGACATGTCTTTAGTTAGTATTTAGGCGCAAGATGGACCGATGACTTAAAGAGAGCGACTGGATGGCGAATACGGAAGATCGTGCCCTGGGGGAGGCTTATATGTGTCCAGCCGTGGACTGATATGGGCTGATGAGATGTAATGATGTGATGTGAGTTTTTATACACTCAGTGACAGACACTCTCACAAGAGCGTCATCTCAAAACCTCGACCACATCGAGTTTAACTGGCCCCGAACTCAGCAAACTGGGAAGACTGCAATAAAATATAAGAGGGGAGCCTTACCCTGCAGTGGGACACTATGGGGCTGAAATAATAAAACGAAATTTTAAAACACTTCTCGTAATGGTGGGCGTCCGCGCATGAAGGGTCCAGTTGTCGGCTTTTAGTTTCCGAGATATTTGCGTTTTTATGAAGTTGGGTGAAAATGTGTCATTTTGAGATTTTGAAAGAATATTATTATACAAACAATTTACTACAATTTCATGCAATCAACACTTTTAAGTTTTGTTTCTAAGTATGTTTTTTTTAAATGATAAAGTTTAGTGAAAAGGGTCCAGATGTCGGCAAGTCTTGACAAGTCGGTGTTTTCATGACTGGGTTTAGGTATTTAACGTAAATACTGTTTGTACTGTCACTCTGAAATGGAGTGGACAACGTCAGGTCGACATAACGATATTTCGACATAATTGGCATCTCAACAGATCTCGATACACGTTATCTCGACACATGCAATCTCGACACACGCCTTCTTGACACACAGTATATCAACACACGGTATCTTGCCACACGTTATTCCCACACATGTAATCTCGACACACGTTATCTCGACTCACGTTTTCTCGACAGCGTTAACTCTACCACGTTAAACTCAACACACGGTATTTCGACACACGATATCTCGACACACGTTGTCTCGACACGTGTTATCTTGACACATGCAAGGTGTGGCAAGCTTCGGCAGGGTTGGAGCAAGCTTAAGCAGAGTGGGGCATGGTGAGGTAAGATGAGGCAAGGTGGGGCAAGGTGAGGCAAAGTTTGGTGGAATGGGGAGAGATGAGATAAATACAAAATGATTTGGTGATGGTTAGTAAGACTGCCTGCCACGCAGAGAGTTACGGGTTTAATTCCCGGTGGGGTCACTCACAAAGTTGATATTTATCACTTTGTGAATTTGTTCCTAGTCTGGTTAGGACATTGCAGGCTGAACCACCTGATTGTTCGAAAAGTAAGATGGTTCCTTGCTTCGGATGCGCACGTTAAGCCGTCGGTGCCGGTTGCTGTGTATGATAGCGGTCCTTACACAACCATGTCAGAGGTCTGCTACTTGTAGTAGGCGGTTGAAAACTCTGACACCAAGGTCCATAGGGTCGTTGAACGACTCGGTGTCCCACACGAAGAGAGAGATTTGGTGGTCTGGTTCATTTTGTGTTGGAGGCCAGAAACTTTTTTCATATCCCATAACTTGTTAGGGACTATCAGTTTCTTTGAGGAAGTTGTAGGTCTTGACAAGATCTACATTTTCGATGACAGCTGTAAAACTTTAAACATGTTTATCTCGGTCACTATGCGCGCTAGACTACCAGTTGCTTGGAGGAAGTTGTAGGCCTTGCTATTATCCAGATTTCTGCAGATATCTGTCTTACTTTAAACACGTTTATTTCGACAACTATGCATGGTAGACTACCTGTTGCTTCGAAAAAGTTGAAGGTCTTGACGAGATCCACAATTCAGATGACAGCTGTCAAACTAAAACCTCGTTAGTCCTGGGAACCATGCATGCTAGGCTATTATTTTCTTTAAGAAAAATCGTAAACCTTAACAAGATCTACGATTTAATATATTTTTATTGTGATCTTGTCATTAAAATAATCGACATCAGATCCAATTCCTTGTGCGCTACTAAAATCACTAAGGCCAATTTGACATTTCTATAACCGTTTGCTATTCTACACGTAACTGTCAAATTCAAATGACAGCATTATAATCTCTAAAATACTTAAAATTAAGTGACAGCGCTAAACTTAGCTTTAGCCGATTAGTGCTATTCCACGGCGCACAAATTTAAGCATTTTAAAATTTAAAACTACTAAGATCGCTAATCTTAGCGGCCACTAAAAAGGTCCTCTTAAAATAATACTGTCAGAACATCTCAAAATGGGTGGGGTTTTGGAGTGATTTGTGTAATTATTGGTCACATCAAAAAGTTCAAGAGTGGAAAAAAGGTGATCGGGATTTAAAGTGTCACCGGGTAGGAAAGTTTAAGAGTGAAAACAATTTAATCGGGAGGTTTTAGAGTGTCACCCGGTAGTATAGCCGAAGAGTGGAAACAATTTGATAGGAGGCTTTAGAGTGTCCCAGGAAGTAAAGTTTAAGAGTGGCAACAGATTTAAAGGTAATAGAGTGGCACCGGGTCAGAACGTTTTAAATTAGCACCTAGTCAGAATGTTCTAGAGTGGGGCCGGGTTGTTAGGTTCTTAAGTGGTGGAACCAAAGGTGGTGCAGAAGGATTTTGAGTGTCACCGAAAATAAAAATATTTTTACCAGTTACAAATTTTTTCATTTATTACTAAAATTTATCTTTTTTTTAAAATTGCAACACTGAATTTAATAACGTCAAAATCAAATTATAGTCCTGTCAAAAACCTCTGTTTAATTTTCTAAAACTGGGCTTTCGTGGAATAGCACAACTTAAAATTGCTAATTTTAACCATTTTAACTTAGTGATTTTAACTTTAGAGATTTAAAATGGCTAACCTGTAGAATAGAGACCATTGTTATGTTAATAAGGACAAAAATTGCTTGTACTATATTTATCGACTCGACTAACAATTTTAAAGCTAATAAAGTGCTACAAGCAATTTTGATCCTTATTGACATTTGTCTTATTTTGTTTAAATTAAAGTGGGTTATTATTTTTAAATATAATTACACATTTAGTAGCCATGTGGTGCCGGCAGAGTAGAATAGCACCACCCCCTCTCTTGCCGTGGGGGTCATACGAGGCGACCGAGGGATAAACCCGACCCAAACAGCCAAGGCCAACCGCATGGTGGCGGTAAATCCACCACAATTAAGCATTTCCAAGGAGGGTTGACGTCTGGTAGGCGGCCGGTCGTAAAATTAAGCCAAATCCTTTTTCAACACGATTTTGTGATCAACAAAACGTGTTGTGCCGACCCCAAGTAATTGGGATAAGGGCAGGAAGGTTATGGCATTTATTCGCTCGTCTGTGACAGACAAGGCCTACCTATAAAAAATGGCGCCACAGAGGAGAGGTTATAGAAGAATTTCTAAAACCCGAGTTATTCTAAGCTATGTCAATAAGGTTCAAAATCACTTACACCACTTTTTTCTGTAGGAGAAAAAAATATGGTTTAGGCAATTTTCAAAACACATTTACAATATTCGTAAAAGAAGTAAATAGCAAGATTCACAAAGGCGGACTTAACGTGTGTCGAGATACTTTGTGTTGATTTAATGCGTGTCGAGTTAACGCGTGTCGAAATAACGTATATCGAGGTAACGTGTGTCGAGATACCGTGTGGCAGGATACCGTGTGGCAAGATACCGTGTGTCAACATACATATAAATTAAGTTGTAAGTGTAAAATAATACGTTACGCTATAGTTTTTTTGGGATTTTAGTAAATACCAAATCTCTGAACGCTAGCTAAAGTGTAGCATAAAAAAGGTCCACTTGTCGGTGTTTCATAAAATCTTATGGAAATCTATAAAATTTCGTATAATTTAATACTTCATATTTAATCTAACAGTACAAAAGGCAAAAGAGAGTTCTAGGACACCATAGGGCTGTTAATATCTGGTCAAAACATTATGTACTAATACCTTGCAATAAAAGGTACCAGAAGTCGGCTTTAGTGTTTTCTGAAATCCACACGCTTGATTTTCTTACCTTGACTATTTAAATTAAAATTATGGTCACATGATTGAATGCACATTAGTGTAATCTTTATGAAAAAATAATGACCTATGTAACAAATAAGTAGAACTGTGTTTTTTATTAACCTAAACTTTTAAACTCAATTTTCTCGAAATCACTTTTTTCAGTGTTACAACTTTGGATGTCTGTAAAAAAAATACATATTCAAAATATGGTATTTTTTGTAGTCAGTATGATAGAGGGATTATTCTAGATTCCGAAACTGGTCTTAACTCAATACCCTACAACTGGACCCTTCATGCGCGGACGCCCACTAGGAATTTTGGCAGACTACGATTGAGCCGCGGCAGTTGCCCAGTTAGATCGGGAGTACTCCGAGAGTTGCAGGTTCAAATCCTGCCTGCGCTGAATAATTTTATAAATAAAATATATGTTTATTTACTTACAGCTTTGACTCCATACTACATGCTATCAAGCAAAAACTCCATACAAATGATATTGAACCGGTATGTTTACAATCTACACCATCAGGCCAAGCGAGAAAAGAAGATGCGATGGAGATGCGCAGACTACCGCCACAGACGCTGTCCGGCTTATATCGACACAATCGACGCAGTTATTTCGAAGAGGTAAATCAATATCCTACCAAAAACATTCACTTGTAAAAAGAACCAAGTCTAGTAAGTAGTAGGTAGGTATGCACGAAAACTCATTGGTAGGTACGCTCGTAGGTAGGTACGACTACAGTTAGAGATGAAAATTTCTGAAAGTTTCCGAAACATTGAAAGTTTCGAGGTAATTTTCAGGTAATTTACCCGAAAGTTACTTGAAAGTTTCCTCGCGAGGAAGTTTTCAAAAATGTCTTTTCAACGTAAAAAGTTAGTGATAATAAGTATGTTTAAATGAAAATAAGGTTAAAAATTAGTATTTGGTATGTTATTCATTACGTCAAAATTTATTTTTTTCTTAAAGCTGGTTGTTTTTTTTTCAAATCCTCAGATAACGCCATCTATGTTGAGATCAATGTACTTTGAGACATATCCTCAGATAACGCCATCTATGTTGAGTTCAATGTACTTAACTCCCCCTAGCCAGTTAGCCACCGAGCTGGACGAGCCCCTGTCGTGTGATGAGGTTCTTACTGCCATCAGACAGCAGCATAATAAACGGGCGGTTGGCATTGACCTTACTTATACCAGGTGAAATAATTAAATATGGTGGTGCAGAGCTGCACTCGTTGATTTGGAAACTTTTTGTTCGAATGTGGGAGGAGGAGCGAGTCCCGAATGATTTTAAAGTGTCTCGCATTAGTGCCCTCTACAAGAACAAAGGTGACCGTTCTGACTGCAACTCATACCGCGGTATTTCGTTATTATCGGTCCCCGGAAAAGCCTTTGCAAGAGTCCTATTAAACCGCTTGAAGGACTTATCAGAAAAGATTCTGCCCGAAACCCAGTTTGGCTTCCGACCTGACCGAGGCACATGTGTAGCTATTTTCTCGGTACGTCAACTGCAGGAAAAAAGCAGAGAACAAGGTCGTCAGTCGTACCTCTGCTTTGTTGACCTAGAGAAAGCGTTTGACAGTGTACCTCGTGAAGCTCTCTGGATGGTGCTAGTAAAACTAGGGTGCACGGAGAAGTTTGTGCCCCTCATGAGACTCCTGCATGACGACATGCAGTGCTGCGTCTCTGTAGACGGTGAACAGTCTGATTTCTTCCCCGTCACCTGTGGGGTGAAACAAGGGTGCGTTCTATCGCTCACACTGTTCGCCTTATACTTTGCGGTAGTAGTCAAGGAGGTCCTAAATACTGTCTCCGAAGGAGTCCGCATCCGCTTCCGCACTGATGGCAGTCTTTTCAATTTGGCTAGACTTAAGGCGCGCACCAAAGTCTAGCATGCACTTATTACTGAAATTATGTATGCCGATGACTTATGCTTCCTTGCAGAATCCCTAGAATTCCTGCAACAACTGATGACCGTCTTTCACCAAGAATGCTGCAAATTCGGCCTAAAGATCAGTGTCAAAAAGACGGAAGTGATGTCCCTGGATACACAAGGTCGTGAGACACTGACAATTAAGCTTGGTGAAGATATGTTGAAACAGGTTGACAAGTTCCGATATCTGGGGAACACTATAACAGCTAAGTGTGACCTTGATGCTGAGATCAATAGCAGAATCAGTGCTGCAGCTGCAGCATTTGGAAAGCTGCGTTCCAAGGTTTTCTGCTCGCACGACCTTAAACTAGCAACAATAATATCTGTATATATGGCGATTGTGCTGCCAAACCTTCTGTACTCTTCCGAGACCTGGTGTGTGTATCGTAACCACATACGCACTTTGGATCGTTTCCACCTCAAATGCCTTCGCACCATCATTAAGATCAGATGGTCCGACCGAGTGCGAAACACCGAAGTTCTAAGACGAGCCAATGTTGGTGGCATTGAAGCCTACTTAATGCGTCGACAGCTTCGGTGGTGCGGTCACGTATCCCGGATGGCGGATGTGCGAGTGGCGATGCGTATCTTCTATTCTGAGCTAGAGAAGGGCAAGCGAAAGCATGGCAGTCAACTCCTCCGATTTAAAGATGTTCAGAAGAGACACATGAAAGATGCAACATCGAACCTCTCAATTTGAGGTTTTGGCAGCACAATGGCCAGAACGGCGCGGTCTTGTAAAGTCTTTGAGGAGCAGCGTAAAGCAGACCTCGACGCTAAACGCGATGAACTGAAGGCCCGTCCTCCCGTCGCCATTAACTACAATTATATCAATGGCAAACTCACCTGCCCACACTGCACGGGAGTTTACTGCCAAAATAGGCTACAATACCCACCTGCGGGCGCATCAGCGCCGACTTGATCAGGAGTAGAAGTGGTCGCCATGGCCAGAAAGATCATCTTCATTATTTATGTATTCAGCTTAGACCATTAAATAGTCTAAGGTAGGTATTTAGGCACATCTACGAGCACGACAAACTTTACAGTTACAACGTGAAAATGATTCGTATAGCTCACATTATAAAAACAAAAGAAAGTCCAAAGTATAATTTTAACGTGCTCTCAGTTGTACTTAACTATATAATTGATCTCGTACACTTTTTCATATGATTATGTAATGAAATATATTTTTTATCATTTATAGTTGTTTTTAACTTCTTTCCTAACTTGTTTATCTCCCGTTTTCGAATAAAAAGCATAAAACCGGACTTATTATGTTCCCTGTTCCATCAAAACTGTAGATACCAGAAATTTTTTAAGCAATATTAAGTTAATAATTAACATAACAACTGTTTTCTTAAGTTTAATAATCAGTTTTGAAAACTTCCTCGCCAGGAAACTTTCAGGTAACTTTCAGGAAACTTACCTCAGCAAAGGAAAGTTTCAAGGTAATTTTCATCTCTAACTACAGTAGGTACACATGCGCAGAAATCCATAGAGAGAGTTAGTTAAAGAAGTAGTTCCAGAAAAGAGAAAGATGAAGACTACCTACAAAAAAAAAATAAGATCCAACCAAAAACATTCACTTGTAAAAAGAGCTAAGTTTCGCCTCTCTGTTCTTCTACTGTAAAAAGTTGTGAGATCCATGTGATGCCAAGTCGGTTATTGATTTATTCATGGACTACGCAGTCTTCTGAATGACTCTCAAACTATTTTTTCTCAGACGTGGTTTTAATAGCCATTTTTTTACAGTCGTTTACGCTCTGGCTACCCTGCAAGGGATATAGGCGTGATATATGTATGTAGGTCCCTAATATTTTTTTCGTAGGTTGATTTGCTGGCGATAGTACGAGTTGTAATGTGAAATATTCTGAACTTTCAGGCAGTTTGCACACAATCATTCATTCCATGATGACAAGATCATGGACAGGGGATCATCACAGAAAATATACGAGACTTTTGAAGAAGTTAAAACAGAACTCGAGAGAAGACAAGAATCTGCCTTTCCTTATGTAACTACATATGATTAAAATACGGTAGGTATGGTTTTGTGCCTACTACCTACTACTTCAGCTACCCTAATATTTGGATGTGTCATTTCATTTCATTGTGTTATTTGTTTTTGAATAAATGTTTTCTATTATCTTACCACTTTAATTAAATATTTCACCTTATATTCCTTCCATACACAACAACTTATTTAAATAAGATTATAGGGTGAAGTTTAAATAGTGACCGATAGCGGAAACTCAGAACCTACTGGTGATAAGGAACAACTGTCCCCAAGGAACATAGGTCGAAATATGAAAAAAGAATTGGACCTCCCATACAAAATTGTCGATCAGCTTTGAATTACTATGGGTTGTCCAAAAATATTTTTCATATTTCGTCCCATGTTTCTTGGGGAGAGTTATTTCTTATCATCACCAGCCGGGTCGGAGTTTTCGCTATCGGCCACTATTAAAATTTCACCCAGTCTAAAATACTAAAAAACACTTTACCTACTTTTTACATACAGTTGCAAGTTTTCCTACCTACCTATACAATTTTTGGAAAACGTGCGTACTTTTTCAGCGCAGGTAGGGTTTCAACCTGATTTCCGCCATTAGTAAGTACCTGGTGACGTTACTACCAACTAGGCTACCGCACCTCAATCTTAGGCGGCGAAATTAAGCAAGTGTATATTGGAGCCCTGCCACGCGTTAGTAGCTAGTTGGGAGAGACATCGCCAGTAGGTGCTGATGGTGAAAGTCACAGGTTCAAATCCTGCCTGTTGTAGAAAACGTATGTGAAATAAGTAGGTACCTCTCATACGAGGTTTTTCGGGTGAACCATCTATGAAAGTTTCTTAAAGGAACACATGATTGAACCGCTGATGGATGATGGATCAAATAAAAACCATTTAGTTACATTATTTATTTTATTGGACTTCTACTAATGTACCCGAGAATCGAACCAGGGTCCTTCAGATCCTGCGAGTAACGTAGAGGATCTTTCGTCCCTCGTTCCGTGTCTCGTTGCTCGAGGCGTTTACAAACACCCTCTTGGCTTTGAACCTTCTTTGAACAGGCATGAATATTACAAACAACATCCTCTTTGCTTTGAACATTCATTAAACGGGCTAAAAATACTAGTATCCAAGTTAGGAATTATAAATTAAAAAGTAAAACGTCAGTTTTAAGTTGCCAGACAGTCTCAAAAAAGATTAATTTGTAGTTTTTGGTCGTGAATGGACCTGTTATTTTTTTATGATCGATGACATTGGTCATTTTGGCCTTAAAATATTCTTCTTCAATCATCTTCTTATTCTTCTAGTCATTGTGTTGTGCGCTGAAACACACAATATTGTGAAATTTCACTTCTTCTTCTTCTTTTCGTGTGGGACACCGAGTCGTTCAACGACCCGATGAACCCTGGTGTCAGAGTTTTTCAACCGCCTACTGTAAGTAGCAGTAATTACACTAAGTATCTGCTTGAAGGTCCAAGTTTCTGAGTCAGCCAGACAGTATTTTAGTCAGTTTCCGTCTAAAATTGGTTGGACAGTCTGGCAGCATTTAATTGCATTTTGATTTTGTTTGGGATATTGTTTTCGTCCTCTGTGAATTCATATTTTCGCTTATTATTCAATTAGAGAACTTCAGAAAATGGTACAATCGCAATTTTCTTTATCCTGGGAGACATACAAGTCTAGTATTTGCAATGGATTTAGTTCATTGCAGCAAGTAAGTATGTTACTCAAATGTTACTCGATATAAACTCTACTGTAGCAAAGTTTTTGATCAAACATTACAATATTTCGGTCGCAGAGTCGAATTTCATTTAGTTCTCTCCCTGAACTCGTTTCTTCGACGATATATTATAGACCATTAAATCATCCTATATTATTATAACATCTATAGGTTATGTTGATATTTTTACAACCGTTTGTGCTCTGTCTACCCGGCAAGGGATGTAGGTGTGATTGATGTTTGTACGTATGTAAATATTTTCAGAATGGAGAGTTCGTGGACATGACCCTGGCCGCAGACGGACACCATGTGAAGGTCCACCAAGTGCTAATAGCTATGGTCAGCCCTTACTTGAAGGAGCTTATCACCTCTGCTCCATGCCAGCATCCAGTCATATTTCTGAATGTAAGGTTTATTAAATTACCCTGAGTAGTCAACTGATGAACTGAATGATATACTTCAGAACAACTTTACCTATGTTCCGATGTCTCAAGTGATACATGTATCTGTGTTTCCTGTATTCCTTTAACAAAACACTTAAAATAACATGCAATGTATGCTGAATCAGGCTCGGAATTCAGACTAATGTATAAAATAAAAACAATGTTTAATGCTACTTCACAAATGCCACAGGTGGTTATTACTTATTAGCTGTAGAATAATACTTCAGTTACATAAAACAGCTACTATTATTACAAATATCTAAACAATTTATCTGTTACAAAGTCTGAATAACTCGTAAAAAACAAAATATTTCAAAATTAGGAAAGAAGAAAAAGCATAAAAGAGTAATTTCTTCTTATTATGTAGAATAAAAATGTAAGTTCTATTGAAATGTGAAAATAACTTTGTAAATACTTTTCTATTTCAGAATGTATCATATCAAGTGTTGACCAGCCTCCTGGAATACATATACACGGGGGAAGTTTTAATACCATCAGAAAACCTGATATCATTTGTGGCTACTGCTAGGGCTTTGCATATTAAAGGACTTGAGGACTTAGTAAGTTGTAATTTGTTATACTTTTAAAGGCTACAATGATATTATATTACTATAAAAGCACAACAATTCTAATACTTGATATTTAATATTAAATTAGCCAAAGATTAGCTATTGTTGCTCAATTTTTTCATCATGTCACATCCCAAAGAAAAGCATCACATTCTATTAATATTAATACCTGGTTGACCGAGATTCCTCAGTTTTTGAACAGATGGTGCTTATAGTTTATAAGAAAAAGGGATGAAGCAATGATTTTTGGAAAATGAAACCTATTTAGATCGATTTATCGTCCCACAAACCCTTAGATATGAGATATCGAGAAAAATTTTGGAGTTATTTCTGACATTCCCATTATCTTTATTTTTGGTTGTTTAAAGATATTAGATAATGATGTTTTAGTTAGTGGATAATGATTTTAAATTCTATTTTACAGGACAATACAACTGCTGATGCAGCATACAAAGTGGCAGACAATGTGAACCAAACTGAGAACAGCTTGCAATGCCGCATGACTGGAATCAAGAGGCTGGCAGTACCAAGTGAAATGGGCACTGAGGGACAGGTATCTAGTGTTATATCAATTTGTATTTTATTTTTTTATCTGATGGTGTTAATTTTAGTCATGATAATCTAGGGAATGGGTAGCAATGCAAGTGTGGTGAATACCTCAAAATGGGGGAGGCTCATATCCAGCAGTACATTATGTGCCTGTTAAGGTAAGTAAGGGTGTCAAGTTTGAAGCGCCATTCACTCTTATTCTATTTGTATGTATGACACAACTTCATTAAATCTTTTGTTTAGGGAACAGTAGTTGCAGTTGAATAATTGTTTTTATCTTTCTTTTAGTTATAAATTATAAAACTTATTTTCTATTTTTCAGATTGGATTGCCAGCTGCAGCTAAAAGAGTTACAGTCAAATTACAAAAACCTGGAGGACAGCCTTCGTTAACTAAGTAAGTTGATGATAACATTTGTATGAACATTCTGTGTTTCATAGTCAAGGTTACATCTCAAACTTCTAAATACATATGTATCTTCATTTGTGGCGCCAGAATTTTTATGGCGTCAGAACACTCAATTTTATATTATTTTTCGGTTAAAAACATTCAAATGTTGAATGAAGATAAAAATATTTTTAAACAGTAGTTTTAAACATACAAGTTTTGTATTTACCCAGTCAAGTACCCTATTGTACATATGTTAGACAGATTGGATAATCAGTACAACCAGCTACACATTATACGATGTAATATGAAAATATACTACAAAAGTAGATTCGTAAAATTGTTTAATTTTATAAAGTTTCCTGTTAAATTTACAGAAGTGCAACAAAACAAGAAATTATAGAAAGTGATAGAGATGAGAGTGACAATAATATGTACGCAGAAACGTTGGACATGTCTGGTATGCAAAACGACTCTGATGAAGATTACCCTATGGAATCATTGGACACCAGTGAAGTGGTATCA